>JAMPIV010020858.1:0-107588 GCA_024509875.1 Oreohelix idahoensis | reverse complement strand
ACACAGCGACCGTCAGAACAATATTATTCTTTGCTATGAAACATTACCATAAGTGGAAAAATTTACCACCTGCATTTATTGGTGGTGGAAAAAAACTAAGAAGCATGTGGTCCCCTTAAACCTGTAAATTCGCTTCAAGCTTAAGATTTAAGTGCTGAATCATTGTATATATTCCATAAGATGGGTCGGGAGGGCTCAATATGCTTTGAAAATGAATTTTTACTATAATGTAAATACTGAAAAATAACTTTCGCGACGAGTTAAACAAAGTCAGCTAATAAAAATTATATATATTATTATTTTTCATTATTAATTGTAATGAACTGATGTGATTGTGTTAATGAAGCACGATTGGTGGCTATAAACAGTGTTAGTTCTAAAAATGAAACTCTTACTCAGGAATTCGAACGTAGACTTTGTTACTAAGAGAACTTGAGACTTGTACTTTAGAGACTTCAGACTTTTAACGTAAGAGGACTTTGATGACAACTCTCCCTATGGGAACATGGATGTGGATTTGAAATTAAATCGAAAAAAGGTGTGTGATCTCCGTCTTACTGAGCGACAAAAGGACAAAGAAAGCTAGTTTACGTATACTGCCACAAGGCCCTTACATCAGGAAAAAAGGAAAGAAAGTGAAAGGCTAGATAGTGAGACACATAAGATAAATTAATGATATATAAACAATAAAACGCTAGGTACTTCCCTGAAGGCGAAGGCCATGGTGCTGAAAAGGAAGTAGACATTCTGCCCCGGATGTACAAACAATACTTACAAAGAAACTAAAAACTAATAATCAACAACAATGAACAAAAATACTAACCAAAAACGTAAATAAAAGTTGGTGGACTGGAAAATAGAAGAGGACAGGAATAAGTAGGAGATAAATGAATATGAAATAAAAAAAATCAAGACAAATCTAGAGAAACCTGTATACCATACAAATCACCTTACCTCTTCATACTCCTTTGTGACGATGTCATCAAGTGCGATAGTCAGGAGAAGTGAGACACAAGAAGAGTATTCAGTGGAGGTACTGAACAGATTGAGACTGGTCTATATTTCGGAGCTGGCATTTTCGCAGATGATGATGCCCTGATTGTACAAATCATAGGCACATCCCCAAATCCAACTGCATAGTCTTGGAAGGAAGAGCTGGAAAAGAGAAGGGATGGTCCATAAGCAGCTCTAAAACAAAGATCCGTGGTGAAATGTCGCGGGAAGTGAGGGGAGGGCATCGTGATTGGGCTGAGGAGAGCGGGTCCTTGGAGCGGGTCGGGCCACTATGGCGGTTGCCTCGGGGTCGTTCTTGGCACCGAGGGGGTAGGTCGTTCGGGGAGAGTGTTTGGACGCTTCGGGAGCGGCGGCTGGGTGAGACTTTTTTCAGGTCCGTGGATCGAGAGGGATTTCCTCAGCGGGAGAGGGGTATGTGTTGGTGGGACGGGCGAGGGTGGCTGTGTGGTGCCCGTCTATCCACCTGTGTCCCAGTCTTGACGTACGGGATGCGAGTCACATGGGAGTAGGCTGGCAGCCCATAAAAAGACAGAATCCAGGACCTCGGAATGGTGAGGTGGTTGTGAGGAGGGTGGTTGAGGTGGCGGGGGGTAACGTTAGGTGCTCGCGGCCTGCGAACATGGCGTCGGTGGCCTTAGATACTACCCCCTGCGGACCCAGGTGGAGCAGACTCCTATTTAAGATGGGATGGGTGAGCCGTGTCTGCATCAGTGGGGAGAGGATCGGATGCCAATGACGGGCTATGGTGGAGGCGTGGAGCCATGGGTCCCAGAACCGGGGTTGACAACCCGGAGTCCCGCTGGGTGGGAGACAACATTGGACGGTCACTTTGAAGCGATCGTAGGACTAGAATGGAACCAGGCACAGGAGAGAAGACATGCCGATAGGGATGGTCTGGCGAGCTCTCTCTTCCAAACCTCTACACCTCTCCGGGTTGAAAGGGTGAAACACGACTATAGTAAGTAAGTACAGTTATGTTTATTCCCATACCTATTATGGACGGATGGCATTTTAAATAGCATGAATAGTGAAAAGAGTGGAAAAGATGTCCAAATAGAGGCAAGAGAGGAACGGGTATGAGACCGGCTGGTTTTAGACACCCCATTCAGAGGAAAAGAACGGTTCTCAAGCTGTGATCTCCAGCTGGCAGTAGATGCAGTGGAGGAAGATCGGATTTGCCAGTGACCTGGATGTCGATTTGGGGACCATGGAGGTCAGGTACCTATTGAAGATGTGTGGCTACTGGTGATCGGGACTTTTGCTGAGAGATGTTTCTTTTAAGTGTGCTTTGGTGGAATCTGTCCCCAAGTCGTTTAGCCTGTGTTGGCCAATATAGGTTTTGTGCAGCATCGTTTACATAATGATCCGTATAAATTTGAGCATTACGCTATATCACACGATGGAAGCTACAAGATGAAGGGTATTTGTAATGTAGCCTTAGGAGTAAATTGAGCTACATTCTGGGTTTGAGCATTGGCCATACTTGCAACACTTGAGTGTTTGCATCGTGTCCCGACCACAGGGTTTGGGTCCTGCAGTGGTCCAAAGTGTAGTGGCATTCTCTCTTGGGAGACGGCTGTGAACAAGAAGATCCTTCAAGTTCTTGGGCGGCGTTCTATATGCCACCAAAAGGTGCTTCACCCGAATAATACTTCTTTGGGTCGCAGGCTCTGCTTGGAGGAGGATAGGGGAGGTGGCGGAAAAGGATCTGTTTTAGACAGCATGTACTGTGAGGTGTGTATGGGCTCAAATTAATTTGACTCTACTCTGAAGTGGATGATTTATAGTGAGGTAATGAGGCCTCCTGGACGATGCGAGTTTGGGGAGCAACACGTTGGAGAGCAGAGGTGAGAACCATGTTCCGGATAAAGTCGGGTGCTATGGAAGAAATCCAACATCTTATTTGCTCGGAAGTGGAAGTCATCGTCGTGTCTTGGCACAAACGGCGGAGGCTGGAGAAGTTGTGAAAAAGGAAGGGAGTCGTACGTACAGGCCCGAGGATGAGAAGAGGTATGCTAGGAGGAGGTAGCTGTGGGCATCTGTGGATCGGCTAGTAGTAAACTGAGGTATTAAGGCCGGAGAGGGCGTGATAGAAATAGTAATGTCAGAGGAAGTTGAAACAGATACATGTGGAGACAGAGGGAGGTGAACATGATGGTGGGGTGGAAAGGTTGATGAGTTGAAAAAGTGGTTGACAAAGTCAATTGAAGCGTATATAAATCAGTCTCCCAGACATATCTGTGAGACCTATGCCATCATCGATATAATCTGTGGTAAAACCCTGGGAAAGGACCGGAGTATTGTTGCCATATCACTGATGCTACAAGTGGCATTAGGCCCATGAACAGGCAGGCATAGCTTAGGACCCATCAGAGAGGCGCGTTCTTCGTTCCCATGGCACACTACCACTAATTTTTTTTTTTTTTCGTCAAAAAAACTGAACCGTCATTGAATTCAAAGGAATTCAGTTGAAGGACCAGTTCAGCAAGATGGAGAAGAGTGACAGTGGATATAGAAGGGCAAGTGCGTTGGTCAAGAAAAAACATGGACTCACAACTGCAGCTGATCTGGGTGCGGTAAGCCTGCATGAAAGCACATTATCCTTCAGTGGTGATTTCTGTAGCAAGTTGTTTTACATGGAACAGTGGAGTTTTGCGAGATGAATTGTGCATTTGGAATGCAATTGTAATAGAGTGTTTGCCAAATTTTGTCGGCCAGTTGTTAATGCGAGTGGTTAAAGTCATGTACCACTGTTATGACTATATTTGCAAATAGCCAGAATTTGTTCAAATTGCACTTAATACAGAAGCAGTGTGGGACTGTACTCTACATTGTTTTTCCTTGATTATTGTTGAATGTCTCATACTTGTTACCTGATGATGAGAAGGTAAATGTCCACTACACATACCCTAGATGCCTGCCATGAGTCTGCGACATATATTTTTGCACAAACAATTTTCATTTTTGTTTTATGTCAAAATAAAAGAAAGAATTTGCTTCAAAATGAATGTCACTGGTATCTGACCTTCCTAGTAATGTTTCTGTAATGTCTGTATGGTAAAAATATAAAATAATACTTTTTGAACATTATTCAGCAAAATGTTTATATAATTTCTGTATGTATTGAGAGCTGCTTCACAGGCTCGGGAGCCATACTATGGTCAACCTGGTTATAGGGGGACCAGTTACAGTGGAGGCTCAATTGAATTTAATCTGAGAGAACTAAAAATATAGAATAGAGTAGAGACAATCAGGGATAGAGATTGACGTCAGAGGTTTGTGTTTACAGCTGTTAACTTAAAGAGGTTAACTTGATGAAGATAAAGAAGCCATACATTTGCCTCCGAATATTTATTATTGTTGTTTGTTACCAAGGGATCCCGTTACACGCCTATTGAGGCATATTGGGAATACGGTGTTAGGCCCGTATTTTCTTGACCTTCGGCACACTAGGGGTGATGTGATTAGCATCACGCCGTCCGCCTTAACCTTCCCAGAGTTGTTCTGGTACCCAATTCATGAGGCTGGGTCGACCCCGGAGCCATTTGCGGTCTAAAAAATCCCACCTCAACTGGGGATTGAACCATGGACCACCGAGCTAGGAAGCCAGTGCACTAGTTGTTTGTTACTATTTTATTATAAATGTTAAATGAGTTATCTTTAATCATTTATGATTTAAATGAATTAATGACCATGCACAGGATATCATAGGTTGGTTTACAAGGGGATTGACATAAGTCTTGGGCCTGACCATGAAGGAGTCACAGGAGGAAGATGAAACTTGGCACATTTAAAGTTCATCATATTTGCACTGAATGTGTGAAGTACGCGTTTGTTTCTTCAAGGGGTTTTCCCGCTACAGTGCATGGCGCAATGTACCCTATTGACCGGATCTGCTGCTCCAAAGATTTGACAAAACAATGGAAAAGAAGGAGGCCAGAGCTGTGATAAAATTTCTGATGTTTCAGGGAAAAACACCTACAGAAATACACAGGGAGATGGAACCAGTGTTTTGTGATTCTTGTCCTTCATATACTTCGGTAAAAAACTGGTGTCAACAGTTTAAGTGCGGCCGCTCAAATGTTGCTGATCTGCCAAGATCTGGTAGACCAGCCTCAGAGTGCAACGATGAAAATGCAACAAGAGTGAAGAAAATCATTGACCAGGATCGAAAAATGACAATTGTGGAGATAGCTAGTAGAGTAAAACTAAATGAAAGAACAGTTTATAGAATTTTACACACCAGACTGAACATGAGAAAAGTGTGTGCATGCTGGGTTCCACGACTGTTGACACGGGAACAGAAGCAAACTAGGGTAAATTGCTGTCAACAGTTGCTCGAAAAGTGTCAGTCAAAAAATATTTTGGAGACCATGGTGACAGTAGATGAGACTTGGGTACACCATTATGAACCCGAATCCAAAATTGCCAGCATGCAATGGAAAACCCCAGGCTCCCCAACATCTGTCAAGCCGAGGGCGCAGAAATCTGCAGGAAAAGTGATGCTGACTGTTTTTTGGGACGGCAAAGGTGTCCTTTTGAAAGATTATCTGCCTCGTGGCAACACAGTTAATGGACAGTACTATGCAGATCTTCTCACAAAACTAAGAAAGGTTGTGACCAGGAAACAAGGGATAACGCGCACTCAAAATCTTCCTTTGCTTCAAGACAACGCGCCCTCTCACAAAGCACGGCTTGTGCAGCTAGCAGCCAACGATTTGAATATTGAAATTCTTCCACACCCACCATATTCTCCAGATTTGGCTCCATCAGACTTTTTTCTATTCCCAACTCTTAAAAAACAGCTGAAAGGAAATCATTTTGACAGTGATGAAGATGTTATACTGGCATGTGATGACTGGTTTAGTTTGAAAAATAGGGTGTTCTACTCCCAAGGTCTTTTCAAGGTCAAGCAGAGATGGCAGAAGTGTGTCAATTCAGACGGTGGCTATATTGAAAAGGAATAAATACTATACAAAATTTCAGCTCTCTGTGACATGTCCTTCATGGTCAGGCCCAAGACTTATGTCAATCCCCTTGTAAATTACCATTAAATGAATTAATGATCATGCGCAGGATATGATTGGGTGGCTTAAGTTACCATTAAATGAATGAATGATCATGCACAAGATATGATTGGTTGGTTTAAATTACCATTAAATGAGTTAATGATCATGCACAGGTTATGATTGGTTGGTTTAAGTTACCATTAAATGAGTTAATGTTCATGCACAGGATATGATTGGTTGGTTAAAATTACCATTAAATGAATTGTGATCATTTTCTTATTTATGACAGATCCCACAGAAGAGTGCCTTGCCCAGAATTTGGTGGAGTTTCAGTCAAGGATCAACAGTTTTGATGCTTTTGCTTCAGGTGACTTAAATGAAGCTCCAGCCAATAAAAAGCTAACATACGTTGGTAAGGAGTACATGAGACTTATTTATGAATTTTATTTTTGATGTTTCTTAATTATGACTTAGCCGGCCCTATGCCTAACCCTTCTAAGCCATGTCCGACAGCATGTTTTGTAAGGTATAGTGTTACTATTCTTTGCTTCCGTTTCAGACCCTGGTAACACGTGTATAGACTTAAGTTACAGGCTTTCATAAATGAATGCTTGTGTCAAATAGAAGAGTTGAAATGTTATGACCTGGTTACCAATTGATGACTAGAACCAAACAAGTGCTATGACAGAGTTATGTAAATATATTACATATATCAATACGTTTTTTTGCTTCCACCTAGTTTCCATCTTGGCTCGCTTAATAATATTCATGTTTTGTTAACGCAGAAGGCATGCGCTTTGATGTCTGTCGAACTTATACTTTAGCCACGCCTATTTTCTTTCACTATTGTCGTACAGACGCTAGGAATGTTTACAATCAGACCCATTAGCGAGTCCAGAGCCGTTAACTGAATTATAACGCGAACGATTGGACAACCGTTGTATATTGACAGGCCAGACTGTTTCACTTGTAGAGAGAGAGAGAGAGAGGGGGGACGGGTCGTATATTTGTAGAACCAACAGCGATAATTCATGAGTGCACTTTCTCAGGGGGAATTAATCTGAAGAAAGGGGAGATAATCACAGTTTTACCCCCCCTTCCCACATCCGTTCGTTCGTGAATGTAATTAAGCTACGGAACGAGGGAGATCAAAGAGACGATTTGCTCGCGGAATCACGTCTGCGGTCGGCATAAGTGTAAAATTTGACTTTCATTCAGAATTCGACCGCAGATTTCCCCAAGAATACGAGCAAGACGCAAAATCTGACACTGGTTAGCGATTTTATATCTATTTCATATATATATATATCCCAGCCTTTAAAATCCATTATCTAGTACCCACATAATTTTTCATAACATCTAGCTTCGATTTCTAGATCCATTGTACCATTGGAATTACTCAGTTTTTCGATTGGAGATCGTTTTAAATTTCTGTGTTGCGGTAAATATTATACTAGAAGTTCGAGTGATTTAATTGTTAAGTCCGTCATTAGATTTCACTAAGATTTTCTGTGTTGAGTGATTTAATGGTTAAAGTCCGTCATTATATTTTACTTAGATTTTTGGTGTTAATTGGCTAGCAAATTAAATAACATATAGCTATTTTTTCCTGCTGTAAAGTAAATATAATTACTCGCTACCATCCAGAAAAAAAGAGATAATTTAATTGATTAGTAAAAAGCACTATTCATTATGAGTACTGACGAAATATATATTTATTTCTAATTCATTATGAGTATTTTTGTAAATGACTAGAATTTATTTCACGGGTTAATAAGAACGATAAGACAAGCTATACACTTGTGTTTTCTAATCAAAGTTAATAACCAAGTGAACAAATAAATTATACCTTTACGCAGGTTAGGGTAGAATTGAGATTGTGGTTAATGTTGTATTTTTTTCTTCCTATAAATTAGTACGGGTCACAACCCAAAACCTACCAGCGGCCTGCACCTTAATCTGAGAAAAGGGTCTAAGTCTAGTCCAACCAATACAAGAAAAAACATTCTTATGTAAAATATATCGGGTCTTCGAGGTTGACCGGGTTGGTCTCTTGTTTTCGCCTAGAGAGAAAGAGAGAGCGTACCAATATATGACACTAAGAATAACAGTAACTGGACATTTAGCTACCCAGATTTCTTTTACATTTTCATTTACATTCAGCCCGCTGTGGCGAAGTTATCAATATTAACATTTCCCAATACCAACCACTGTGTTGTGACAATGATTTATCCAGAGAGATTTATCTACCTGACATTCTCTTAAGTATCAAATTTACCAGCTACTGTACCCTGTGCACATTTGATCTCAAGTATTTTCCTACTTGGACTATTTGCGGTGACATGAACAGATTCAATAAACAGTAACAAAGCAAGCGTTCCCCAAATAAGAGGATTAATCAGTAAATTTGAGGAACTGGGGCTTGTTTTGAAAATAAACCCAACACTGGTTTTGTGCATGTACCAAGGAGTTCTGTTCCAGACGCTGTAAATCAGCAATTAGGTAAGCGAGATTGGAAATGTGGCCACATGTTTGTCAGAGCGAGAGAAAGCAGGAATGAATAATTCTTATATTGTATAATCAATGTACTCACTTTGTTTTTTTCTTCTTATGTTTGCTAATACTGTTAATTTCAGAATAGATTAAATTAGAAACTCCGTTCTTGACAGTATATTCAAATCCTATACCATAGTGCTAATCTTTTGACCTTTTGATGGTTAATTAACTTCTTCTTGTGGGATCTTGTCTCAACAGAGGGGATTGCACTTATGTGTCTATTTCTTTATTAATTCTGTAACCTATGATTTTATACTTTGATATTTGATATTAAATGTTGTGAAGTTCTTTTCTGTCAGCTCGTCCCAATATCCCTACTCCATTAATATAGTTTCACGTTTGTGCGTCTAATTGTTGTCACTTATCTGTGTGTGTGTATGTGAGTGGTTATAGTGTATACGTTAATATATACAGAGAGGTATACTGTCTAATCAACAAATCTCAGTCGTAAATGATAGGCTGGACTAGAGTATCTTCTCAATCCAGGGACAGACTCTACCTTTCATCATTTCACTCGTGAAATCTATTTCTTTACCTTATCTCTCACTGAGTCACCACCTGTTCTAGTTCTATTCAGACGGGACCAAAATCGATCATAATTACCTATCAAAAATCTACGACACCATGCAGTGAAATCAAATGTTCTTAGAGAAACAGAAGAAAGTTGTCAATCACTTCGCATGTTAAGGCACAGGCAGTTAGAGTTTTTTGGACCCATCATGACAAGAGAACAAAATGAGAAAATCTGATATCAACAATACAGCTCAAGAGAAGAAGAAGTAGATTCAGAAAGAAATACCTTAGCAGCTGGACCATGTGGAATCAGAAGAAATAGGAGAAAAGCATCTGGTTCAAAACACTAGAGACTGTTACGTTGGTGAGACGTGATTGTTAACACCAGTCAGCATGGCAGTTTATCCGAATTTATCGAGCCCTGTCACAGCCTGTCAAGTACTGGCCAGTAATACAGACCCATTTGACAGGGAACGTGAAAGGTGATCCCTTGGATTTTCTTGTTTAAAAATAAATACTCTATGTTTCTCTTTCTTTATGTTCTCACAGTATTCCTGACTCTACATTTCTCCTTCCTTGTATTTTCATGGTGTTTCTGTCTCTACATTTCTCTTTGCTTGTACTTATGGTATTTGCCTGACTCTCTATTTCCCTTTCCTTGTATTCTCATGGTATTTCTAACTCTACATTTCTCTTTCCTAATATTCTCTTGATATTTTTCTGACTCTACATTTCTCTATACGTGTATTATCATGATATTTCTGACTGTATATTTCTCTTTCTTTGTGTTCTCACATTATTTCTGACTCTGCATTACTCTTTCCTTGTATTATCATGTATTTCTGGCTGTATATTTTTCCTTGTATTCTCATGGCAGTTTTCTGACTCTACTTTTCTCTTTCTTTGTATTCTCATGTTATTTCTGACAATATTTATCTTTCCTTGTACGTACTCTTACTGGTATTTCTGACTTGGGTTTGCTAGAGTTGTTCGTTTAGTGTTCAAGCATTCCAGATGCCTGATCTGGAGGTTCTTCCATGTTAACATTGGGATGCAATATTCCAGACTCCATTATTTTTGTCTTTCTCCATATCACATCATTATCCTGGCTGAGCTGAAGTACTTGCGTAATTATGGATATCTTATTTGTGTTCCTGACTGAAGTATTTGTAGCTTTAAGTTTATAGCCATGCATAGTCCCCCTGAAGATCATTAACTTAATATAGAAAACTTATGAAGACATGACATGCAGAGTTCTTCATGAAGGACAACTTACAGAACTATTTGAGGTAAGAACTGGAGTGCGACAAGGATGCCTTTTGTCACCATTTCTCTTCCTGTGGGCTATAGATTGGGTTATGGAAACATCGACTTCACCCATAGAAATGGAATTCAATGGAATCTGACTAAACAGCTTGGTGATCTAGATTTTGCCAATGACTTGGCTGTTCTGTCCCATAACTGTAATCAGTTGCAAGACAAAATGAAAGTGCTTGATTTGAGGTCACAGCAAGTGGGTCTGAAAATACACAGGGAGAAAACAAAGATACTGAGAATAAATGAACAAAATGATACCAAGATTGAACTTGAAGAAACACCACTACAAGATGTAGAATCATACACATATCTTGGCAGCAATATAGACAAAGTAGTGGGATGGACAATGATATCAAAATAAGAATACAAAAGGCAAATTCATTGCTTTGGGAAATATATGGTGATCAAGAGAAATCAAGACCAACACAAAAATAAGAATCTTAAATGCAATTGTCAAGTCAGTCCAGTTGTATGACTCTGAAAAATGAAAAACAACAAATACAATAACCAAAGAACTACAGACTTTAATAAATGGGTGCTTGCTGGAATAGAAGGATTGAAAAGGTTTGACAAGGTCACCAATGTGGAACTGGTGACAAGAACCACACACGTGCCAGTGGAACAAGAGATGAGAATAAGCTGCTGGCGATGGATAGGACACACATTGCGGAAACCTCATGATAGCATTACAAGGAAGTCCTTGTTCTAGAATCACCTGGGTAAAAGAGGCAGAGGTAGGCCACAATACACACGGAGAAGAGAACTGGAGATAGAAATGAAAACTATGAGGAAGTCATGGAAAGAACTTGAGCTGATGACACGGGACAGGAGGACTTGGCATGTGTTTGTTGAAGGCCTATGCTCCTTGGGGAGCTAAAGGGTCTTGATTACACCATGCATGATAGGGTTTAATGTTACTCCTGTTCCCCTGTCAGACTTCAAATACTCACAGGCGCTCACCTTTGTTACCGCTTACAATAAGCTTACAAGGAGCAGTCATTCTATTCTTTATTTGTATTGTCGGAAATTCTCATTGACCTTCTTGGGATGTTGTGCTTAGGCACTATAAATATTTGGTTCTAGAAGCTGTCCATTTATTTAATGATCTAAATTACTCATGTTTCAGAATCAATATTTGGTTCTAAAAGATGTCAGTTTATTTAATGATCTAAATTACTCATGTTTCAGAATCAATATTTGGTTCTAAAAGATGTCATTTTATTTAATGATCTAAATTATTCATGTTTCAGAATCAATATTTGGTTCTAGAAGCTGTCTGTTTATGTAATGATCTAAATAACTCATGTTTCAGAATCAATATTTGGTTCTAAAAGCTGTCTGTTTATTTAGTGATCTAAATTACTCATGTTTCAGAATCAATATTTGGTTCTAGAAGCTGTCCATTTATTTAATGATCTAAATAACTCATGTTTCAGAATCAATATTTGGTTCTAGAAGCTGTCTGTTTATTTAATGATCTAAATTACTCATGTTTCAGAATCAATATTTGGTTCTAGAAGCTGTCTGTGTATTTAATGATGTAAATTATTTGGGTTTTAGAATCAATATTTGGTTCTAAAAGCTGTCTGTTAATTTAATAATGTAAATTACTTGTGTTTCAGAATCAACTATCCTTGATGTAAAATCTGGCTTGGCACACAAAATACAGGTCAAAGCAACAGTAAGGAGATGCATTTGTTATACACATGCTTATTCCTTTTAATAAAAGAAAAAATAACATGGAAAAATTGTATAATCTTCCCCCCCAAAAAAATACAAATAAAAAGTTCAAGACCATGTTTGCAAACCTATGACAGTTTTTTTTAAATCAGTGGTATGACCAAATTTATTTTCAAGCCTGGTTGTGCATGCTTAAAGAAAAGGGCTATAAATCATATTGCACAACATTTTTTGTAAATGAGATTGAAGCAGGTTGTACTATTAAGGTGACAGAGTACTGGTAAAATTAAAAAAATGTTTTTTTTATTGAAGTGGCAAAATGCATGAGAATGTATTAAAAAGAAAAATTGTGATTCTCATGGTTGTTGAGACTCATGGTTGTGATCATGTCATGTGATCAGCTACTCATGGTTTCATAACTTGCATGTAACAAAGCTACTCTTTCACTATACATGAAGAATGCTAGCAATCTCAGGTTACTATATATAGCACAAGTTTTGTGAATTTTTTTTCTTAACTGCTGCTTCTCTTACTTTCACTGATCTCCAAGTGTACGCCTAACATTCTGAATATCTTTTTATCTAAACTGTTCAAATCTTCTTCTTCTTCTTCTTACACTTTCAAGCGTCAGCTTGAATAAGTTTAAAGAAAGCGGTGCTCGTCCTGAAGTTGTCGGTGTCTTCATAGAGTTTGTCCAGCAGTGGTACTATTGACAGCCATATGTGCTTTCTCTGTTTTTCATATGTTGGGCACTTTTGCATCAGACGTTCAGCTATAATTTTATCGGTGCCAAAGGTACACTCATCGGTAGTTCCTATCTTTAGCTTGTTGAACAGATGGTATCTCAATCTGTTGTGCCCTGTGCGTACTCTGAAGATTACCACTTGTTCACTTCTGTTAACATACTCATGTACAGAACTGGCTCAGACAGACAAGAATGGTCCAAAGTATACAAGAGACACTACAGGCGGTTTCTAAATGGTGTGAGGAAACCGGATTAAAGGTCAATCCCAACTAGGCCTATGTGATGTGGTGCTCTTTGAACAACTCCATAGTGAAAGCAGACCTTCCAGACATCACTTTCAATAGGCAGAACATTGAAAGGCAAGATAAGCTGAAGTATCTGGGAGTAATGTTTAATCGTGGGCTATCGTTCAAGTATCATGTCGAACTGATCATACAGAAGTGCAAGCGAGGACTGGCAGACTAAAAACAATGGCTGCTGCGCAATTGGAACAGAGACTACTGTTTCTCCTTGCATCATCAGCTCGATATTTCAGTAATCGAATATGGGCTAGGAATACTCACGCTGTCAGTGTCACAATGTGAACGACTAGAACACATTCAAAATGAAGGGATGCAACTAGTTTTGGGCTGAATGTATGATACCCCCATTATGACAATGAGATACATGCTCGGATTGATGTCGATTAGATCTAGATATGCGATGGTCCAGGCAAAAGCCTATATGTGAGTAACCACCGACAAAAGACACCCCCTTCATGCGAACGTAGCTGACATCAAAGGAGCAAGAATAAAGAGAGGGATGTCATGGATGGCACAGGCAGAGCCTACGATTGGTCAGGTGACCAGGGTTGAAAATGTATCCAAGGGGGAAGAGTGGAGAAAGTCAGGGGAGAACTGGATAAACTACCAGCAGGTCATCATTAGCCTTGGCAGAAAGTGCAGAGCTTGGGGCAGTGCAAAAGCAGAGCTGGAAATTAATCAGCTGATAAGTGATCATGCTGGCGATGATGACGCCATTGTGTACACTGAGGGGTCTGTAGCGTGTGGTAAATCAGGATGGGGCTTCTCTGTGAGAATAAAGGGCAGGGTCGTTGCTGAACAGAGTGGAGCCTACATGACAATAACCTCCTGCATGAGAATGGAGGAAGAGGCAGTTACTGCAGCACTGAGATGGCTGTCTGAAACTCCATCAACCAGGGCAGTTATATTGTCAGACTCTCAGGCCATGCTTCGGAAAGTTCCGAACGGATGGCTGCGGCAGGAATGGAAAACATCAATAGAATCCTAAGTCTTCAAGAACTGGTGTGGATTTACTGTCCTGGTCATACAGGGGTATGTGGCAATGAGAGAGCTGACAGACTGGCCTCGAGAGCACCCATAGTGGGGACACTGGATATGGATAAGATGAAATATACTAAGGGCAATTAATGATCCCCTGCTAGATAATGACACTGCAATGGATGAATCAACAAGGCTGAGACTGCTGGAGTTTGACATCAAACATGGGACTAGCAGAGATGGACGTGAGAGAGGATACAACCATCGTATGTACAACCAGCGTGCTACAGGTACAATTAGCATTCATACTCTTCGACATTTGCTGAGGGAGACTGAGCATCTATGGGTTTGCCCTGAGTGCAATGAAGTCGATTCTGATTAACAGTAACACTTCAGTTTAGCTGGTAATATGCATAATTCTTTTGGTGGCTTGGTTGCTATGCTTCCTACTTGTGTCTGTATCTGCTTCTGAAAAAACTCTTGGCTGAGGTAGCTTTCCACCTTCTTTTGCCAATCTGTCAGCCTCTTCATTGCTTGGGATGGAACTGTGTGATGGGATCCACTGCATTACAACTGCATTGAATTGCTGACTTAGATTGTTCAAATCTATCTCACTGTCTGCTTTCTGTTATGAGTGTTTCTGTTTATTTACCTTTCATTTTTGTAATCTTTCCTTTTATTTCTGTTTTTGTTTCTGTTAAGATACCTCTCTTTCTGTCAGTTATGTCTGCTTAACAATCAATAAATCTATATATTCATCTGCCTCATTTTATCGGTTTTATTCTGTGTGCAGAAGCTATGAAATACATCAGAAAGACCTGACCACAGAATGGACCCACATATATACAGATGGATCAGCAGCAAGAGATACAATAAAATTGGAGTGTATACACAAAACTAAAAATGGACAGGAAATCCACATCTCGATGGCTACTGGAAAATTCTCAAACAACTTTAAAGCTGAGGCAGAAGCACTAGAAAAGATGTAATTACCATTATGGAAAACAAAGATTGTGCAAGAGAACAAAGATAGTGTTCCTCACATACTCCTTAATAGCCATAAATGTCATCCACAGGAACAATAAAAACAGTGAGTTCGACAGCCTGGCAATGGAATAATGGAAACCAGCTATAAGGTAAAGGATCCCGTTACACGTCCATTGAGGCATATTGGGAATATGGTGTTAGGCCCATATTTTCTTGACCATCGGCACACTAGGGGTGATGTGGTCAGCATCACGCCAGCCGCCTTAACCTTCCCAGAGTTGCTCTGATACCCAATTCATGAGGCTGTGTCGACCCAGGAACAGTTTGCGGTCTAAAAAATCCCATCTCAACTGGGGATCGAACCATGGACCACCGAGCTAAGAAGCCAGTGCACTCACCACTGCACTACCACGGCTCTCAAAACCAGCTATAAATTCAACAAATTAACAGTACAGAGGATCCCTGCTGATTTGTATGGATATGGAAATGAGAAGGCAGATAGACTTGCAAAAAAAAAGCAGGAAGAAAAATCAAGAACTGAAGAAAGACAGCAAATGAAGAGATACAAATAATAATCAAAAATGACTTAGGGAATACTCAGAGTCCTGTATAGTAGAACCTACTATTGTCAAGAAGAGATCAAGTGATAATTTTCAGACTGAGAAACATTCACTGCATAAATACAATCTGTTTCATCCTCATCTCAACCCGTAACCAGTCATGGGTCGTAGGGTGCTATGGTGGAAGCATCAGCAGACAGGGTCCTCCACTGCTCTCTATCCTCAGCAATGCTTACAAGTGTGGAAAAACCGTGCGCTGCCCATTCTTTGATGTTATCAGCCCAGGATATTCTTTGTCTTCCTCTTCTCTGTTTACCTTCGACTGTTCCCTGGAGGATCGTTTTCGAAAGGGAGTCATGACGAGTTACATGCCCAAACCAGGCAAGCTTTCGGCGTTTTACTATTGACTTCTTCTTCTTCTTCTGCATTCAGTTTGTAGTCATGCTAAATCTGCAGGCCTGTTGCCAGGACGAAGTCCACAGTCTTTACCAGGTCAGCGCGGCAGCCCCATAGCTTCTGCTGGAGCTCAGCACCCCTTGGCCAGGTCGCACGTCGCGGTTCATCATGGGTTGGACAGTTTTGGAGAATGTGTTCTGGGATCTCGATTCCAGTTCCGCATGGGCATTCATTTGTGTGGGATATCTTGAGGCAATAGAGATGTCCTAGTAATCTGCAGTAGCCGGTTCTCAGGCGGAACATTGTGGTCTGTTGGTATCTGTTTAGATAGTGTATTGGGTCATCTCTGCTGTATATATCCCCTTCCTCCTTCCACTGGTTTTTGTACTTGTTGTGGATGATGGTTTTTGCTTCCCGATACGGCAGTGGGTGGCTGTACTGTTCCATTTTACTGTCACTTCTTGATAGAGCATCTGCTTTCTCATTAACAGCAATTCCACAATGGGATGGTAACCACTGAAGGGCAATGGTTGATGACCTTTGGATGATGGTAAGCTCAGATCTGATCTCATTCATCATGTTATCATTTCTGGTGTTTTGTATTGATTCCAGTGATGATCTGCAGTCAGTGAAGATTACTATCTTAGCTGGTGGCTGCTGTTCGGGTCTGGTGAAGATTTTCAGGGCTTGCAGTAGTGCCATAGCTTCTGCCCTGAAATTGGAGGAGATCTTTCCAGTTGGGATCTTATAAAAATGCCTCCTCCACCGTTCTTTACTGCCCCCTCAGCGGATCCATCTGTGTATGCGTGTGTCCACTCCTTCAGGTTGTACTTTTCTTCAATCATTTCTTGAGCCAAAGTTTTTAGTTGTTGAATGTTCTGGTGGCCTTTCTTTTTTATTTCAGGGACTTCTGTGAAGATAGATATATTTCCATGGCAGTCGTCTGGTTCCTCATAATCAATTAACATTTCAATCTCAGTAGGTTGTTTTGGGAGGAGGTCTTCATGGCATCGATGCAGATGTTTGGAGATGTTTAAGAAGCTGGTTCTTTTCAGCCTGTTCTTTGTCAAACTATGGACTTTGGCATGCATTGGATGACTTGGCATTACTATTGACAAAAGTGGTTCTTGGTGGCCTGCATACGTGTTTATTTTCTCTCTAACATAGACATTTGTTTTGTACTCTTTATAGCAAATGCGCAAAATTCTTCTATAACATTTATACTCGAAAGCCTGAATCCTTCGCTCCATATCTGCAGTGAGTGTCCCGCCCTCACACCCATACAAGAGAATAGATAATACAAGTGATTTGTATAATTTGATCTTCACAGGAAAACTGATGTTACTTTTCCAGATCACATTCAGCCTTGTCATGGCAGCTGAGGCCATCTCAAGTCTTGTCTTGATTTCTTTACTTGATCTTCCATCACTAAATATAGTGGACCTGAGATATTTAAAGGTGTTAACTTCTTCTAATGTTTGCCCATTTAACGTAATGTTGGTCGGAACATGTTTCTTATGGCTATTCACCAATATCTTGCTTTTTTCTATATTAATTTCTTCCCAAACGTTCTTGTTACTTTTTCCAGTCTAGAGGTAAGGTCTTGAAGTTCTGATTCTGTTCCAGCTATAAGATCGATATCATCAGCAAAACTTAGATTGCAAAGAGGTCAGCCTCCAATCGATATGGTTGTTTTATAATCGTAGAGAGTCTCCTGCATAATATGTTCTAGATATATATTAAAGCGCACAGGTGACAGGATACATCCCTGACGAACTACTACAGTTGTTTTAAAGTATTCTCCAATGTCATTAACCATCTGTTTACCAAACTGAAAATTGGACAACCATATATGTGTCTATACATATAGGACAAACAGACAGTAGAACATGTCCTTCAAGACCATGCAAGTGACAGCACCCACTCAGTTGAGAGGGCATCAATACACAGTTATATGCTCACAGATCTCGTCCTGCATTGCTGGTTCAAGATGTCCAATTCCAGAATCCTTCAGTGAGTGGGATTTGTAGCTAGAGAAAATGAAATATACACAATTTTCCTAGCTTTTATGTTATATGTGAAGTATTTTTAAGAACGCCTGGGCGGGGGGGGGGGGGGGGGGGGGGTGTCTTCGAGAAGACAAAAATAGAATAAGAATACTGCTCCCTGAGGCATGTAAAATGAGACGACCGACAGGAAATTGTGTACGTGGCTGGTAACCTCATCACGTATAAAAATTGCTGCAGAAATCACTGCTGCAAGAGCACATGAATGATTTGGTGCAGACGTCCTGCAAAGGGACTAGCTGCAGAAGTGGTTTCATGCTCCATTGTGAGCAAAAGGGAAATGATCTGATTTGGTTACTACGTTACATTGACCTCCGACATTTTCCATCAGACTGCATCTGATTTGGTTAATACGTTACATTGACCTCACGAAAGTACTGAGATTCTGTCTTTCAAATGGCCCATGTCTTTTTCTCCTTGCATTTTGTTCACTATTTTTAGGAGGGATTACAGGAAATCCTTCTCCATGTTTCTTCTCCTTCTATTATTTACGTTTTTTCAAGATGAGATCACGAGGGAGTTTGATCTCATCTGCTTTATGGTTCTTCTTTATGTGTTTAGAATGGGGGTGTAGGGAATTAGACAGTATTTTTCTAGAAGAAAGATTATAGAGGCTAGATCAGGATTTGCACCAGTGTCCTTTTTTTTAAAGATATTGCGTGGCCATATACGCATTTTTCGGGAGTTAAATTATTTGCGGCCATTTTTGCTTCATTTCCGCAGTATAGGGCTAGGACCAATTCCCGGTTCTTTGTCTAGCAGAAACTGGTTGCATCAGAAAGATCTAAGGTTCTGATTGGCAACTGCAGTTGAAATGCCGAGCTCCGATTGGCTTTAGAACCACGCCGCGCATATGACGTCATGAAGTCGGCGCGTGGGGGTCTTGATTATAAAAGGCCTATATTTCATAGCTTCTTTCTCTTTTAATGAAAAAATTGCCAAAGCCGGGTTGCCAGAGTCAAGTCGATTGCCCTTCAGTTGGACATTCGAGATTTGGTAAGCATGAATTTTTGCGTGAGGACTTTATTTAATTTTTCTAGTCCTAGCCGATCATTTAAGTTTCTTGGGAAGTTTTAGTTTAATTTAATTCTTAACTCCAGAGCCATCAATTCGATCTGAGTGATAGACATGAGAAACTAGGTCCATTTAATTCCTTATTTCAGGAATAGCGGTATTTAAGATGATTTGAAAGTTGCGAGGTTTCGGCCATGCTTGGATCTATTTCAAAAACAGGTCTGCAGAGAAACCCGCATCTGCGAATTTTATTTATTTACAGAATAGTCGGGAGCGTGTATGTGTATTTTCATTTGTGATTTTAGTGAGAGTATTGATGCTCGCTATTTATATAGTTACGCATATAACTGTGGACGGAAGTGATAGAGGTATTAATTGGAGCACGTGTGTGCTATCAGTAATGAATGTATGCAGGAGCGCGTGGTTGAAAAACTGCGGCACCACGTGGCGGAACTACGGGGTTTTCAATTTGATAATCGGGGGTTATGTATAACTTTTGACGGCAGGTAGATGCTAGCGTAAACAGGATTATATGTTATTGATTGTGCATTATTGTTCTGTGAATTCAGAAGATGGGAGAAGTAATTTTAAAGGGAATTATTTTGTATTACATTTTGAATGTGATTACTATTATTGACGGGAATTTTAGGAATTCCTAGAGAAGGCTAGTTTTAGTTGTGTTAAACATTACGGCATTAGTGTCAGCGTAAGAAGTAGGCCACAGTACGTCTGCCCAGACGGGCCATTGAAAATATTGTTGTTGCTCGGAGTTAGTCAGGCAGAACAAGCGATCTGGGTTAGCCAATGTTTACTTTGTAGGCTCAGGTAGTGTGGGGAGTTACGTGTTGAAGAGTAAGGAAGTTAATTGTTATTTTAAATGTATTATTATGGTTTGTTTAGCTGTTGTTTTGTTTTGTCTAAAACAGCAGGTACCGGCTTTGTGGGAATGAGAGCGGAATTTTGAGACCACAAAATTTCTCCCACGGCAAAGTTGGGGCATTCGCAGAACCGCAAGGGTTTTACGTTAGTTGCCAGTAGTGGAAGGAGAGGAAGAAAATACGTTTTCCCAGCCAGGGGAAGACATTTTCCAGCGAATAGGATTTTTGTGGATAAATCCTGAGCTCTGACGCTCGTTACACACGCAGATTTGGCAGGCTGCCAGCGTTGTGGTAATTTTTATGTTCGTTTCTTCACGGCCATAATAAAGCCGACGGCCCAGTTATAGGTACTCGGGCAGGTAATTTCAGAGTGGTAGAAGTCAGCTACAGTTCCAGTCCAGAATCCAGTGGGGTTCTGTTAAACCTCAGTCATCAATTCCAGAGTTAGTGGAGAGAGAGGGGTAAACATTCTCTCTACTGAAGTCAGCACAGATAGGCAGAACTGTTAGTTTTGGTGAATCATAGCAGAGGACAGCTGCTGAAGTTTGTTTAGAGGTGCAGTTAGTTGTGTTCAGGAGATTCCAGGATAGGCTGTGTAGAACCGAAGTCTGTGCAGAGATTGTGTAGTCACTTCGCAGTCGTTCCAGCTATCAGTGGACTTAGAGTTAGAGTTAGAATTTAGAACAGCTAGTTTGGAGTGTAGGCGACATCAAGTGCAGTGTAGTTCATTTCAGTTAACCTTACCTTCTTTCTCCATACAGGTTGCAATTGTGGGAGAAGGGTTGGGGTTGATGCATTTTTAACTGTGCTTGATTTTGTTTCAGGTGTGCATCCTCGCACTTAATGTATTTTGACATGTATATGAGTTTGTTTATAGGTGTATAATAAACTTGTATAAATTGTAGCTGGCATCAGTCATTTCCTTTAGTACAGTAGCTATATGTTGTCTGTACCTTGGTGTTTGTGAATCTTAATTGAACCTTATCCCCATAGGGTAGTTAGAGGTGGTTCGAGGCCATAGCAATTTAAACGTCCGAAGTGGCGAGGAAAGAATCAACCTCGGTTCTCAACCTCGGAGCCAATGGTCTCAACTTTCACTTTTTGCACTATATTTCTATCTGAATCTAATTTTCCAGTCTTCCTTCTCACTAGTGTCTTGTCACTATAGGTAGACAGTCTCTAGTCCTAAATCCATTTCGTGACAAAGTGGGTGCTATCGTCCGGTGAATCATCTTTGTTACGTTCAATTCTGTGATCTTGACAAAGTGGGTGGCGTCGTCCTTGGGATCAATTCTAGATTCATAGATTGTCTCTGTAGGAAGTTCTGAAAAATAGATTTTCTTTATAAAATCCCCTAGACTTGAGCTATATTAAGACTGATCCAGCTATAAGTTTTTTTTCCACAGGTTACAGTTAGTATAGATGATAGTGGTTGTAAGGTTGTTTATGACTTAGAAGTAATTGATGGCTAATGGAATTTTTTTTTCTTGACAGGAAAGTAAATTCGGGTTTTGGGTAGCTGGATAACTTGAATTTTTTTCAGGTAGTTATTAGTCAGACTTGGTGCTAGTCTGAGTGCGGGTTTTTGCGACAGCATATTCCTAGTAGGTAACAGTAAATTTTTCTTGTTCCTTTTTTGTCATTTCCCCTCGTTGTGAGTACTGCTGATTTGTCAGGTAAGATGGCTGAATTGGTCAAGCTACTTACTGCATGGAAGGACGCAGCTAAAAGCATGGGGATGAATGAGGCCGAGACTAGGGCTTACATTATGAGGGAACAGGACCGGCAGACGGAGAGAGAGAAAAGGGAAGCGGAGAAAGACCTGCGTAAATTGGAAGCAGAGAAAGAAGAGAGGGCCCGACTGGCAGAGATGGACCTGCGTAAATTGGAAGCGGAGAAAGAAGAGAAGGCCCGACAGGCAGAGGAGAAAAAGGCAGAGAGGGAGGCGCAGGAAAGAGCTGCGGCGGCAGAGGAGAGAAAAGCAGAAAGGGAAGCAGCAGAGAAGGCAGCCGAGAGACAGCATGAACTTGCCCTGCGTTCACTGGAACTGCAGTACCGATCTTCGGAAGGCAGTTCGGCTAACGGAGATTCTCCCGGAGCAGGGGCAACAGACACCTCAGGAAACGGAGGGCCCCGGATGGCAGCCATGAATTTTCCGATGGACTCTTTTCCTAACGGGAATGAGAAAATTGAGGTATTTTTAGAAAAATTTGAACGGATGGCAAAGGCATACGGGCTGGATGATAGTCTTTGGTGTCTCAAATTATCTCAATCTCTAAGAGGACATGCGTATGAGGTCTATAGCAAGATGCTGGTAGATGACCAAGGTAACTTTGAGGCTCTGCGGAACGCCCTGTTACAGCGATTCCAATGGACTCCCCGGAAGTGCCAAACGATGTTTAGGGAAAGTCGACTGGAGAAAGGAGAAAGTTTTCCCCAGTTCGCAGAGAGGCTGAGGAATTACCTCACTCGCTGGAGAGAGTTGTCGGGTTTGGCTAAATCTTTTGAAGGATTGGAAGAATTAGTTCTGTGCGAACAGATAAAGGCCAATATGTCTCCGGACTTAAGGAAGTACCTGGCGGAGCAGGGCGCACAGCAACTGGACCAGATAATTCTTTTTGCTGAAAGGTTCCAGACGGCACAGGCCGAAGTACTGGGACAGAAAAGAAAACACCCTGACCTGCCAGCCCCGGACAAAGGAGCATCTTCATCGCAGTCGCCTTCCTCTTCAGATCAACAGCAGCAAGGGCCGTCTCGCAAGGAGCTCCCTCCCAGTCATAACATGCGCTCCCAGCCGCCTAACAGAACACAGGGGCCGACTTCTCATGAACCCGTCAGGAACCGGGGAGATAATGAGAGATATTGTAGGTTCTGTCGGACTACTTCTCATTGGACAACACGGTGCCCAAACAAACAACCCGCTCATCAGATGGCTTGTTTAAGGCCTGTGAGGGTGAAACAAGGGAAGAAGTGGAAACCCTTCCAGTCAGAGAAGTTGTTTTCCAACAGCGGGCCAGCAGAAGTGAACGGGACTGAGACAACATGCTTATTTGACAGCGGGCTTACATACCCCAGCATAGTCGCCCGACATCTGGTGAAGCCCTGGCAGATGACGAAGGAAAAAGTGAATATTGGTGGAGTTTTAAGGAAAGGGACTTCACAGTGCTTTCCGGTAGCCAATATTGAGGTGAAATGTAGGTTCGTGTCTGGCACCATCAAGGCAGCTGTAACGGCTCAGCCGGCCTACGACTTCATTCTCGGTAACCCATATTTAGTTTTGGGGAACCCGCCCACACCGATCCTTGCTGATGCAAGGGGGCCTACTGCAGGCCAGATAAGTGAAAAAGGAGAACCCCTAATTCACGGAGCCCCGAGCGAGCTCAAACATAGCTGTCGTGCCAAGGAGGGGTGCAACGCCTCTGACGACAGTGATATGTTATTTGCAGAGGCAAATTCGCCCGCCAGCCCTGTTCAGCCAACCGGCCAAACAGTGGTGACGACGCCTCTGATTCCGGAAGTACACTCTTTGTTGTCGGGAATTAGGCCCCCGATGGTATTAGCTCCTTCAAGTGAGGGACATACTGACAAGAGCGGTATTACATATGTCAACGACCAGCGCCATCTTCATAGGGCACAAGATAGCGGTCTGAGCGAGCATATAGTTCCAACCAGCCCTGGAGCCCCATCCGACCAGCACTTTACTCAAACGGAGGAGGACAGTGATCTGAGTATCCGTTTGCCTATAGACGGAGATGGGCCCCACAACTCTCGTATCTCGTTTACAGGAAACAACTCTTGTAACGAGCAGCCTGAAAAATTGGCTATCTTTTCCAATTCGTTTCACGGAACATTGGAACCAGTTACTGAGAGCTTTAACTCAGATTCTCCGCGATCTAACGGGATCTTAAACCGTCAAGTGTCACTGCAGGACACATTCCAACTGACGCCAGTAACTCTCACAGGGGAGGGCAAGGTTGAAGGTAGAACCAGGGTGTTAGACGGAGAGCTCCCGTGGTCTACATTTTCATCTCACCAACTTTTCAGGCCAGAAAAGAGTGAGAAAAGCGACCTTACGCATTTGCAAGGAGCTATTTTGGAGAGCTCTGTCCCGCTTCAGATTGGTAGGGGAAGAGCGAGTCCAGAACCACTGCCAGGGGCAGATCTTACCTACCTTTCTTCAAAGGTAGAAGCTATTGAGGTCGATCGTGATCCAATAGACACCCAGCAAGAAATCGGAGGCTCTACACCAGAGGAACCCGAGACGTTGCATCGTTCTCGCACGGTACCAGCAGTCACAACCCTGCTGACGCGCAGCGAGGAAGTCGTCATCGCCAGGTCGCCACAGCGCCCGTCGGTCACATCAGCTGACCAGGACAGCCTTTTGACGGTCATAGCAAGGGAAAGTTCAGACCCGCCATTAGACGGCACAGGTCCGAAGAGAGATCAACTCTCCCAACGGAGCATAGGAGCTCATTCTAGGAGAGGAAGGAGGAAACGCAAAAGAGGAAGGTCGAAGAACACTGAATAGGAGGGGTAAGGACAGACAGCCTTGTAGACAGAGTTAAGGGCCAGTGTGAAACACAGAGATTTCAGTAATGAGATCGATGCTCAATCTTCGAAGGTGGGAGTGATGTGACGAAAGTACTGAGATTCTGTCTTTCAAATGGCCCATGTCTTTTTCTCCTTGCATTTTGTTCACTATTTTTAGGAGGGATTACAGGAAATCCTTCTCCATGTTTCTTCTCCTTCTATTATTTACGTTTTTTCAAGATGAGATCACGAGGGAGTTTGATCTCATCTGCTTTATGGTTCTTCTTTATGTGTTTAGAATGGGGGTGTAGGGAATTAGACAGTATTTTTCTAGAAGAAAGATTATAGATGCTAGATCAGGATTTGCACCAGTGTCCTTTTTTTAAAGATATTGCGTGGCCATATACGCATTTTTCGGGAGTTAAATTATTTGCGGCCATTTTTGCTTCATTTCCGCAGTATAGGGCTAGGACCAATTCCCGGTTCTTTGTCTAGCAGAAACTGGTTGCATCAGAAAGATCTAAGGTTCTGATTGGCAACTGCAGTTGAAATGCCGAGCTCCGATTGGCTTTAGAACCACGCCGCGCATATGACGTCATGAAGTCGGCGCGTGGGGGTCTTGATTATAAAAGGCCTATATTTCATAGCTTCTTTCTCTTTTAATGAAAAATTTGCCAAAGCCGGGTTGCCAGAGTCAAGTCGATTGCCTTTCAGTTGGACATTCGAGATTTGGTAAGCATGAATTTTTGCGTGAGGACTTTATTTAATTTTTTCTAGTCCTAGCCGATCATTTAAGTTTCTTGGGAAGTTTTAGTTTAATTTAATTCTTAACTCCAGAGCCATCAATTCGATCTGAGTGATAGACATGAGAAACTAGGTCCATTTAATTCCTTATTTCAGGAATAGCGGTATTTAAGATGATTTGAAAGTTGCGAGGTTTCGGCCATGCTTGGATCTATTTCAAAAAACAGGTCTGCAGAGAAACCCGCATCTGCGAATTTTATTTATTTACAGAATAGTCGGGAGCGTGTATGTGTATTTTCATTTGTGATTTTAGTGAGAGTATTGATGCTCGCTATTTATATAGTTACGCATATAACTGTGGACGGAAGTGATAGAGGTATTAATTGGAGCACGTGTGTGCTATCAGTAATGAATGTATGCAGGAGCGCGTGGTTGAAAAACTGCGGCACCACGTGGCGGAACTACGGGGTTTTCAATTTGATAATCGGGGGTTATGTATAACTTTTGACGGCAGGTAGATGCTAGCGTAAACAGGATTATATGTTATTGATTGTGCATTATTGTTCTGTGAATTCAGAAGATGGGAGAAGTAATTTTAAAGGGAATTATTTTGTATTACATTTTGAATGTGATTACTATTATTGACGGGAATTTTAGGAATTCCTAGAGAAGGCTAGTTTTAGTTGTGTTAAACATTACGGCATTAGTGTCAGCGTAAGAAGTAGGCCACAGTACGTCTGCCCAGACGGGCCATTGAAAATATTGTTGTTGCTCGGAGTTAGTCAGGCAGAACAAGCGATCTGGGTTAGCCAATGTTTACTTTGTAGGCTCAGGTAGAGAAGAGAGGGGAGTTACGTGTTGAAGAGTAAGGAAGTTAATTGTTATTTTAAATGTATTATTATGGTTTGTTTAGCTGTTGTTTTGTTTTGTCTAAAACAGCAGGTACCGGCTTTGTGGGAATGAGAGCGGAATTTTGAGACCACAAAATTTCTCCCACGGCAAAGTTGGGGCATTCGCAGAACCGCAAGGGTTTTACGTTAGTTGCCAGTAGTGGAAGGAGAGGAAGAAAATACGTTTTCCCAGCCAGGGGAAGACATTTTCCAGCGAATAGGATTTTTGTGGATAAATCCTGAGCTCTGACGCTCGTTACACACGCAGATTTGGCAGGCTGCCAGCGTTGTAATTTTTATGTTCGTTTCTTCACGGCCATAATAAAGCCGACGGCCCAGTTATAGGTACTCGGGCAGGTAATTTCAGAGTGGTAGAAGTCAGCTACAGTTCCAGTCCAGAATCCAGTGGGGTTCTGTTAAACCTCAGTCATCAATTCCAGAGTTAGTGGAGAGAGAGAGGGTAAACATTCTCTCTACTGAAGTCAGCACAGATAGGCAGAACTGTTAGGTTTGGTGAATCATAGCAGAGGACAGCTGCTGAAGTTTGTTTAGAGGTGCAGTTAGTTGTGTTCAGGAGATTCCAGGATAGGCTGTGTAGAACCGAAGTCTGTGCAGAGATTGTGTAGTCACTTCGCAGTCGTTCCAGCTATCAGTGGACTTAGAGTTAGAGTTAGAATTTAGAACAGCTAGTTTGGAGTGTAGGCGACATCTAGTGCAGTGGAGTTCATTTCAGTTAACCTTACCTTCTTTCTCCATGCAGGTTGCAATTGTGGGAGAAGGGTTGGGGTTGATGCATTTTTAACTGTGCTTGATTTTGTTTCAGGTGTGCATCCTCGCACTTCATGTATTTTGACATGTAGATGAGTTTGTGTATATATAGGTGTATAATAAACTTGTATAAATTGTAGCTGGCATCAGTCATTTCCTTTAGTACAGTAGCTATATGTTGTCTGTACCTTGGTGTTTGTGAATCTTAATTGAACCTTATCCCCGTAGGGTAGTTAGAGGTGGTTCGAGGCCATAGCAATTTAAACGTCCGAAGTGGCGAGGAAAGAATCAACCTCGGTTCTCAACCTCGGAGCCAATGGTCTCAACTTTCACATTTTGCACTATATTTCTATCTGAATCTAATTTTCCAGTCTTCCTTCTCACTAGTGTCTTGTCACTATAGGTAGACAGTCTCTAGTAGATGATAGACAATTGGCACCTAAACATCAATAACGATAATATATGTGGAGCAATATTTGTAGACTTCAAAAAAGCATTTGATATGATAGATCACTTTATTTTAATCAGAGAATTAGAAACAATGAAAGTAAATATTAAGCTGGTAAAGTTAATTAAATCGTTCCTGTCAGACAGACAACAAATAGTCTCTTACAATAATTCCTTGTCGAACCCAACCGTTGTCCATACAGGTGTTCCTCAGGGCTCTATTCTCGGCCCTCTTCTATTTACCGTATACATTAATGATCTTCCTCTATATTTCAAACACTCATCATGTGACCTTTTTGCCGATGACTGTACTGTCTATACTAGTGATAAATGTTGCACCACACTAGAACAATCTTTACAAAACGATACACATAATCTTATTACGTGGAGCAACGAGAATCGCATGCAAATAAATATTAGTAAAACAAAATGTATGTTAATATCAACCAGACAAAAACTACAAAACTTGCAGGAAAACAACACTTCAGCTCTTCATTGCAACATCACTAATTGAAAACGTAAATGAACACAGAACTCTCGGTATCACTGTTGACCAACACCTAAGTTGGAACTCACATGTACATGCACTCACAACACAAACAGCACAAAAAGTTTACCAATTAGCCAAAATTAAACATTTCCTGGATGAAGAGGCAAGGAAAATGTTCTACATATCTCATATACAAACGCATCTAGACTATTGTTCCACAATCTGGGATGGTTGTTCTGTCTCCAACACAAGAAGGCTCCACTCGCTTCAAAAAACGCGCAATGCGCCTTGTTGCTGATAAACACCAATCACATTGTATAGATTTATATAATGATCTTAAAATCTTACCACCCAGGAAGCGCTTCCTCTTTAACAAAGGGAAATTTATTCACAAAATCCTGTCACAGAATGCTCCAAAGTATCTTTGGCCACTTTTAAAATACAATGACAGACGTAGTCAGCGCTTAAATAAATTACAGGTACCCAAGCCCAGGCTTGACCTATTTAAAACTAGTTTGGCTTACTCAGCTGCTCATCTTTGGAACAATCTTCCCAATGACCTGAAAAACACGCAAAGTCCTTACTCATACAATCGTATACTATTCAAATACTTTATGAGTGCTGATTATATGCCACCCTAACTGATTGTGTTGTACTTTTATCTAATATACTGTATGGAGGCTCTGATGATCTAGTTTTCATTACAATATACTTATTCTTAATATTATATTCTTAATAACTTATATTCTTAATTTTATGATCAGGTACTGTTAATGTATGCTGTTATACTTCCTTGTAATGTTGCACTGCCCTTAAATTAATACTTTCAGTACGCTGGAGAATGTTGAGTAACAGTAATAAAAGATGAGCAAGAGGATGGAAGAATGCAAGAGGGGACTGTGTCCGATTTTTAACCCTTGGCAAATTAATTGCTTTCGTATATGTCTTTCTAACTATCTACCTAGTCTGATTCTGGTCTTGAGTTTGGGACGCAAAGGAAATGGAAAGGAAAATGGAAAGTAACTGTCTACCCACCTCATCTTGATGAACCTAAAAAAAAAAAAAAAAGTCCCTGAGTCATTCAGTTGAACACCGTATGAACATTTTACAAGTTCTCATAACATACCTCTAAATATGTCTCAAATCACTAATTTACAGTACGAAGAATTCGATTCTTTTTTTTATTTTATTTTTTTTTATTTTATTTATTTTTTAAATTTATTTATTTTTTTATTTATTTATTTATTTATTTATTTTTCAAATTCATTATTACTATTATTTTTTTATTATTATTATTTTATTTTATTTTAAAAACACTTTAATTATGATGATTATTGCAAATGTAATATTACTTTTATAATGATAAATGCCTTAATAATGCTTAAAGTAAATGTGAGGATGAAAGGATATTAGTATACATGATGAGAGAGAGAGGAAGGGCAGAATGTCAGACGGGCCTGCGTGCCCAATTCTTAACCCTTTGAAAATAAAGTTCGTTCGTTCGTTCGTTCGTTCCATTTCGTGACACTCTGGTACCCAGTTGGGGCTGGGTTGACCCAGGAGCCGTTTGCGGCCTAAAAAAAATCCCACTTCATCTGGGGATCGAACCATAGACCACTGAGCTAGGAAGCCAGTGCACTAACCACTATGCTAACGCAGCTCCCATCAGACTGCATTTAATTTGGTTACTACATTACTTTGATCGTCGACATTTTCCATCAGACTGCATCTTATTTGGTTACTACATTACAACAAACTCTGACATTACCTCTGACATTTTCCATCATACTGCGTCTGATTTGGCTAATTCATGTCATGTATCTCTGAGAATGTGTATATTTCGATGGATAATACCATGTTATGTTAAATTATAGAATAAAAGATACACCAGAGTATCTAGTGGTGTAGATATTTTCCTATAACTGACCTCGAAACCCTCGAATCGGTCGGTTGGATCGGAGGGTTGATCAGTGAGTTAACAATTCACTATCGTAAAACAAGCTATTGTTACCGAAACAGAACCAGGCTCGACAGTAAACATGACTCAAAACTCATGAACATCAGTTGGAAAGAATTCAAGACTAATCGACAAATAAGAGAAGACTCTAGGCAGAAATATGTCTCCGACTATATAAGGAAAAGACGATGGTCATATATCGGTCATGTCCTACGAATGCAAAACAACAGAATACCACTACAGGCGCTCACTTGGGTTCCTGAGGGTAAGCGGAAAAAAGGAAGACCAAAAGAAACACTCAGAAGAACATTAATAAGAGAAGGAAGAACGTTGGGCCTAAATAATGTGCAAGAGCTAAGAGGAGTGGCGTCACAACGAACAACCTGGAGAGCACTGGTTTCTGCCTTATGCGCCGTGTTTGGTGCTTAAAGAATTTATTATTATTATTATCTCTGAGAAATCATTTTACCTTTTACCAGTTATGACTAATAACAGCTTCATTTAAATAATCTTTGTGGCCTTCTTCAATCATAACTGACTGTGAAAATGATGTGCCTCTGAGGTGATAGTCCTCAGCTGCTTTTTATTTTGCCTGATGTTCCTTTCAGCATGATCTTTTCTCTTTTGCTTGTTGTAAGAACTTCTTTTCGCCAAATCTGAGGTGGTGCTGTAGGGATTATTGTCACTTAGTGCAGTCAGAAGCTTCATCCTCCCAGTTTTTTGGATTTATTTCCAGAGCCTTCATGTCTCTATTGGAAACATCATTGAACCTCAACTGCGGTCACCTAACTGTTCTTTTGCCACCTGCTAGTTCTTCATAGAAAATTTTCTTTTTGGATGTGACCATCTTCCATTTGGCAGACATGGCCAAACCAGCGTAGTCTGTCTAAGCAGTGTATACTTGCTTTGAAGGCCAGCACGTGAAAGTATCTCGACATTTGTCACTTTGTCTTTCCATGAAATGATGTGGCGCAGGCTCTCTAGATGGAAGGTAATGAGCTGATTTTCTCGCCTAGCATAGGTTGTCCATGTCTCGCTGCCATGTAGAAGTGTGCTGGTGGTGCAGGCATTATATACCACAGTTTTGGTTGACATTGATGGTAGACTCCAGGTGTGCGAAGTGATTCACCACTGCTAATTCATAGTTATTAATAGTGATAATTGGTGCAACATCCACATCCTGACCCAGCACATTAGTTTTCTTTAAACATATTGTGAGGCCAAATTAATTAATTAATCTAGTGTAAGTTTTATTCATTCAGTTGATTCATACTAAATAAATTTTGTAATCTTCTCACCAAATTAATTAATCTAGTGTAAGTTTTATTCATACAATTGATTCATACTAAATCAATTTTGTAATTTTCTCACCAAATTAATTAATCTAGTGTAAGTTTTATTCATACAATTGATTCATACTAAATAAATTTTGTAATCTTCTCACCAAATTAATTAATCTAGTGTAAGTTTTATTCATACAATTGATTCATACTAAATAAATTTTATAATCTTCTCACCAAATTAATTAATCTAGTGTAAGTTTTATTCATACAATTGATTCATACTAAAAAATGTGTGTAATCTTCTCACCAAATTAATTAATCAAGTGTAAGTTTTATTCATACAATTGATTCATACTAAAAAATGTGTGTAATCTTCTCACCAAATTAATTAATCAAGTGTAAGTTTTATTCATATTCATACTAAATAAATTTTGTAATCTTCTAACCAAATTTCAGCACAGCCCAATAACAGTGGAGCTGGACCAGATTGGAGCTTCAGGCTGGGATGATGTGACTGTTCAGCAAGAAAGGTATGCAAGTATTGTTGACAGTGATCAACATTTTTAATACTTTATTTGGTATTTCTAAAATGATGCATTGAAATTAGCTTTGATTTTAGGTATAGATTGATTGTATGTCCTTTACCAGTTTTTTTTTCAAGGGAGAAACTGTGTGGTGAGGAGAAAAGCATGAGACAGACTACCAACTCATAAGAAAGATAGTTGTTGTGGGAGTGAAAATCTGTTGATAGCATTACAAGACAGTTCTTATTCTAGAATCTCCAGGGTAAGAGAGGTTTAGGGACTGGAAAAAAAAAAAAAAAGCAGACGGAGAAGAGAACTGGAGACAAATGAAATTGATGAGGAAGACATGGAAACATTTTGTGCAGACGGCACAGGACATGAGTTTGTTGAAGGCTTTTGCTCCTTTAAGAGTTGAAGGGTGACAAATGAAGTATGAGAGTGAACAATGAGAAAGAAGCTTGTTGACTTTGAAAGGTAATGCAGTATTGGTATCATGAGGAAGATCTTGTAAAAACAATTGCAGTAGTGAAAAAGTTTATTGCACTAAAAAATATGACCAAAGACTATGCATATTTGAAGATTTAATAGTTTGGTTTGGTTTGGTTTTAAGGACTATCTTCATTGCATACGGACAACTCCATCAGTGCTATGATCTCCTCCCTTAGATCACACAAGGATGATCTCAGCACAGTGCAGTGCATGAACTCCATAGCACCGGCGAGAATCCCAATGTGTGTGTACAGGAATCACACATTCTATAAATATTGTTGTGGTGGGTATTGTTTCTATTTTTAAATTTTGCCAGGGCAGTGGCCGTATGCCCTACTCTTTACGATTTCCAACTACCGTGGGATTCCTAATGTGCACAACTTGCACACGGGATCTCCTATTTTTTCGCCCTATCCGAGAAGGCTAAGTGTCCGATCTCACTACCCAGGAGATCGGGGCGGGGGGGGGGGGGGGGGGGGGGGGGATGACATCATTAGCACCACTGGTTCTGAAAAAAATTTCCATAAATTATATTTCCTGTACTGCGAATCGAACCCGGTACTTTTCTAATTTGAAGATTAAAACCCCACAGCTTTCAAAGGAGCACAGGCCATTAACAGATTTGTGCCAGGTCCTTCTGTCCTGCCACCATTATCATCATCACCCTTCAGCACCTGTGCCATTCTCTCAAGATTTTTCCATATCTTCTTTATGCCATTCATTTCTGTTTCCAGGTCTCCTTTTAATGTCTTCCAGGACAATAACTATCTTGTAATGTTGTGATAAAAATTCTCTCAGTGTGTGAGTCCTATACTTTCCAGCATCTTATTCTCATCACATATTCCACTGGCACCTGTCTGGTTCTTGTCGTCATTTCCACATTGGTGATATTACCCATGAGCTTCCTTACCAGAACACCTTCTTCGGTTATGGGATGGCTGACTTGAATTATTTTCTTTAGTTGACCTGTCCATTTTAATTGCTGTTTCTGTAGGATGGGGTAGCTTGGCTCAGTGCCCAACCCACATTAGTCACCTTTTATGACATACATGGTAGGTTGTGGTGTTACTATTCTTTTACTAGAGAAATAGGTGAGGTTATATGAGGGCTGGGACCCCAAGATGCAGCAATAGTGAATGCAGTCAGCGACCCATAGCTGTACTTCTTGCATCAGGACCAGCGAACCAGAGCTGGTCAAGACCGCACTCCACCTCCACGTGGTGGTCCTGGAAACAGTCTGTAGCAGTGCAGTCTGGCTGAGCGAGTGCGGATCGCAATGGGAAGGCAAACCCGGTCCCTAAAAAATGCCGTGCTGAAATCGGATGTGTCGACCGAAAGGTGCAGATATCACAGCTTAGGCGTAAACAGACACAACGCAACCACCGTCCTTTTCAGGACGAACGAGGAAGAAGACGAGGAAGAATATGAGGGTTAACAATGAAGAAGAAGATTATACAGCAGAACTCAGAAGTTACTCGATATTCTTCTTCTTCCTCTTCCTCGTTCGTCCTGAAAAGGACGTTGGTTGCGTTGTGACTGTTTACGCCGGAGCTGTGATATCTGCACCTTTCAGTCGACACATCCGACTTCAGCACGGCATTTTTTGGGACCAGGTTTGCCTTCCCTCTGCGATCCCTACTCGCTCAGCCAAACTGCAGTGATGCAGCCTGTTTCCAAGACCACCACGTGGAGGTGGAGTAGGGTCTTGGTCAGCTCTGGTTCGCTGACCCTGATGCAAGCAGTCAAGCTATGGGTCGCTGACTGCATTCTCTATTGCTGCATCTTTGGGTCCCACTCGATATGATATCATCGGAATGTCTTTAGCTTACTTAGTCATTCCTCTTCTACCCGGCAGAGTAGAGGTTTGCCAGTGAGAACGTCAGACTATCCTATTGGCTGTCTTTCTGTTGACCTGGTTCCAATCTAATCCTCGGACCATCAGGGATTGTATAATATCGTCCTCCCAGTGAACTCTGGTTTGTCCTGGAGGTCTGGATCCCTGGCTTTTAGTTTCCCATATTTGCCGTGGTAGCCGATCTTCTTAATAAGTTTAACCCTTAACCTAAATATGAATTAATTTTTGTTCATTTTACTGCAGTTTTACCCCAAATTCTGGTAGCAAAGTGAACTACAATATCTACTCAGGGACGGTTGCAATTACCAACTCAGATACAAAGATTGCCCTAGCGATAGCAGCCGTCACTGTGACCTCAAACAATGTCAGACTTGAGGCATCAAGGTAAGCCATATTTGTTATTGTGTAGTTTATGTTAGCTTTTCATTAAGCATCGTAAATTTAATATTTTATGATAAACTATAAAAGTAGTTTGTCTAAGTATAGTACTGGATTTCATGACCTTTTTCAATTTTGCCATAGTCTATCACAGTTTACTAGGAAGTATGAGACAAAAATGGTTTTCATTGAGAAAATAGTCTATCATAGTTTACTATGAAGTATGAGACAAAAATGGCTTTAATTGACAAAATAGTCTAGTTTACTATGAAGTATGAGACAAAAATATTTTTCAGTGACAAAATATTATTTCATAGTTTGAAGTATGAGACAAAAATGGTTTTCATTGACAAATTAGTCTATCATAGCCTAATATCAAGCAAGAGACAAAAATGGTTTTCAGCAAAACATTATATAACTATATATGCCCAAAACTATTTTTCAAAATATTAAATGTGTTATAGGGTGTAAACAACACTTGGCATTTATTTTCACTGTATAAAACTCTATAAACTTGATTACTAGCATTTGTCTTAACTGTGTGAAACCTTATAAACAAGATTTCTTGCATTTGTTTTCACTGTGTAAGACTTTATTATAAACAAGATTTCTTGCATTTGTCTTCACTGTGTAAGACTTTATTATAAACAAGATTTCTTCCATTTGTTTTCACTGTGTAAGACTTTATTATAAACAAGATTTCTTGCATTTGTTTTCACTGTGTGAGACTTTATTATAAACAAGATTTCTTGCATTTGTTTTCACTGTGTAAGACTTTATTATAAACAAGATTTCTTGCATTTGTTTTCATTGTGTAAGACTTTATTATAAACGAGATTTCTTGCATTTGTTTTCACTGTGTAAGACTTTATTATAAACAAGATTTCTAGCATTTGTCTTCATTGTGTAAGACTTTATTATAAACAAGATTTCTTGCATTTGTCTTCACTGTGTAAGACTTTATTATAAACAAGATTTCTTGCATTTGTCTTCACTGTGTAAGACTTTATTATAAACAAGATTTCTTGCATTTGTCTTCACTGTGTAAGACTTTTATAAACAAGATTTCTATCATTTGTTTTCATTTTGACATGAACAGTATTCCACATTATTGTCATGTGAGCTTAGCGTGGACATTATGGCTGGCTACCCTTTATTTTTTTTTCGGCTGAAGAGCCAAACTAGCATTTGTTCTTGCAAAATGAATTTGGTTGTTCTCATATAGTCATGAATCTCTGCAGCTCAAGCAGGCTCCACTTTCTGACTGCTGTTCATTATAGCAAACCTTTTCCTGCACATGAAGCTCATAAGTATGTGCCAGATTGCATTCAGCAAGCCAAAGGGGTAAGTCACAACTTATTATAAAACCTGCTTTGTTCATGTGAAAATAAACATTGTGCAAGTATTCAGTATAAACATTAGAGAATTTTAAAATAAAAATATTACACTGTTCTAATATACAATCATTGTATCTTACATGTCTTAAATATAAACATTACACAGGTTTTGAGAACATTACGCAGGTCTTAAATATTAACTTTGTCGCCCAAGCAAAAGAAAAAATTAACAATAATACCATACTAGCTAGCTCAGTTGCAAAGAAAATCCCAACAAGCTCAACTATCCCACTGTGGAAAATAAGATGCTTTCCTGAGTTAAAATCTGATATTCCAGGCATTGAAGGTAAGGGAACACAGACAGAAACACAAAGAAAGTGTATAGCAACCAAGTATATTGACCAAAGATTTCCAGCGAAGCTTTGGACACATGCATATACTGATGGTTCGGCAACGAATGCAGTTGAAAATGGGGGTGCCGGCATCCTCATAAAATTAAAGAATAGAATTCACTCTATGGCAATTGCCACTGGAAAATACTGCAACAACTTCTGTGCTGAAGCAGAAGCCCTGAAACAGGCAGCTGAAACTCTTATTGAATGCAAAGCACAGGCAGAAAAACAGATAGTAATCTTTTCAGATGCCCTCTCAATAATATCAGCGCTGAAGAGCCACCAAACTAAAGGATTGAAAGATCTGATAATCTCCCTTGAAAGACTGGCCGAATACTTCAAGAAGTGCACTATCCAGTGGATACCAGCCCATTGCAACATACCAGGAAATGAAGAGGCAGATAGACTTGCTAAAGAAGGAGGTGCCTTACAGCAAAATGATATAGAGACAACTTACGCAACGGCAAAGACCACTATAAAGGCTACATTCAAGTCCAAATGGGAAAGAGAGCACCCGGGACATTTGAAAAATGACGCATATCATCAACTATCCAGAAAAGAACAGGTCATCATTTTTCGACTGCGCACTGGGCACAACAGATTGAGATACCATCTGTACCACAAATACAAAATTGGTGCAACAGATCTCTGCACCTGCGGTACCAGCCCGATGACAGTCGAACACCTGCTGCAGTACTGCCCAACCTACAGTAATGAACGGGGTAGCATATGGCAACAACCCACTTCTGTCAACGAAAAACTGTTTGGAGATGTCGGGAACCTTGAGTTGACTGCTGCCTTTATTAGAGTCATAAATGTGGAAGTCTGAAGGCGAACGAGGAAGAAGAAGAAGAAGAAATATAAACATTACGTAGTTATTATATTTAAATTTACACATTATGTGAATATAAACATTTTAAAAATGCCTTATGTTTAGAGAAGAATTAAATTTAGCAAGGCTTGGACTCGTAAGAAAATGTATTTGATACATCTGAGTTCACTTTTTTTTTTGGCCTTATTTTCAGTTTTGTGTGTCTCTGTTTGCTCCATGGCCAGTGTTCTGTTTGTTTGTTTATTTGTGTGAACGTAAAACTTTCTGTGTTCTTTGTTTCATCTGTGCAAGTTTCATTTGTACCTTATATCCTGTAAGAGTTTCATCTGCACCTTATATCCTGTAACAGTTTCATCTGTACCTTATATCCTGTAACAGTTTCGTCTGCACCTTATATCCTGTAACAGTTTTGTCTGCACCTTATATTCTGTATTTTATCTTTTTGATCTCCCCTGAGCCTCAGATTCTGTATTACTAGTATCTGGTTGGGTAAACAAAAATAGGTAGCACAAGTCTTTCTAGGACAAAAGGCAAAGATAATCCTTCTTCTTCTTCTTCCTCGTTCGTCCTGAAAAGGACGGTGGTTGCGTTGTGTCTGTTTACGCCTAAGCTGTGATATCTGCACCTTTCGGTCGACCCATCCGACTTCTGCACAACATTTTTTAGGACCGGGTTTGCCTTCCCATTGCGATCCACACTCGCTCAGCCAGACTGCACTGCTGCAGACTGTTTCCAGGACCACCACGTGGAGATGGAGTGCGGTCTTGACCAGCTCTGGTTCACTGGTCCTGATGCAAGCAGTACAGCTATGGGTCACTGACTGCATTCACTATTGCTGCATCTTGGGGTCCCAAAGATAATCCAAATCTGTTTCCGTTTATCCGAAAACTGAAATTTTCTAAAAATCAAAAGTTTCTGTGGGTGACTTTAGGCAAATTTTTTAATGCGATTTGGGTGATATCTGAAAACTAAAAAAATCAAGTTTCCAAAACACAGCGGTCCGCGAGGATTTCAGATAAAAGGATATAGACCTGTAGATAGAGAAGTTGCTTTCTTCACCAATGCACTGTCAGTAATTGCAACACTGAAATGCCAAAATAATGCAGACCTGGATGACCTAAGAGGAGTGCTCGACAAACTATATCAACGATTCAAATGAGTTGTGATCCAATGGATCCCATCTCATTGTAACATCACCGGCAATGAAGAGGCTGACAGACTGGCAAAGGAAGGTGGAAAGCTACCTCAGCCTGATGTAAGCATAACTTTCGAAGACCCAAAGAGTTTTATTAGGAACGGATGCACAAACAAATGGGATGCAGAGCATCCAGGTCAAACACAAAATGATGCATACTACAAACTCAAAAGAAGAGAACAAGTGGTAATCTTCAGACTCCGCACTGGCCACAACATACTGAGATACCATCTATTCAACAAGCTAAAGATAGGAACTACTGATGAGTGTAATGTGGCACTGATAAAACGTCTGCTGAACATCTGCTTTAAAGATATTCAACATATGAGGAATAGAGAAAGCACATATGGCCGTCACTAGTACCGTTCATGGAAAAGCTCTATGGAGGTGCAAATAGCCACAAGCAGACTACTGCTTTCTTTGAAAACATTCAAGTGGACGACGTCTGAGAGTGTACGAAGAAGAAGACCTGTAGTTCACATCTTACTAGGACAAAGGGCATAGATATGGTCACAAATTCTTCTTCAGGGACAAATGAACAAAAATGGTTCAGAAAATAAACTGAGAACTATTCTAAATTGTGAAACAGATTAAATGATGAAAAAGGTAAAGATGGTCTCATAGCACATACTACCGTAGCAGAGTGAAGTGTTAGAGACTTCACAGTACTAGGTCCAGCTTTAGAAGGTAGTGTGACCTGTTCCCTTCCTTGCTGCCTTTGTCCTCTCAAACTCGAGGACAGAGTCGATTTACGCATTTACAACTGGGTAAACTGAAGTGTGATGCGAATAGGTTGTTGAAACCTGATAACTTTGCCACAAGAGGCAAGCTCTCAAACCTTGCCATTCCTAGAAAAGCTCTACAGCCTCAAACTGACCACTGCTTTCTTTGAACATATTCAAATTGGCGTTTGGGACCCAAAGATGCAGCAATAGAGAATGCAGTCTGCGACCCATAGCTTCACTGCTTGCGTCAGGGTCAGCAAACCAGAGCTGACCAAGACCCTACTCCACCTCCATGTGGTGGTCCTGGAAACAGGCTGCATCACTGCAGTCTGGCTGAGAGAGTAGGGATCGAAGAGGGAAAGCAAACCCGGTCCCAAAAAATGCCGTGCTGAAGTTGGATGTGTCGGCCGAAAGGCGCAGATATCGCAGCTCCGGTGTAAACAGACACAACGCAACCAACGTCCTTATCAAAACGAACGAGGAAGAAGAAGAAATTGGAGTTAGAGGGTGAAAGAAGAAAAAACCCTTTAGCTGATCGGATGCTCAAATAAATAATACAAGCTGTAAAGAGAAGTTGCAGTTGTCATTCTAGCAGACTCCAGTGAGGCACGCCATGGGGACACAGTGGATCTAGGAATGATTTTCTTATTATTAGTATCTATGAGCTTGCTGTTTGTCTTTTATTCTGTATTTTATCCTTATAAATTTTTGTATACCTGCTATTTTGTATTTGTCTCTATAAAGTTTTGTTTAATTCCTATTTATGTTTTGTCTGAATACATTTCTCTATACCCCCTATTTCATATTTTGCCTCTATGAATTTCTGTATACTACCAATTTTGTATTTCAATATACTTTCAATCAATATACTTTAGCTCCCCAAGGGGCATAGGGAGCCGCAGTAGCATAGTGGTTAGTGCACTGGCTTCCTAGCACAGTGGTCTATGGTTCGATCTCCAGATGAGGTGGGATTTTTTTAGGCCACAAACGGCTTCTGGGTCGACCCAGCCCCAAATGGGTACCAGAGCAACTCTGGGAAGGTTAAGGCGGCTGGCGTGATGCCGACCACATCACCCCTAGTGTGCCAACGGTCAAGATAATATGGGCCTAACACCATATTCCCAATATGCCTCAATGGGCGTGTAACGGGTTCCTTTACCTTTTTTTTACCCCAAGGGGCATAGGCCTTCAGCAAACACATGCCAAGTCTTCCTGTCATGTGCCAAGTCTTCCTGTCATGTGACATCAATTCAAGTTCTTCCCACATCTTCCTCATCATTTTTTGCTTCTGTGTCCAGTTATCTTCTCCATGTGTTGTTTGGTCTACGTCTGCCTCTCTTACACTGGGGGTTCCAGAACAAGGATTAATGTTAATCAGAATCGACGTCATTGCGCTCCGGTCAAACCCATAGGTGCTCAGTCTCCCTCAGCAAATGTCGGAAGGGTATGAATGCTAATTGTTCCTGTTGTGCGCTGGTTGTATACACGCTGGATGCGTCCTCTCGTACGTCCATCCCTGCTGGTCTTACATTTGATGCCAAATTCTAGCAGTCTTAACCTTGATAATTCCAGAACAAGGACTGCCTTGTAATGCTATCAACAGGTTTCCTCAATGTGTGTCCTATCCATTGCCAGCATCTTCTTCTCATCTCTTTTTTTCCCACTGGCACTTGTCTGGTTCTTGTCATCGATTCCACATTAGTGATCTTGTCATACTGTTTGATTGGTGTGTATTTAGTATGTATACATTTATGTATACTCCCTACTGAGTATTTTGTCTCCACAAATCTCTGTATACTTTGTATTTTATATTTTGTCTTCATACATTTCTATATACCTCCCATTTTGTATTTTTTTTTAAAAATCTTTTATTAACCTATTATTTTGTCACTGTAAGGGCTCTTACAGACGAGCGTTTCTTGCTGCGCGTTTCTCGCGCGTGACGAATGAAAGAGTAGGGATTTACAGGCTGCGCAGCCGAGCGAGACTGTCTGTAAATCCCTACTTTCATTCGTCACGCGCGAGAAACGCGCAGCAAGAAACGCTCGTCTGTAAGAGCCCTAAGTTTCTGTTTACATCCTATTATATATTTTGTGTGTATACATTTTTGTATAACTTCTTATTATGTATTTTGTGTTTATAAATTGTTGTATATGTCTTATTATGTATTTTGTGTGTATACATTTTTGTATACTTATAATTATGTATTTTCTGTGTATAAATTTGTGTGCACCCTTTATTTTGTATTTAAAATGTATAAAATTCTGTATGCCTCCCATTTTTTTAAATTTTGCCTGTATAAATTTCTGTATATCTCCTAATGTACATGTGTTTTGCCTATTCTGTATTTTATCTTTATGAGTTTCTTTTATGCTTTATATTCTCTTGTTCTTAAACCATGTTTGAATTTTTATTATGCCTCCTGCTGTATCTTGCAGGAACTGGAAAAAGGGCTTTGTATCAACGAGAATGTATTGAGACAAGAACATGTTCGAGTGTGGGGAAAGGTAAGAGCATCCATTCATTTTCCTTGTCATACCCCATCAGGCATGGAACTACCACTGGTCCTCAGGAGGCCCTGCACCAAAGCTTTCATTTGCTGTGGTGGTTTCTGCACTAGTCTGTTTTATCCTATATATAATATCCCAGCTTTTTCTGTCTGTAAATAATGCCCGAAAATAGTAACACTCGACAAATAAATGTGCGCAAAGCACGGTGTGGTGTGCATGTGCCATGTGAACGGCGTGTGTGTTCAGAGTTTTTTTTAACCTCAGATGTAAAACAAATATTTTGGTATTTTAATACTCTCCCGAAAATAGTAACACCCGACAAAGAAAAGTGCGCAAGTGTTGGAGTGCATGCGGGGGCAAACATTTGAACATGGAATCTTTTTTGAACGAGCCAGTCTTCTCTCCCAGCTGTACGTTGCACTGTCTCGATCGAGAAATCCCAACAATGTAAAAGTACAAATTAAACCAACAGGAAATCAAGGTGCTCTTTTGATGGACAATCGAATGTTCACAACTAACATTGTTTTTCCAAAAGTATCTGAATAATTAAAATTACAGTTAGGTATTGGTGCTTTTGAATTTAATTCCCATCTTATGACGGGCTTTTACACTAGTATATATATGTAAACAAATAAAATGGTATTGAATCAGTTTTACAAATTAACGGTTCACAGGAAACAAGATATTTGTGTGTATAAATTTATAATCAATATATATAAAATCCCAGCTTTTTCTGTCACTAACGCTAAGGGATGCAACTTTGGTTGAAAGTTAGACATTAATTTTATTGTTTCCCTTATATGTACTCTCCCAAAAATAGTAACACTCGACAAAGAAAAGTGCGCACATGACGGTGTGCACAAAAATATTTATAGAATGTGTGATCCCGTATACACACATTGGGATCCTCGCTGCTGCTACGTAGTTCGTGTACTGTGGTGATGCACAGTGGTTTTAAAAAAAATACTTTTGAATAAGTAAAATTGCTGTTAGGTATTGGTGGCTTTTGAATTTAATTCCCGTCTTATGATGGGCTTTTACTGTACTATAAATATAAAGTAGTTTGTGTTACATGGTGAGGCTGTGCCTCTTAATGACATGCCTGGGGAAGCAGTGTAGCCCTGATCTTTCTTTGTCTCCTTAGAAACCCCCAAGAACTACATGGGCAGAAAGCTCAATAAATCAATCAGTACCCTTTAGCTCCCCAAGGAGCATATGCTTTTCAACAAACACATGCCACCAAGTCCTCCGGTCATGTGCCACCAAGTCCTCCGGTCACGTGCCATCAACTCAAGTTCTTTCCACGTTGTCCTCACCATTTTCACGTCTGTCTCCAGTTCTCTTCTCCATCTGTTTTTTGATCCGCCTCTGCCTCTCTTTTCCTGGAGATTCCAGAATAAGGACTGCCTTGTAATGCTATCAACAGGTTAACTCAATGTGTGTTCTATCCATCGCCAGCGTCTGGTTCTCATCATCATTTCCAAACTGGTGACCTTGTCATACCATTTCAATCCTCGGAAAGGTAAATACATTGAACAAAATTGTGTTTTTTTGTTTTGTTTGTTTAATCAAGGATCTTATACATTGGAGATCCATTGTCTAGATCCATTGTCTAGATCCATCGTCTAGATCTAACGTCTAGATCCATCTTCTAGATCCATTGTCTAGATCAGTGTTTCTCAACCTTTTTGTGTTTACATCACACTTTTAAATTTTCTAAAAATTTGCGGCACACCTATCTGACTTCGTGCCTGAATAAACAATTACTGTGATATATACCAAATTAAATACACTACGTTGTGGGTACTTCAGAATAAAGAAAACTCTCAATTTTATTTTATTTTAATTGTTTAAAATAATTAGAACATATATTTGACCGACAAAAAAAATGTTTTTTCATACAACCCTGGTGGTCCTAATGCGATGCTTGGGCTTGATCAATCAATACCCTTTAGCTCCCCAAGGAACATAGGCCTTCAACAAACACATGCCAAGTCTTCCTGTCCTATGCCATCCGCTCAAGTTTTTTCCATGTTTTCCTCATCGTGTTCACCTCAGTATCTTGGGCTTGATGCTTGTGAGTAATTTCTTGGGGGTATCTCAGAGCGTTTCATTTTACGACTGCGATCAGTTGAAATAGTTTTATATTACACGATCACTAAAAATATACTTCATTTAGTAAATTTACAAATATTTTGCGCCACACTTTGATAAGCGCGGCGGCACACTAGTTTCCCGTAGTACACCGCTTGAGAAACACTGGTCTAGATCCATCGTCTAGATCCATTGTCTATATCCATCATCTAGATCCATCGTCTAGATCCATCGTCTATATCCATCATCTATATCCATCGTCTAGATCCATCGTCTAGATCTATCATCTATATCCTTCATCTAGATCCATCGTCTAGATCCATTGTCTAGATCCATCATCTATATCCATCGTCTAGATCCATCGTCTAGATCCATTGTCTATATCCATCATCTAGATCCATCATCTAGATCCATCATCTAGATCCATCATCTAGATTCATCTTCTATATCCTTCATATAGATCCATCGTCTAGATCCATCATTTAGATCCATCATCTGTATCCATTGTCTGTATCCTTCATGCTGCTCCCTCAGGCAGTACGAGGTCAAGGTTGTGCTAGCAGCCTCATCATATACAAGTAAATGCTAAAGAAACCACAGCAATAAAGAAATCAAAGATCAAATAATCATCAAAATCTTAGAGGATCTGCTACCAACTAATCATCAAAATCTTAGAAGATCTGCTACCAACTAATCATCAAAATCTTAGAGGATCTGCAACCAACTAATCATCAAAATCTTAGAAGATCTGCTACCAACTAATCATCAAAATCTTAGAAGATCTGCTACCAACTAATCATCAAAATCTTAGAGGATCTCCTACCAACTAATCGTCAAAAAAAAAAAAAAAACCGACAAGAGGTATCCAGATAGTCAGCTAGTGGTCCTTTTCAGGACTAGCAACAGGCTAGCACAGAAGGGGAATTTATCACACAGTATACCCCAGTTATAATTGAACAGTGGAACTAGGTATTAAAGCTCTATAACAGAGGAAAGACAAAACAAGGCGCAGCTAAAGAGCATATGAAGGCTTTTTGACATGCTTCCTGTTTGTGGACCAACTACAGTGGCGACTCATAAGGAGCAAATAAAGGGGAAATAAGATAATGAGGGTGACGATGATTTTAATATAATAGTGATAATACTGTGGGTGGTTGAAGATTGATATAAAAGAAAAAGCAGTTCTTTTTATATGAAATTTTCAGTGTAATTAATATCTTTAATGGACATTCAGGATCAGTGTGTTGCCGGGGCCCAAAAGGGGAGCAAAGAATAGTAACACTGTTCCCTGCCATGCATGTCGTAGAAAGCAACTAAGGAGGGTTGGGCATGGGGCTGGTTACCCCATCCTGTAAAAAAGAATTTGTACCACAAAAAACTTCAACAAACATGGACAAGTCAATTACGGAAAATAAAACACAGCCATCCAAGACAGGGGTAGGTCCTCTCGCTTGGAGACGTATGATACAACACAGAGAAAGCCGAAAGGAGTCTGTGTTACTGACTAACCTTCTTTCTTCTAGGAGAACTTCCAGATTTGGCACCTGGAATGTTCGAACATTAAACGAACAAGGAAAAGTGGCACAAGTAGCAGCAGAAATGAGGGAATGTAAAATCGAGGTTCTGGGAATGTGTGAAACAAAGTGGAAGGGGGTAGACAAGAAGAAACTCATCACAGGTGAATTGGTGCTGTCCTCAGGACATGAAGACGAAAGTTCACACCACAGTGAAGGGGTAGCTCTTATGTTATCTAAAGAAGCACAGAAAGCACTCATTGAATATGAAGCCGTTAGACCCAGAATAATAACAGCTACTTTTAAAACAGCTAAAAGGGACCGAAGACGTGGCAAACGTGATGAATGCAGTCAGCGACTCATAGCTTGACTGCTAGCATCAGGGTCAGCAAACCAGAGCTGACCAAGACCTCATTGAATATGAAGCCGTTAGACCCAGAATAATAACAGCTACTTTTAAAACAGCTAAAAGGGACCGAAGACGTGGCAAACGTGATGAATGCAGTCAGCGACTCATAGCTTGACTGCTAGCATCAGGGTCAGCAAACCAGAGCTGACCAAGACCCTACTCCACCTCCAAGTGGTGGTCCTGGAAACAGGCTGCATCACTGCAGTTTGGCTGAGACAGTAGGGATCGAAGAGGGAAGGCAAACCCGGTCCCAAAAAATGCTGTGCTGAAGTCAGATGTGTCGGCCGAAAGGCGCAAATATCGCAGCTTCGCTGTAAACGGACAACGCAACCAACATCCTTTTCAGGACGAACGAGGAAGAAGAAGAAAACAGCTAAAAAGAAAATAAATGTAAATGTCATCCAATGTTATACACCAACTAATGACAAAGAAGAGTCTGTGAAAGAAGCATTTTATACTAGACTACAGGAAATTATGGAAAAAGTAAAAAGAAGACATCACAATTTTGATAGGTGACATGAATGCAAAGATAGGTAAAGTCAACACCGGCTTTGAAGAAGTCATGGGAAAACATAAAAAGGTAAAGGAACCCGTTACACGCCCATTTAGGCATATTGGGAATATGGTGTTAGGCCCATATTATCTTGACCGTCGGCACACTAGGGGTAATGTGGTCGGCATCACGCCGGCCGCCTTAACCTTCCCAGAGATGCTCTGGTACCCATTTGGGGCTGGGTCGACCCAGGAGCCGTTTGTGGCCTAAAAAATTCCCGCCTCATCTGGGGATCGAACCATAGACCACTGCGTTAGGAAGCCAGTGCACTAACCACTATGCTACCGCGGCTCCTATGGGAAAACATGGGCTAGGAATAATGAATGAAAATGGGGAACTATTCTCAAACTTCTGTACTTCAAATCAACTGGCTATAGGAGGAAGCATGTTTCCACATAAGAGAATACACAGGGCAACATGGATATCACCAGACCATAGAACAGAAAATCAGATTGATCATATATGCATAAACAAGAAGTTTAGATCATCATTGCAGGATGTAAAGGTATATAGAGGAGCAGATGTGGCATCAGATCACCACCTTCTGATAGCCAAAGTAAAAATGAAACTCAAGAGATATGCAACAATGCAAAATTATAGACAACAATTTAATGTAGGACATCTAAGAAATTAAGAAACAAGAGACACATTTGCGGTCACAATATCCAACAAATTCCAAGTACTCCAACAGCTGGAAGATGTAGAGAATACAGAAGACTATTGGCAGCAAATCAAAACTGTATGGAATGAGACGTGAAGAAATACTGGGGAAAAGGGAATGACAACAAAAAGCATGGATAACAACAGAAACCATCAATAAGATAAAAGATAGAAAAAACAAGAAAGCAGATTTAAACACAAGCAAAACCAGAAGTTCCAAAGCCAAGGCTCAAGAAGTGTACACAGAAGCAAACAAAGAAGTATCAAAAGAGACAAGAGGAAGTATATTGAGGAGTTGGCAAGAGAGGCAGAAGATGCTGCAGCCAAAGGAAATATGAGAGAACTGTATAACAGCACAAAGAAGCTAACACGGTAATACAAGCAAACAAGTTGTCTCATAAAAGACAAGAATGGAAAACTGCTCAGCAATATACAAGAGTAAATGAAGAGGTGGACAGAATATTTTGAAGACCTTCTCAATAGACCAGCTCCACAAAACCCCCCGGACATCCAGCCAGCAGAAGAAGAGCTACAAATTAACGGTGAAAGACCAACGAAGGAAGAAATAAAGAAAGCCATAAAGCTTCTAAGAGATGGAAAAGCGTCTGGACCTTGTGGCATTCCAGCAGAGGCCATCAAAGCAGATATCGACACGGCTACAGAGATGTTATATAAATTACTTGGTAAAGTCTGGGAAAAGGAAGAGATACCAGCAGAATGGAAGGAAGGATATCTGGTTAAGTTACCTAAGAAGGGAAATTTACAAGAGTGCACAAATTATAGAGGAATAATGTTACTATCAGTGCCAGGAAAAGTATTAAACAGGATTATCCTTGAGAGATTAAAAGAGTCCATAGACAAGAAACTGAGAGATGAACAAGCAGGTTTTCAACAAAACAGATCCTGTACAGACCAATAGCCACTTTGAGAATAATAGCTGAACAAAGTCTGGAATGGAATTCCCCACTATACATCAGATTTGTGGACTACGAAAAGGCATTTGACAGTGTAGACAGAGAATCACTTTGGAAATTGATGAGGCATTATGGAGTTCCCCTGAAAATCATTAATTAATAAAGAAAACATATGAAGACATGACATGCAGAGTTCTTCACAAAGGACAGCTTACAGAACCGTTTGGGATAAGAACAGGAGTGCGACAGGGATGCCTCTTGTCTCCATTTCTTTTCTTACTAGCAATAGACTGGGTTATGAGAACATCGACAACACATAACAGAAATGGAATCCAGTGGACTCTGACTAAGCAGTTGGATGATCTGGATTTTGCTGATGACTTGGCTCTTCTGTCCCATAACTGTAATCAGATGCAGGACAAATTGAAAACACTCGATGAGAGGTCACAGCAATTGGGTCTGAAAATACACAGGGAAAAGACAAACATAATGAGAATAAATGCAGGTAGTGATAACAGGGTTGAACTTGAAGAAACACCATTACAAGATGTAGAATCGTACACATATCTTGGCAGCAATATAGACAAAGTTGGAGGGACAGACAGTGATATCAAAATAAGAATACAAAAAGCAAGAGGAGCTTTCATTGCATTGGGAAATATATGGAGATCAAGAGAAATCGGATCCAACACGAAAATAAGAATCTTCAACTCAAATGTGAAGTCAGTCCTATTGTATGGCTCTGAGACATGGAGAACAACAAAAACAACAACCAGAAAGCTACAGACTTTTATAAATGGGTGCTTGCGTAGAATAGAGGGATTAAAATGGTATGACAAGGTTACCAACGTGGAACTGAGGACAAGAACTAGACAAGTGCCAGTGGAACAAGAGATAAGAAGAAGACGATGGCGATGGATAGGACACACACTGAGGAAACCTGTTGATAGCATTACAAGACAGTCCTTGTTCTGGAACCCCCAGGGCAAGAGAGGCAGAGGTAGACCAAGAAGCACATGGAGAAGAGAGCTGGAAACAGAGGTGAAAATGATGAGGAGAACGTGGAATGAACTTGAGATGATGGCACGTGACAGGAGGACTTGGCATGTGTTTGTTGAAGGCCTATGCTCCTTTGGGAGTGGAGGGTTTTGAATGAATGAATGAATATCTTTAATGGACATTCAGGATCATATTTGGTTCCCCTCTCTTTATCTAGCTCATGAATGGCTCCACGAATACTGCTTGTGTACGGTGGTAACCTCATCCTGGGCAACAGTTTTGGTTGACTGGCTAAACTACATGAGTGAGTTAGGAGTAATCCTACTTTAGGGAATGTCCATCCCTAGTATGATTATGTTATACAGAGCTATAAAAGAAACTGAAAAAAGGATTAACAAAATATAAAATTAGGACAAACAAACCCAAAAATTAGTGTAAATATATAGACCCTGAAAAACTGGCCTTCTGTCATAAGTGCCTGAGAGAATCAGCCCTGAATACAAGCCTCTCGCCCTTTAAGAGTTAATTTCCTGGAATAGTCATGAAAAGAGCAGACAAATCTCAGCTTATATTTTGTGTCATTGTCACATTATCTTGTTTCTCTCCCCTAGCTGTGGTTCAGTGGTTTCTCAATCAGCACTTCCTTGGCAGCAGGGGCCCTTAATGGTGACCACATCAACAAGACTCTCTATTATGTACTCAGCAATTCCCCAGCCCCCTTGCATAATGTGATGTCTACATCGGCTGAAAAGCTCGAGATTGAGAAAGTGCTGCACTTCCCTGATAGGTGCTATGAGGGACATTCCACTCTGTAAGTTCTTTTTTCTGAAAGTAAACGGTAAAGGCAGTTCCGTAGCAGATACTGCTATAGGGGAGTGAAGTGTTAGAGACTTCACCATACTAGGTCCAGCATTGAGAGGTGGGGGTGACCAATTCCGTTTCTCACTGCCTTTTCCTTCCCTAACTCAAAGAGCAGAGTCAGGTGCCCATTTACAGCTGGGTAGACTGGAGCATGTTTCTGAAAGTACTCTTTATAAATAAAGAGGTCCTAGGAATGAAAGGAGAAGTAATAAAGAGGGTGAAAATTAGATTGCTTAAATATTTTGACCATGTAAAAAGACAAAACACCTCGCTGAAGACCATAATAGAAGAAAGAGTTGAAGGCAAGTAATAACAGTTCTAACTTACAGCTAAATATGAAATGTGGTAAGATACAGGCCATGTTCTCTATCTGCTGGAACCTGTACTTAGCTCAGTTGATGAGGAGAACAGCTGGGCCTGTATTAGCATGGATCTTTACTTTTTTTTTCACTGATCTTTTATCATGACTTTTTTCTGCCAGAGTTTCTGGAACATTGTGGATTGACCCTGAAGATGAATCACAGGTAGCCAGGGTGGTCACCACCTGGATGATCACACTAGAAAAGCAAGGTTGTACACATATGGCACAGTCAGGTATGTCAGGGGTAACTTTTGTTATAGGTGTGTTTGGTTTGATCATGCCCTCAACATTAGACTAAGCTGCTTATGGTTTTATATACAGTGCATTCCACTTAAGTTGAAATCCCTTAAGTCGATTTTCATTTAACTTGAAGCAGTTCTGGAAGTCCATGCCAATTTTCTTATTCAGCTTTGTTAAAAAACTCTCGTTAAGTCGATGTCTGATAACTAGAATTTTATGTCCCAACTCTAATTTGCACTCGCTGAATTAAAAGTTCTGCCTTCATTGTCTTGATTGCAGTATTATGTGGTTGTACATAACTTTTTGGTGAACAGACGATAAAAGATTCACTAATGTCTGAGCATCTGGCAGTACAATACAGTGTCCTAACATTCATTACACGAGCTGAGACCAACTCAGGAAACGCTGCATCACCTTAGTTTGTGAGAAAAGGGCTTCTGTTAAGTTTTAAATGACGAATGTATTCTGCTACTACATCTTTCGGCATTTGAGAGTATGCTGATAGAACCGCCTATTAACTCCTTTTTATGCCATAAGATGGCATGGTATGTCACTTTCCTGTGACATAATTCACCCCACGTTTCTTCAAGAAAATTGTTTGTCCCTCAACAGACATTTTAAGAATTGAACCTAACAGTTAAAATTTTTATAACCTGTAAAACATTTCCTTTCTAAAGGAAATGGAAACTAATTAACATAATACACTATTAAATTTTAATTCAGTAACCATTAATATGTTAACTACATAATTTAATTAACTATTTTTATTTAATACTAACGCAAACTAACCTACCAACAAAATCGGCCAACGCTCGTCTTTAGCTACACGAAGATAATTCTGTTCAAAGTGCACCATTTGCGCAATCCATCCTATCCACAATTTATTTTAATTCCTCCATTATTTACATAAAACATTTGAGAGTATTTTTTTCTTTCCTTTATTTTTTTCAAACTCTAACGAGGATAAAGCTTTGTCTAACTCTATCTCTTCTTTTTTCTGCTTTAACTGTAACCGGAATCTTACTATGTCCTATTCTTTCCACTATTATAATTATGTTCTTTCATTACTAAGTTTTATTTTCAACGCTATGTCTATTCTACTTGTGTTATCACTAATTCTACCTGTATTATTCCAGAGTTGGTTCAGAATTTCTATTTCGTTTCCTTGGTCTTCCTCTTCACTACTAATTTCCGGTGTTGATGCAAGTGTGGCTCTTCGCCTTGGTCTATCAGATTTTTCTGCTTTTTGTCTTTCAATGTCAAACCATGGTTGATAACCATCCTTTCTTAATTGTTGCACGTGAACCTTCATAGTAAGTTTAATTTCTCATTCCAATTCCTATCATCAGGTTCATCATAATATACATGTATACCTTAATCTGAATCACTGTCAGACGTGTTAATATCCGATTAGGTTGAACGGGATGTGCCTCGCCAAAATTTAAAAAAAAAAAAAAGACAAGTTCTGTGTCAGAGTAATCAGACATCTCCGAACAATCATCACAACTATTTTCATTTCCTTCCTTCCATGAATATTCTCTTTGTCTAACTTACCTTTTTAACTGTCTCTCTGGGTTCAGGTAATTCATCTGTATCCTGTTTAAACCTTGTGTTACTACTGAGGTTAATCAACTTGGGCACCATATCTTTCATCCCTGTATGGGTTGCAATATTTCATTTTCCATTCTACTTTAATCACACCTGTATCACGTTTTCTTTTCAAATTCAACCTTGGTCTCTCTCCTAAACAGTTGATCTCCACTCCACTATTATTCCTAATGGTTTTTGTTCCCTCTGTTCTAAACAGTTGTGTCGTAGCACAGTGTAAATGTTCTGTCCTTGCATCTACGTTATTAACTTAGAAAAACGTTCTACTCTTTATCTCTTGTAGAAAATTTGCACCACAGTTCTATTGCGTCTCTTATTTAAGGTTTCCTAATGTCATGGTACTTCTGAAATATTGCACACACTGTTCCTGCACATAAATCTAGGTCTACTATCTCCCGTTGGTATTCTGTGTGTATAAAAATCATTTTGTCTAACATTACTTCCTCTACCCCATCATCTGTTTATAAACTTTGCTTCACTCCCATAATCTCTTTCAAAAAAGTTCATGTCACTTCTGTCATTGTTCATCCTACTATGGGTGTTCAGATTGTTGAATCTATTATTAAAATGTTTTAATTTGTTATCCCCGCTGAGGGAAATATGCAGTGGCCTTCTTCTGTTTCCATCACATGAAACCCGCAGTAGTCTTCTAAATTGATTATCATTAGTACATCGATCAGATTCTCCACTTTTATAATGTGACAACTGTCTTCCCCTAATTTGTAAACTATTACCACAACATTTGTTTTCCTGATATCTTTGTCTTACTGTATGCGTGTGAATGTTTTGTCTATTTCCTCTACACATCCTTAAGTTAGTTCTTCCAATGTCTATGATCCAACCCTGTACGTTATTAATCTCATGAGGCGTCTGAGTTGTTTTTCCAAATTGATAATAATCCATCCTCCTGTTATCATCTCTTAGTTCATTTCTAGAAACTTGTCCTTTTGTTCATATCAGTAACTTACAGGTGGGGCCCTATCCTTATCACCTCTATAACATTTAAACTCAGTTTGTCTACCTAGTGCCTCATCCCATGTTGCATTATTTTTATGGCATGATTGGCACATTTGTAACTGGCAACCTATAAGTTTTTTCAACATGTCCTTCATTTCAGTACCTAGTACTATTCCTCTCTCGTCTCTATCAGTGCTTCTAAAATCATGCTGTCTATGTTGGCTGATGTATGGATCCTTTCCTCTCTGTCCATCTCTATCTAATTGTCCTCTTTGATGGACATAAGTTTCTCTTTGCTCTCTTCTCTCATTTTGATCGCCCAATCTCAGTTGAAATCTTCTTAGGTTCTCTTCATCTTCTTCTGATTTCATCCTGAAAAGGACGTTTGTTACGTTGTGTCGCCGTTTACAGCAAAGCTGCGATATTTGTGCCTTTCGGCCTAACACATCCGGTTTCAGCATGGCATTTTTGGGACCGGGTTAGCCTTCCCTCTTTGATCCCTACTCTCTCAGCCAGACTGCAGTGATGCAGCCTGTTTCCAGGACCACCACTTGGAGGTGGAGTAGGGTCTTGGTCAGCTCTGGTTTGCTGACCCTAATGAAAGCAGTCAAGCTATGGGTTGCTGACTGCATTTATCACTGTTGCTGCATCTTCGGTCCTAGGTTCTCTTCAGATATGGCTAATTTGATTGTTCAGTTTAGGGTTTGTGGATTTTTCCTCGATAGATGTAATCTCAGTCAGTCCCTGCATAATGCATCAATGAATATCCCCACCAACTGTGTCTGTGTTTCTGGACTATGCATGTCCTATTCAAGGAATGCTTCCTCTGCCAAGCTCTTTAGCCTGTCACTAAATAACTGTATGGATTCTCCTGTTCCTTGCTTTAGTTTCCGTAATAATGTCCATGAATGCTTCTGGTCCACCACTTCTCCATAATATCTCAGTAATTCTTTCTTTAGCGTAACCCATGTTTCTGATGGCTCTTCTTCAAATATCCTCTTAAGAAATCATTTACTAACTCATTGATTATCAAATAGGCTATTCTCTTTTTATCTTCATCTGTAGCCCCAATCATAAAAGCGTATCTCTCAATCCTTGTTATCCACTTATTTTACATTAACCAGCCTCTCCTTGATATGTCTCAAAGTTTTGATTCACACTGTTTTGTTTGTTTTCAATGTTCCATCTCTCAAGAGCATTTGTTATGTGTAAAAGTGTGACTGTGTTGGGTTTTAGAGCTTATCCCTTGGCCATTTTTCTTCCTGTCATGAATTGACGTATGTATTCTGCTACTACATCTCTCGGCATTAAGCTTTGAGAGTATGCTGATAGATCTGCCTAATAGCCCCTGTTTTATGTGATAAGATGGCGTGGTATGTCACTATTCCTGTGACACACCAACAGGGCTGCACTGTTGAGATCTGGTGATAAACCAGGAGTGAAACCCGAGGTTTGTGAATAGAAAAAAATAAACATATACAAGTTTGTGGCAGGCACTTGATAGAAAGAAAAAGGAAAACACTAGAAAACTGAAAAGCACCTGGGTTAGTGGTAGATAACTCTTACACTTCAGTGGTTATTGTTGTAGCAGTCAAGCCATGGAGGAACCTCTAACAGGGTGCACAAAATACTAAGCTGAAATGTGAAAGCATTCATATGCTCTTGCAGTAGTTTGTTTTACATAATGATGATCCTAGCTGTCACGTAGGGTTTATATTCATTTAATTTCCTACATCTTCTTCCTATTCTTTCACATAAATTCTCTCTTTTATTATCTCTGTATTTTTTTTTTCCTGTATATTTTTTTTCATCCATTCGTTTTGCGAATATTATTCTCATATAATTCGCAAACTTTACCTGTTTTCCCTTCTCTTAAACTGAGAATCGCGCTAGGACGATATTACGTAGATGTCAGGGCGTCAGAAGGCGTGATAAGTCGGTTCGCTGAACACAGGACGTAGCAAATCGTCTACATTCTCACCGAGCGCGCGAGCTTCTTCTCGGCATTAGTCCCGGTGAGGTGTGATACTTTACATCTGCACCGGGCAGTATCCAGACATTTGGCTGGAAAAATCCCAAACTGACACGGCGCTCACTTGGGCAATGGAGTCAGGCTGTCTGGGATTTGAAACTGACACGCGTACATCGTGGTCAGTAGGTGACAGTTACGACACGCGTTAAGCGGACGTAAATGTTGGGAGTAGGGGAGATAATTTCGCTTGGCGAAGTAAGTTTGGGCCCTTTGTCTGATTTTAAGATATTGGCCAAGTTTGAAACTTTAATTTCATTCTCGCTCATAGACTCCACAGTAGATAGGTCGCTCGAAAAACAGAATAGCTGTTAGCGAAGATCTCAGTTTGTTTCGGCAATTTGTCGAACTTCTAGACTTCCAGAAATATTTTCAGCATTTTTATTCTTAAGTTGTGCGACTACCTGTAATTCTGTGGTTGAGGTAATTAATATGATAGATATATAGATTTTGTGAGTGTTAAAGTGTTAAATCGCTTAATTCATTTTAAATCTATTTCTTTAGCGCAGAAGAGAAATAAAGTGGTAGGCTATTATATTTTCTAGGGAAGCATTCAGTGGAAAGCAGACTAATTAAAATTTCTAGCTTATAACGGCAATTGTAGCTATTTATGAATTTAATTTAACTGCTAATACTCAGTCGAGTGTATTTTTCTAAACTAACGTATAAACTCTAGAATCCAGCCTCATGAATGATGACGGGATACGCACGTGTTCCTAATTTATGAGGAATGCTGATTTTTAAATATAACTTACGTCACGGGAAGTTTAAATGATAAGCAAAGCTCTCTGCTTGCAAGTTTAAATGTAAGTTATAACCAGTTCAGATTCTGTTTATTATATTATATGTGTTATTTTTCCTCCACACAGTGAAAGTTTTGGGGTGACCCTAACTTTACCAGCACCTAGTAGTAGTTTCCATACTTGTGAAGAAATAGACAGTCCTTATTTTGAACCACGTGGGTTTTCTCAAGTAACACTGATCTGACGGTGCAAGTTAGACAGAAATACTAATATCCCTATAACGGGTTTTCAAAGACTGTAATGATAAATACTGGACCTTGGAGCCAGCACTTAATTTCTTCTAGAAACTCTATATAATTTGCTGCCTGGTGGCGTGAATATTAACAATCATTTCCCGACTAGATTATATCTTGTGGACAAATCTGTGGTGTGACTAAAGTGAATCCTATACTGAGGGAAGGCACCGACCTGACATTCATCATTTTTTTTTTTAGAAACCTACGCTATTGACACTGTGCTCTGTTAACTCCCGCGCCTGGAATAATTGTTAGGTGACTTAATCAGACATTTGAACAAATTTGCATACCCAAGTAGTCGTTCCCGGAGACTCCAAGTTAAACAGGTCTTTTGGAACTGGGGACTTCTTGGCAGTAGACTGCATTTTTTTGAGTCTGTGTGAAAATCTAAAATCAATGTGTTCCAAGAGGCAGCAAGCAAAGTCGTGAGTACTAGTGTGAGAAGCCATGGCGGAATGAATGAGTGTACGCTGGTTTGAGTGATATTTTTCACTATTATATCTTTGACACCCTGTTGCTGTCCTATTTGTTTTTTTCAATCTGCATAATTTGTTGCTAAGGCTAGAGTTCTTGTGTTTTTTGTCTTAGGTTAAATCAGATTTTTTTCAAACTCTGTGCATATAATTACGAGATAAAACAAAGACAACTCTTAGACTCAAACCCTATGTATCTGTGACTCGGGCGCCATAATCTGTTCTCTTAACGGGGCCGGGCTAAACCTAGAGTTAACACTATAACGGGGCTATCATCCTTGCAACATTCCTTGATTTTTTATGACTATGTGTATATGTATTTTCCTTGATGTACTTTCTTTGATGTTGTGAGCCGATTTTTTTCCTGATAATAAAATCGCTCTTGAACTTAATAATCGTGTTTGGTCAGCTCGTTCTAGATAATATATATATCATTGTTATAGTTTTCCCACGTCTGTGTGTTTACCTGTCGTCACGTGTATGTGCGTGCCTGTGAGTGATAGAAATATACGTAATATGTATATTGGTGTAGTCTGTCTGACGCTGTAACAACTGTTGTAGAAGATAGGTGAGAGAGAGAAGAATTCTTTTCGCTTTCAGAGACAGCCACTATATCAAAATCTATCATCTCACGTGTGTGGAAATTCTATTACCTTTCACTAACTCTCACTGAGTCTATCACCTATTCAAACCTATTCAGAAGGGACCAAACCTAGTCTTAATTCTCCTATCGGAAATCTACGACAAATGAGGGCTCGTTTCCGGTCTTTGAACTTAGAATAGGAAGACGAGTACGACAAACGTGGACTCGTCTATCTGGATTTTGAACTTAAGATTCTGTATTCTGATATAGAGTAAGAGTGTGATGTCTTGTGAGTTGTTATATCTTTAAATAATTACCCCCTAGACTAGCGATCTGTTTACGGGCGTGCTGACCACACAAACTAATAAGTTTTTTTTTTTCCACAGCATCTTTGAATAATATACATTTTGGTTACAGGTTGATTTTGTCGGGATATATGTTAACTGCTGATTGTAATACTAAATGCTGGTAAAGTGGTGAGTGTATAACATTCACTGGGTACCGAGGCAGAACGGCGTTTGAACTAAGTTAAGGAGTGTGTTTCGGACTTTTTGTCCAGATTAATTCCCTCCCTTACCCGATCTGACTTCAGGGGCGAACTTATAGTGGATTTTTAATAATTAAGGGATTATTTTTCTCTTTAATTTTTGCAATATTCTTTTGCTTTTCCACTGTAGCAACTTATTTTTTCAGTTGTAATCTTAACTACCATTTATTTGGCGTAGTCGTGTTTTGCATTGAGTGCTTTATTGCCGATAATAGCAGCGATAGTTAGATTTTATTTTGGAGGAGGTATCCCAGGGTTAAGGATATCATCTTTTGATTTTTGGAATTTTTTCTCGTAAGTGGTAGGAACCAGGTTATTCTTTTTCCTATTTTCTATCTCCACTAGTCTCAGTCACTGACATAATATGGCCGAGAGGGCAAAGCTTAGACAACTTCTCAGGGACGAAGCGAGAGAGGAGGGACTGGAAGGAGAGGAAGCGAAAGCTTTTGTCAGAGACGAACTTGAGAGATATGACGCGGAGAGGAAAGAAGAAGAAGCTAGGAGGAAAGAAGAAGCAGCCGAAGCTTTACAGCAGAAGAAGATGGACGAGGAAATGGAAATTCGCAGGATGCAGCATGAGGAAAGAGAGAAGGAGAAGGAGAGACAGCACGAGAAGGAGAGGGAGGAGAGACAGCAGGAGAAGGAGAGGGAACAGAGACAGCACGAGTTGGCGCTTAAAACTCTTGAGTTCCAAAGTCGTGGTGCTGCCTCTACCTCCAGCAATGGAGAGTCTTCTCCTCATTCTTCCTTAACTGACCCTGCTAACACTCAATCTCTCCACCTCACTGCTATGTCTTTTCCGCTAGAATCTTTCCCTTGTCCAAATGAGAAGATTGACACTTGGCTAGAAAAATTTGAGAAAATTGCAACTCTGTACGGTTTAGAGAGGTCGCGTTGGAATATGAAACTTTCCCAGGCCCTAAAAGGTTCTGCTTATGATGTTTATTCTAAGCTGGAAAGTAGCCAACAAGACGACTACGATGTGTTGAAGAAAGCGTTACTGGAGCGCTTTGAAATGAACGCTCGCAAGTTTTTGCAACTGTTTCGCAACAGCCGGAAAGAGAATTCTGAAACTTTTCACCAGTTCGCATCGCGTCTTAAGGGATATCTAACAAAGTGCCTTGAGCTTTCGCAGCTCCCCTCTACCTATGAAGGTCTTGAGGAACTTGTTCTAACTGAACAAATAAAGAACACTTTGTCTGCTGATACCCGGAGATTTCTCGCTGAGCAGGGGGCAGAAAAACTTGAAGACATTTTGGAAAAGTCTGAGCGTTATCACAATGCGCTGGCTGAACTACCGGCCACAAAGCGGAAACCGACAGAGGAGCATTTTCGAAAACATAACCTAGAGCAATCTTCTCAGGCTTCTAACCAAAACAACCACAGAGAAACTGGACCTCAAAACCCCCCTCCTGAAAAATCCAAGTTCTACAAGAACAAGTACCCCAACCACCCCAAACAGTCTGATCAACCCGACCGCCCTACATGGCAACGTAGCCAGAAAGGACAAGGTGGCAAAGGGAGAACCCCTGAGCACGGGACATATGATCAGACCGAGCACACCGAGCCGAAACGCATCGGATGCTTATTGACAGTCTCGCAAGGCGGAATTGTTGACAGTGATTCCCAACCTGTTGGGGATAGACCCTCAACGCGAGGTATTGTTATTTTGAACGGTTCTCAAACTTCTTGCTTATTTGACACGGGGCTTTCTTACGATTGCATTGTTGCCAGAAACCTGGTTAAACCCGGTCAAGAGACAGCAGAGACCGTCAAACTTTGTGGAGTTCGTAAGAGTGATGCACCTACAGCGCTTCCCATCGCATTGGTGGAGATACACTCTGACTTTGTCAGAGGTGTGATCAAAGCGGCTGTTATGGATGATCCCATCTACCCAGTCATACTTGGCGGGAGATACGTGTGTATTGGGAAACCGGAAGAGCCGATTGTGGCAGCAGTAACTACAAGAGGGCAAACCAAGAAGGAACGGGAGCCTGCGCCTAATTTGTTACCTATGGAACTTAAAGAAGCGCAATACAAGGACCCTACTTTGGCACCCTGCTTTAGGAAACTGCCCATGGCTAAGGAACCCAAACAGCACGGGGACATTTTTTCTGAGGATGGCGTACTGTATCGGAGAACGGGCAAGCCTGACCAAGGTTACAACCAGCTCCTAGTACCGAAACAGTACAGAAGCCAAATCCTAGAAATGGGGCACTCTCTTCCCTTTAGCGGACATATGGGACAGAACGCCACAAACCAACGTATAACCACTCATTATTGGTGGCCAGGAGTAAATACTGATATTATCAGATATGTCAAATCCTGTGCCCAGTGCCAACGTGTGCCACCCAAGCAACGGGCACCCCCAGTTTCTTTGGGTGAAATGCCAATAGTGGATACACCATTCGAACGGGTTGTGATCGACATTTTAGGGCCTTTCGAAAGGACTAAAAGAAGGAACAGGTTCATCCTGACCTTAGTCGATACATGCACTTTATGGGCAGAAGCTATCCCGCTAACATGCGCAGATGCCAAGCATGTCGCAGAAGCCCTCGTGCAGATTTTCACTCGGTTGGGATTCCCTCAGCAAGTGTTGACGGATAATGGATCTCCATACCGAAACCTGTTGATGGATGAGATCGTTAAGATCTTGAGGACCCAGCACATCCACACTAAGCCATATACTCCGGCGGGAAATGGGCTCGTGGAACGTGCTAATGGAAACCTCACCATGATGCTAAGTAAGCTGGCACAAGTGAAACCTGAAGATTGGGATCTCTGTATTCCTGCAGCATTATTTGGCTACAGAGAATCTCCTCATACTTCCACAGGATTTCCGCCAGCTACACTCTTATTCGGCAGACCCATTAAGGGCCCGCTTGAAGCCTTACTTCAGTCTCTGACAGACGAGAAGGCTGATGAGACAGTTGTCTCAGCAAGTAAATATGTGTCGGTTTTAAAGGAAAGGTTGAAACTAGGGTGGGACCTAGCAACGACTAACTTTAAGCGAGCTCGCACAAAGCACGCTAACCGATACAGGAAAGTCGCGGAAGAGAGAGAACTGGAAGCAGGAGAGAAAGTTTTGGTGTTGCTCCCTACCGAGAACAACCAACTGAAGATCGGATGGCAAGGGCCGTTTACCGTCCTGAAAAAGATTTCTAAGGCTAACTACCAGATCTCTATTGAAGGAAAGGAGAAGGTTTTCCATTTAAATCTCTTAAAGAGATACTTGGAAAAACCAGTGCCAACCTCCGACCATCTCCTGACGATCGCCAAAACTGACGAAGATGACGATAGTGGCAGGGATATTCCACCGCTATCACAGGAAATCTTTCAAAAATGTCAGAAGCGGCGACGCTCTTTCAAGCGCGCATATGAGACATTCCAGGGGAAGGAAACTTTGAGTGGACTTGAGTAGGAATTGGACGGGGATGGAGGGGGAGATGGAGGGGGAAGAGGACAGACACCCCGAAGCTACGGTTATAGGAAATTAAACTCCATAACGTAGACATGGAGTGCTTCCATATCTTAAAGGGGGGAGGCTCTGTCACGTAGGGTTTATATTCATTTAATTTCCTACATCTTCTTCCTATTCTTTCACATAAATTCTCTCTTTTATTATCTCTGTATTTTTTTTTTTCCTGTATATTTTTTTCATCCATTCGTTTTGCGAATATTATTCTCATATAATTCGCAAACTTTACCTGTTTTCCTTTCTCTTAAACTGAGAATCGCGCTAGGACGATATTACGTAGATGTCAGGGCGTCAGAAGGCGTGATAAGTCGGTTCGCTGAACACAGGACGTAGCAAATCGTCTACATTCTCACCGAGCTCGCGCGAGCTTCTTCTCGGCATTAGTCCCGGTGAGGTGTGATACTTTACATCTGCACCGGGCAGTATCCAGACATTTGGCTGGAAAATCCCAAACTGACACGGCGCTCACTTGGGCAATGGAGTCAGGCTGTCTGGGATTTGAAACTGACACGCGTACATCGTGGTCAGTAGGTGACAGTTACGACACGCGTTAAGCGGACGTAAATGTTGGGAGTAGGGGAGATAATTTCGCTTGGCGAAATAAGTTTGGGCCCTTTGTCTGATTTTAAGATATTGGCCAAGTTTGAAACTTTAATTTCATTCTCGCTCATAGACTCCACAGTAGATAGGTCGCTCGAAAAACAGAATAGCTGTTAGCGAAGATCTCAGTTTGTTTCGGCAATTTGTCGAACTTCTAGACTTCCAGAAATATTTTCAGCATTTTTATTCTTAAGTTGTGCGACTACCTGTAATTCTGTGGTTGAGTTAATTAATATGATAGATATATAGATTTTGTGAGTGTTAAAGTGTTAAATCGCTTAATTCATTTTAATCTATTTCTTTAGCGCAGAAGAGAAATAAAGTGGTAGGCTATTATATTTTCTAGGGAAGCATTCAGTGGAAAGCAGACTAATTAAAATTTCTAGCTTATAACGGCAATTGTAGCTATTTATGAATTTAATTTAACTGCTAATACTCAGTCGAGTGTATTTTTCTAAACTAACGTATAAACTCTAGAATCCAGCCTCATGAATGATGACGGGATACGCACGTGTTCCTAATTTATGAGGAATGCTGATTTTTAAATATAACTTACGTCACGGGAAGTTTAAATGATAAGCAAAGCTCTCTGCTTGCAAGTTTAAATGTAAGTTTTAACCAGTTCAGATTCTGTGTATTATATTATATGTGTTATTTTTCCTCCACACAGTGAAAGTTTTGGGGTGACCCTAACTTTACCAGCACCTAGTAGTAGTTTCCATACTTGTGAAGAAATAGACAGTCCTTATTTTGAACCACGTGGGTTTTCTCAAGTAACACTGATCTGACGGTGCAAGTTAGACAGAAATACTAATATCCCTATAACGGGTTTTCAAAGACTGTAATGATAAATACTGGACCTTGGAGCCAGCACTTAATTTCTTCTAGAAACTCTATATAATTTGCTGCCTGGTGGCGTGAATATTAACAATCATTTCCCGACTAGATTATATCTTGTGGACAAATCTGTGGTGTGACTAAAGTGAATCCTATACTGAGGGAAGGCACCGACCTGACATTCATCATTTTTTTTAGAAACCTACGCTATTGACACTGTGCTCTGTTAACTCCCGCGCCTGGAATAATTGTTAGGTGACTTAATCAGACATTTGAACAAATTTGCATACCCAAGTAGTCGTTCCCGGAGACTCCAAGTTAAACAGGTCTTCATTTTTTTTGAGTCTGTGTGAAAATCTAAAAATCAATGTGTTCCAAGAGGCAGCAAGCAAAGTCGTGAGTACTAGTGTGAGAAGCCATGGCGGAATGAATGAGTGTACGCTGGTTTGAGTGATATTTTTCACTATTATATCTTTGACACCCTGTTGCTGTCCTATTTGTTTTTTTCAATCTGCATAATTTGTTGCTAAGGCTAGAGTTCTTGTGTTTTTGTCTTAGGTTAAATCAGATTTTTTTCAAACTCTGTGCATATAATTACGAGATAAAACAAAGACAACTCTTAGACTCAAACCCTATGTATCTGTGACTCGGGCGCCAAAATCTGTTCTCTTAACGGGGCCGGGCTAAACCTAGAGTTAACACTATAACGGGGCTATCATCCTTGCAACATTCCTTGATTTTTTATGACTATGTGTATATGTATTTTCCTTGATGTACTTTCTTTGATGTTGTGAGCCGATTTTTTTCTGATAATAAAATCGCTCTTGAACTTAATAATCGTGTTTGGTCAGCTCGTTCTAGATAATATATATATCATTGTTATAGTTTTCCCACGTCTGTGTGTTTACCTGTCGTCACGTGTATGTGCGTGCCTGTGAGTGATAGAAATATACGTAATATGTATATTGGTGTAGTCTGTCTGACGCTGTAACAACTGTTGTAGAAGATAGGTGAGAGAGAGAAGAATTCTTTTCGCTTTCAGAGACAGCCACTATATCAAAATCTATCATCTCACGTGTGTGGAAATTCTATTACCTTTCACTAACTCTCACTGAGTCTATCACCTATTCAAACCTATTCAGAAGGGACCAAACCTAGTCTTAATTCTCCTATCGGAAATCTACGACACTAGCCCTCGATGAACAGTGTCACATTAGTCATGATCCTAGCCCTCGATGAACAGTGTCACATTAGTCATGATCCTAGCCCTCGATAAACAATGTCACATTAGTCATGATCCTAGCCGTCGATGAACAGTGTCACATTAGTCATGATCCAAGCCATCGATGAACAGTGTCACATTAGTCATGATCCTAGCCCTTGATGAACAATGTCACATTAGTCATGATCCTAGCCCTCGATGAACAATATCACATTAGTCATGATCCTAGCCCTCGATGAACAGTGTCACATTAGTCATGATCCTAGCCCTCGATGAACAGTGTCACATTAGTCATGATCCTAGCCCTCGATGAACAGTGTCACATTAGTCATGATCCTAGCCCTTGATGAACAGTGTCACATTAGTCATGATCCAAGCCCTCGATGAACAGTGTCACATTAGTCATGATCGAAGCCCTCGATGAACAATGTCACATTAGTCATGATCCTAGCCATCGATGAACAGTGTCACATTAGTCATGATCCTAGCCCTCGATGAACAGTGTCACATTAGTCATTATCCTAGCCCTCGATGAACAATGTCACATTAGTCATGATCCTAGCCCTCGATGAACAGTGTCACATTAGTCATGATCCTAGCCCTCGATGAACAGTGTCACATTAGTCATGATCCTAGCCCTCGATGAACAATGTCACATTAGTCATGATCCTAGCCCTCGATGAACAGTGTTACATTAGTCATGATCCTAGCCCTCAATGAACAGTGTCACATTAGTCATGATCCTAGCCCTCGATGAACAGTGTCACATTAGTCATGATCCTAGCCCTCGATGAACAGTGTCACATTAGTCATGATCCTAGCCCTCAAAGAACAGTGTCACATTAGTCATGATCCTAGCCCTTGATGAACAGTGTCACATTAGTCATGATCCTAGCCCTCAATGAACAGTGTCACATTAGTCATGATCCTAGCCCTCGATGAACAGTGTCACATTAGTCATGATCCAAGCCCTCGATGAACAGTGTCACATTAGTCGTGATCCTAGCCCTCGATGAACAGTGTCACATTAGTCATGATCCAAGCCCTCGATGAACAATGTCACATTAGTCATGATCCTAGCCATCGATGAACAGTGTCACATTAGTCATGATCCTAGCCCTCGATGAACAGTGTCACATTAGTCATGATCCTAGCCCTCGATGAACAGTGTCACATTAGTCATTATCCTAGCCCTCGATGAACAGTGTCACATTAGTCATGATCCAAGCCCTCGATGAACAGTGTCACATTAGTCATGATCCTAGCCCTCGATGAACAGTGTCACATTAGTCATGATCCTAGCCATCGATGAACAGTGTCACATTAGTCATGATCCTAGCCCTCGATGAACAGTGTCACATTAGTCATGATTCTAGCCCTCAATGAACAGTGTCACATTAGTCATGATTCTAGCCCTCGATGAACAGTGTCACATTAGTCATGATTCTAGCCCTCGATGAACAGTGTCACATTGGTCATGATTCTAGCCCTCGATGAACAGTGTCACATTAGTCATGATCCTAGCCCTCGATGAACAGTGTCACATTAGTCATGATTCTAGCCCTCAATGAACAGTGTCACATTAGTCATGATTCTAGCCCTCGATGAACAGTGTCACATTAGTCATGATTCTAGCCCTCGATGAACAGTGTCACATTAGTCATGATCATAGCCCTCGATGAACAGTGTCACATTAGTCATGATTCTAGCCCTCAATGAACAGTGTCACATTAGTCATGATTCTAGCCCTCGATGAACAGTGTCACATTAGTCATGATTATAGCCCTTGATGAACAGTGTCACATTAGTCATGATCCTAGCCCTCGATGAACAGTGTCACATTAGTCATGATCCTAGCCCTCGATGAACAGTGTCACATTAGTCATGATTCTAGCCCTCGATGAACAGTATCACATTAGTCATGATCCTAGCCCTCGATGAACAGTGTCACATTAGTCACGATCCTAGCCCTCGATGAACAGTGTCACATTAGTCATGATCCTAGCCCTCGATGAACAGTGTCACATTAGTCATGATCCTAGCCCTCGATGAACAGTGTCACATTAGTCATGATCCAAGCCCTCGATGAACAGTGTCACATTAGTCATGATCCTAGCCCTCGATGAACAATGTCACATTAGTCATGATCCTAGCCCTCGATGAACAGTGTCACATTAGTCATGATCCTAGCCCTCGATGAACAATGTCACATTAGTCATGATCCTAGCCCTCGATGAACAGTGTCACATTAGTCATGATCCTAGCCCTCGATGAACAGTGTCACATTAGTCATGATCCAAGCCCTCGATGAACAGTGTCACATTAGTCATGATCCTAGCCCTCGATGAACAGTGTCACATTAGTCATGATCCAAGCCCTCGATGAACAGTGTCACATTAGTCATGATCCTAGCCCTCGATGAACAGTGTCACATTAGTCATGATCCTAGCCCTCGATGAACAGTGTCACATTAGTCATGATCCAAGCCCTCGATGAACAGTGTCACATTAGTCATGATCCAAGCCCTCGATGAACAGTGTCACATTAGTCATGATCCTAGCCCTCGATGAACAGTGTCACATTAGTCATGATCCAAGCCCTCGATGAACAGTGTCACATTAGTCATGATCCTAGCCCTCGATGAACAGTGTCACATTAGTCATGATCCAAGCCCTCGATGAACAGTGTCACATTAGTCATGATCCTAGCCCTCGATGAACAGTGTCACATTAGTCATGATCCTAGCCCTCGATGAACAGTGTCACATTAGTCATGATCCAAGCCCTCGATGAACAGTGTCACATTAGTCATGATCCTAGCCCTCGATGAACAGTGTCACATTAGTCATGATCCTAGCCCTCGATGAACAGTGTCACATTAGTCATGATCCAAACCCTCGATGAACAGTGTCACATTAGTCATGATCCTAGCCCTCGATGAACAGTGTCACATTAGTCATGATCCTAGCCCTCGATGAACAGTGTCACATTAGTCATGATCCTAGCCCTCGATGAACAGTGTCACATTAGTTATGATCCTAGCCCTCGATGAACAGTGTCACATTAGTCATGATCCAAGCCCTCAATGAACAGTGTCACATTAGTCATGATCCAAGCCCTCGATGAACAGTGTCACATTAGTCATGATCCTAGCCCTCGATGAACAGTGTCACATTAGTCATGATCCTAGCCCTCGATGAACAGTGTCACATTAGTCATGATCCTAGCCCTCGATGAACAGTGTCACATTAGTCATGATCCAAGCCCTCGATGAACAGTGTCACATTAGTCATGATCCTAGCCCTCGATGAACAGTGTCACATTAGTTATGATCCTAGCCCTCGATGAACAGTGTCACATTAGTCATGATCCTAGCCCTCGATGAACAGTGTCACATTAGTCATGATCCAAGCCCTCGATGAACAGTGTCACATTAGTCATGATCCTAGCCCTCAATTAACAGTGTCACATTAGTCATGATCCAAGCCCTCGATGAACAGTGTCACATTAGTCATGATCCAAGCCCTCGATGAAAGTGTCACATTAGTCATGATCCAAGCCCTCGATGAACAGTGTCACATTAGTCATGATCCAAGCCCTCGATGAAAGTGTCACATTAGTCATGATCCAAGCCCTCGATGAACAGTGTCACATTAGTCATGATCCTAGCTCTCCTTTGGGAGTGGAGGGTTGTGAATGAATGAATAGAAATGCTGCATATGTAGCGAAAGGGAAAATGATAATGATCTAAAGGATGGTCAGAAAGATTGCACAATATATTTTTTTTTTTCTTACAGGAGCAGAAGGCATCCTTCAGGCCATGATTCTAAGTCTAGGTCCCTTGCATTTTCACAAGCAACATTTGGAGATGACCTCCCACCCTCGTGATCTCCACCGTGACCTCCACTTCCGCCGCATCAACTATGGCAACAACACCCATGTTAACATCTCAGTGGTGGTAGGAGAAGACAACAAGGCCATGCTGTATGTGGCCCTGGACAGAAATGACAAACCATATTATGCCTGTGATGCAGGTTGCCTTGACCCTCCAGTCCAGCTGAGGTCAGATCATTATTATGACAGTTTTGTTTCTTTTCAGTGTATTAATGATTTCATTGTCTGTTTTCTTTTTATCCATGAAATCGTAAGTGCTCTACTAATTTACATCATTTAGACATTGGTCATTTCTTTATCCTTTATTCTCAATAAGACTTACACTACCTATGTTCAGTCACTTTACCGTATAATGTGTTTAGTCATTTGTAATTTTGGTAAGTAATGTTTAATAAAGTGAAAAGTAGAATAGCCCAGGCTAAATCAGCGTTCGATAAAATGACAAATATTTTATGCAACGACTCATTGTCAATGGAAGTAAGCAAGGGAGTTCTTCAGTGTTAGATAGACCCGGGACCCAAAGATGCAGCAATAGAGAATGCAGTCAGCGACCCATAGCTTGACTGCTTGCGTCAGGGTCAGCGAACCAGAGCTGACCAAGACCCTACTCCACCTCCACGTGGAGGTCCTGGAAACAGGCTGCATCACTGCAGTCTGGCTGAGAGAGTATGGATCGAAGAGGGAAGGCAAACCCGGTCCCAAAAAATGCAGTGCTGAAGTTGGATGTGTCGGCCGAAAGGCACAGATATCGCAGCTACGGCGTAAACAGACACAACGCAACCAACGTCCTTTTCAGGATGAACGAGGAAGAAGAAGAAGAAGATAGACCCAATCCTGATATATGGAAGGGAGCAGTGGAAAAGCACGGGGAGACCACAGAGATGTGGTTTTACAGAAGAATGTTAAGAATGTCATGGATAGCTAAAGAAAGAGTAATGAGGATGTCCTGAGAGAGGCCAGTGCACAAGGGGAGCTTATTCCTCAGGTTAGAAGGAAGCAATCCACTTTGGACAGAAGTCAACTGCAGACTTGGTCAAGTAGTACTGGAGACAGGAAGTTGTGGTGAGGTATGTTTGCAGACGCCATGAGGTATGGTACTTGAAGAAGAAGAATATTGAATAAATATTCAAATAAATTGGGAGCCGCGGTAGCATAAGTGGTTAGTGCACTGGCTTCCTAGCTCAGTGGTCTATGGTTCGATCCCCAGATGAGGTGGGATATTTTTAGGCCGCAAACGGCTCCTGGGTTGACCCAGCCCCAACTGGGTACCAGAGCAACTCTGGGAAGGTTAAGGCGGACGGCGTGATGCTGACCACATCACCCCTAGTGTGCCGATGGTCAAGAAAATATGGGCCTAACACCATATTCCCAATATGCCTCAATGGGCGTGTAACGGGATCCTTTTACCAAATAAATATTGATCTTTTGAATCTTTTTTTTTTTTTTTTGTTTGGTTTTTTAAACATATGGTTGTGTTTCATGTTTTAGTTTTACTTTATATTTTAGTTTAAATTATGCATGGAAATTTCTGTCTATTGATGTCCTGTTTGTCTCTATTTGTTGATAATCTTTGCATCCGCATCCTGGGGGGGGGGGGGAGGTAAATGATCTCATTACATGCCAATTGAGGCATATTGGGAATATGGTGTAAGGCCTGTATTTTCTTGACCATTGGCACACTAGGAGTGATGTGGTTAGCATCACGCCGGCCGCCTTAACCTTCCCAGAATTGCTCTGATACCCAATTCATGAGGCTGGGTCAACCTCGGAGCCATTTGCGGTCGAAAAAAATCCCACCTCAACTGGGTATCGAACCATGGACCACTGAGCAAGGAAGCCAGTGCATCCTTTATGTGTGTTTTGTTTAAATGTAGCATTTCATTGTTTCCAGCAATGAGCGTCACCAGTTTCCAGTGAAGCTGACAGATCCAGTAACTTCTGTTCTGTACATCACATCAGACAAACAGCACATGGAGGAACTGAAGCATGCCATCCATGTCAAGGAGATCATAGAAGGTCAGGAGATTTGTTAGCCAAACTCATTTCCTTGAATTAGTTTTTGTTTGCTGGTGATGCTGTAGATGTTACTTTCATATATGGTGTGTTACTGACTCACCATTTCTGCTTGGTACTTCAGGGTTTGCGCCCTTTAGTTCCTGGTGATTTCTAAGGAAACAAAGAGTGATTAGGATTACTGCTCCGTGAAGCATGCTGTAAAAGCCAATTATTGTCTGGTTGTGCTTGAGGCTGGCAGAATCATTATATGAAACTAATAGCTACAGAAACCTCTTCTGCAAAGTTACAGTGATGCTTTGGTGCTGGCTTCATGCATGTGCAGCGGTGGTTTCATGCTTCATAGGGAATGTAAATTGGACATGAGTTTAGGGTGGATTTCTTAGTCTGATCCTTTTTTCATGTCTTGATAGTTGCTTCATGTAGCTGATGCTGCCAGATGAATCTAAAAGAACGATTAAAGATGGGTAGGGCATAACATTTGGCACGGAGATGGAATTCTATGGTAGTAATAGAAAATGGAAGGCTTTGGCCTAGATAAACATGGACAGGAGCCATAAAGGCGACGCAGACAAAAGGAGCAAAGATCTGGAGTGAAATGGGTTGATTTATTCAGCACTAAGTCAGATGGGGGAAAATGTGTCAATGCCTATCATTCTAATAAGCAGTATAAGAAGAAAAGAAGAGAAGGCAATTTTTTGGTTAAGCAATTAACTGGAGAATTTATTAATGCTCTTTTTCAAACGTGGGATTCAAATTCTTTAGTACATTTTATCTGTCTCAGGTAATGTCATTCTTCACTTCAGTATGTGTATGTTAATGTCATCTTTCATTTCTGTCTATAAATGTTAATGTCATCTTTCATTTCTGTCTATAAATGATAATGTCATCTTTCATGTTTGTCCATAAATGTTATATAATCGAGGAAGTGGAGGGGAACTGCGGTAAGACGTGGAATACAATGGATGGGTTTGAAAAAAAATCGAAAAAAGGTGATTCGTCTTACGAGGACAAAAGACAAAGAAAATAGTCCACCTTTTTTCGATTTTTTTTCAAACCCATCCATAAATGTTAATGTCATATTTCATTTTTGTCTATAAATGTTAATGTCATTCTTCACTTCTGTCTGTCTATGTTAAAGTCATTCTTCCCTCCTGTCTATAAATGTTAATGTCATTCTTCACTTCTGTCTGTCTATGTTAAAGTCACTCTTCCCTCCTGTCTATAAATGTTAATGTCATTCTTCACTCCTGTCTATAAATGTTAATGCCATTCTTCACTTCTCTCTGTCTATGTTAAAGTCACTCTTCCCTCCTGTCTATAAATGTTAATGTCATTCTTCACTCCTGTCTATAAATGTTAATGCCATTCTTCACTTCTGTCTGTCTATGTTAAAGTCACTCTTCCCTCCTGTCTATAAATGTTAATGTCATTCTTCACTCCTGTCTATAAATGTTAATGCCATTCTTCACTTCTGTCTGTCTATGTTAAAGTCACTCTTCCCTCCTGTCTATAAATGTTAATGTCATTCTTCACTCCTGTCTATAAATGTTAATGTCATATTTCATTTTTGTCTGTCTATGTTAAAGTCACTCTTCCCTCCTGTCTATAAATGTTAATGTCATTCTTCACTCCTGTCTATAAATGTTAATGTCATTCTTCACTTCTGTCTGTCTATGTTAAAGTCACTCTTCCCTCCTGTCTATAAATGTTAATGTCATTCTTCACTCCTGTCTATAAATGTTAATGTCATTCTTCACTCCTGTCTATAAATGTTAATGCCATTCTTCACTTCCGTCTATGTGTGTTAGTGTCATTCTTCACTTCAAAATATTTTACTGATTAACACTGAACAATGTTCAAAAAAGATTATCTTACATTTAACCATAGAGATGTTACAACAACATTATAAGGGGCACATGACACACAGACTCTACGCAGCTTTGCTAACTCACGCAAGAAATATAAGCTTTACGCTGTTGTCAAAATATGCCTATAGCGCACATATGCTGTTTACAAAAAACATGATGGCTCTTTCAAAAAGTTTCTCCATTATTGCGGCTCCCACAGGTCGCCTCTTTGGCTTTCTCTGATTTAATACTAACACATTGTTTTGTCATATATATTTCCAGCTCCAGCCCATGAGCACCACGTGATGGCGCTGCACAAGCATGGGCACCACTTTGGTGGTCTGCCAACCATCTTCTGGGTGTCCATAGCATTCCTTATTATTGTCTTTCACCTTTTTCTCTTCAAGCTCATCTATAATGAATACTGTCAAGGTCAAGATAAGTATGTTAGGTCTCACTACAACTTGTAGCCAAGGCTGGTGTGTGGGTGGGTGTGTGTGTGAGAGGGGGCGCTGGATAGTGAGTGAGCAGATGTGTGTGTATGTGAATGGTGGGTGTAAATGTAGTGAAAGTCCAGCAGAAAGAAGAACAGCAGGATTAATGTATGTGTGAGTGGATATTGGTGCGGGAGCAGATGTGTGGATGTATGTGAGTGTGGATGGTGGGTGCAAGTGTTGAAAGTCCAGTAGAAAGCAAAGAAAAACAGAGTTAATGTATTTCTTTAAGGGCACCATTTGACACCTCATTGTGATTTATGTATATTTATTCTGAACATATGCTTATGTTGGTTCGTGAATTATGAAATGTTTATTTATTAAGTTTTCTGATGTACGTTTGTAATGTTTTCTATGACCATGAATTTAAATAACAGTTGTGTATAAGAGTTTGTGACCTTTTCTCTGCCCATGAATTTTAAAAAAAAACAATTGTGTATTGGAATTTACAATCCGTTTTATGGCTTTAGTGTTGCAGAATATTTACACTTGCGTTTATGTATTTTTTGAAAGGACCATGCACTTAAATATAAGTCACATAAAGAGTCTGTGATATTTTCTGCAGTCATGATGTAAACAAGATTTTGCAGAAGACTTGGCTCTTCTGTCCCAGAACTGTAATCAGATGCAAGTCAAAATTAAAATACATGATGAGAGGTCACAGCAAGTTGGTCTGAAAATACACCGGGAAAAGAATGAGATAATGAAATAAATGCAAGAAATGATAACACGTTTGAACTAGAAGAAACACCACTAAATGATGTGGAATCATACATATATCTTGGCAGTTATATAGACAAAGTTGGAGGGACAGGCAGTGACATCAAAATAAGAATACAAAAAGCAAGAGGAGCTTTCATTGCATTGGGAAATATATGGAGATCAAGAGAGATCAAGTCAAACACTAAAAAAAAGAATATTCAACTCAAATGTTAAGTCAGTCCTATTGTATGGCTCTGAAACATGGAGAACAACAAAAACAACATCCAAAAAGCTACAGACTTTCATAAATAGGTGCTTGCATATAACAGAAGGATTAAAATGGTATGACAAGGTCACCAGTGTGGAATTGATGACAAGAACCAGACAAGTGCCAGTGGAACAAGAGTTAAGAAGAAAATGCTCACGACGGATATGACACACATTGAGGAGACCTGTTGATAGCATTACAGAGCAGTCACTGTTCTGAAACCCCTCAGGGTAAGAGAGGCACAGGTAGACCAAAAAACACATGGAGAAGAGAGCTGGAGACAGAAATAAAAATGATGAAGTCTTGGAAAGGACTTGAATTGATGTCACATGACAGTAGGATTTGGCATGTGTTTGATCAAAGCCTATGCTCCTTGAAAGCCAAGGGTATTGATTGAGTGATTGAAGGAGAAAACAAATTTTAGGGATTCACTTGTATTGTTGTTACCAAGTGCACTAAAAAGCACATACTATTAAAATAACCACATAAAATGATTTCCTTTCGTGGCAAGATTTTTAGCTAGACCATTCAGTGGTTAACTTCCTAAGGATATTACGTAGCTTTGTTACTTCATTTTCTATTTCCATTGTTGCATTTCTTGAGTTCATTCACTTTTTTGCTTGTTCCATATTTTTACATTGTTTCATCTTTCTGTATGACACATTATATCAGTTTTTTGGGGGTTTTTTTCAAAAGAATTTTTTCAACGTTTTTATATTGTCTGTTGGCCTGTCTATATTTTTTTGTCGCCTGTTTGTGACTGTGGCAGATGAAGGGTGAATCCCAAAACGTCCCATGTTTCCTGTATATGTTAATTTGTGAAACTGATTTTATACTATTTTATTTTTTAATTTATATATTAAAAAGCAGAAAACATATGTTCCATACATTCTACTGCATAGAATAGTGGATGGCTAGTTATCGTTAATGACTTTCTCCTTCTGTCATATAACTGCTTCTTCTTCGTACACTCTCAAACGTCTACTTGATTGTTTTCAAAGAAAGCAGTAGTCGGCTTGAGGTTATTTGCATCTCCGTAGAGCTTTTCCATGAATAGTGCTGGAGATGGGGCCATATGTGCTTTCTCTGTTCCACATATGTTGGGCATATTTTAAGCAGATGTTCAGCAGTCATTTTATCAGTGCCACAGTTACACACATCGGTAGTTCCTATCTTTAGCTTGTTGAATAGATGGTATCCAAATCTGTTGTAGCCCGTGCAGAGTCTGTAGATTACCACTTGTCCTCTTCTGTTGAGCTGGTAGTATGGATCATTTTGTCTGTGACCTGGATACGAGGCATCCCATTTATTTCTGTATCTTATTCTAATAAAACTCTTTGCCTCCTCAAAAGTTATGCTTGCATCAGGCTGAGGTAGCTATCTACCTTCCTTTGCCAGTCTGTCAGCCTCTTCATTTCCAGGGATGTTACAGTGAGATCGGATCCATTGGATATAACTGAAACCACAGAATGAGAAGACTGGATGAAAGGACGCAGATATTGGATCTACCAATTCAACATAGAAAAGACAAAGATAATGAAAATAAATGCACTTGGAGCAGAGACTGCTGTTTCTCTTGTATCATCAGCTAGTCATGCCAGTAATGGAGTATGGGCTGGGAATACTGATGCTGTCAATACCACAGTGTGAATGACTGGAAAACATTCAAAATGAAGGGATGCATGTAGTTTTGGGTTATACGTGAGATACTCCCATTGTGACAATGAGGTTCATGCTTGAACAGAGACAGTAATATCAAACTAATAAAACAGAAGCAAGAAGGGCTTTGATTTATTGGAAAAAATATGGAAAAAAAAATATAATGTCCATCACACAGATAACAAAATTTTCAACTGATATGTCAAGGCAGTCATATTGTATGGCTGTGAAACATGGAGAACAAGAAAGCAAAAATTAAGAAGCTACAGACTTTCATAAACAGGGCTTGTGCTGAAGCCAAGAGATTAACATGATATGACAAGATCACTAATGTGGAATGATGGAAAGAGCCCGACAAATACCAGTGGACAAAGACATTGGAGTTGGATGGGACACACACTAAGGAAACCAGCTGTGGGGCATTATGAGGCAAAGCAGTGTTTGTTATGAAATCCCAAGAGTAAAAGAAATAGAGGATGAGAACAATATTTTTGACCATGGAATTGGAGACAGACAAAGAAGACATGACAAGACTGAGGTCTGCTGACACGGAACAGTGGAACTTGGCATGATCTGATTCAAGGCCTGTACTACACAATGATGTTTTTATGAAAAGTATTTTGTGCAACAACTTTTTATCAATGTAAGTAAGAAAGAGAGTTCTTCATTGTTATATACAATCAATTCTGACATATGGAAGTGAGTCATGGACAATTATAAACAAATAGGAAAAACACTGGAGGCCACAGAGATGTGGTCTTACAGAATAATGTTAAAAATACCACGAGGAGCTAAAATGAATAATGAGGATGTCCTGAATGAGGCCAGTGCACAAAAGATTAATACTCAGTCAGAAGGAAACAATCCACTTTCTTTGGACGTGTTATGAGAAGAAGGAGGCTAGAGTATATTGTGACGACAGGAAAGATTGAAGGAAAAAAATGATAGAGGACGACAAAGAGAGATGATTCTGGTCAGTTTGACATCATGGCACTGAAAGAAGTTAACAACAGAATTGATCAATAGTACTGCAGATAGGAAGTTGTAGAGAGCCATGATCACCTACCCTACCAGGCATGGTACTTGAAGAAGAAGAATAAGACTCCACAATGAGGGTAATGATGATTTTAAAATATGTACATGTCTTCTCTGAGTAGATTCTTGCAGAATTTCCTGTGGTATCATTTAACAGAGTAGTGTTTCTTAACCTTTTTCTTATTGTGGCATGGACTCCTTAGGACTAGAATAGTTAATCCTGTCTGTCAAAAGACACAATGAGGATCAGAACCTTTTTCTGAACACACAAAATATAAAGATAATGTCCACTGACAAAACAAGATGCCAACCAAAAATTACCATCAATGATGAGGAAATTGAAAATGTCACAAATTTTGAATATCTTGGCTCCATAATTAACAACAATGGAGACTGCTCAAAAGAGGTCAGAAGGAGACTGGTCATAGCAATGCAGAGGTTAAATAAAATGAAGAACCTATGGCATAACACCAGCAAATTAATAAAAGTAAAACTTCTAGAACGTGCATCTTTCTGGTGGCAACGTACGGATGTGAATCATGGACCATTACACAAACATTACAGAAAAAAATCTAATCTTTCGAAGCAAAGTGTTACAGAAAAATTCTCAGAATATTTTGGACCAAGAAGAAGAAAAATATTGACATCATACACGACCTGAACATCGAGGAAAACTGGCTCATAAACAATATCATGGAAACTGAAATACTTTGGCCACATTAAACGTCATAGTGGTTTAGAAAGAGCAGTGATGGAGGGTATGGTACTTGGAAGGCGAGGCAGAGGCCGACCAAGGCGACGGTGGACACAGGACATTGATGACACCTTGAATACGACAATGGAGGAGGCGGGAAGGCTGGCTAGAGATCGAGAGTCTTTCAGGCGGGCTGTGATGAGAGCGACGTTCTGCAAAGGACATGCTACATGATGATGATGGAACCCTTAGATTGTCAGATTAAGGCTATGGACCACTTCTTGGAAAAAATGTACATAAAAGCATAATTTAAAATTTGACATGTTAAATGTTAGGTTATGTACACAGACCCCTATAATCCATTTATGGACCCTTAAGGGGTCCGTGGACCACTAATTAAGAAACCCAGTCATAGAACGCTGAGTGGCAGAGTGGTTAGGCAAAGTTGCCAGGTTTGAAACCAGGTGGCATCGTGCTCCATCCCATTTAACCAGCTGTAAATGGGTACCTGTCTCTGCTCTTGAATAGGAAAGGCAATGGCAGTGAGCAAGTGAACAGGTCACCTAACTATATAAATCTGAGACCTGGTATAGTGATGTCTCTAACACTTCACTCCCCTATGGCATTCATGGAGGCATGTCTGGAGTCATCTGATAAGGGTGGATTTGAGCTGAAGTGGTAACTTGCCACCCTTATCGACACCTGGTATAAAAGTGCAAGATGTAGGTGTCTTCTCTGATTTAGGATGTTGCTGTGTATGTGGTAGTGGAACAGTTCACAGGGTTATCACACAGGCAACATGACGTGTAGAGTCATAGAAAGGGTAACTTCGTTGTATAAGTTTCTTCCATTTATTGCACGCCACAAAACAGTCATGATACTTATGACATCAACATAGTTAACGAGTTCAGCAAGATGATATGGCACATTGAAAACAATTTCTGTAGTCAGCAATGACAGCTGTTGTATATATGCGTCATAAGACATCACAGTTCAATAGATTCAGAAATTCATAAATCATAGAGTTCTAGTTCGTGAAGCTGTATAAATAATAATAATTTCTATAACTTCTGCAACAGTGTCAGCTACAGATCTTCAATGTTCATAAACAATAATAAATGCTCCCATTCTGATGCTAGCAGATCAGTTGTATACAATAAGTCCGTTCACTGTCTGCACGTGAATAGCATACATGGGCTACAGGTCAGCTCGACCTTTATAATGTTCCTAAGTCTAACCATCTGACTTGGACGTGATCTCTGATATAACGAATCCTGGAACACAGACAATAGTCTTGTTGGTCTAGAGCGACCCATATATATTTAACTAGTTCAGGTATAAAGATACCGGTGACTTAATCCTAGTCAGAGTACCTCTCCATTTTGAATCACACAGGCGAGCAAATAGGCGACAAAATGACGAACCTCTAGATGATAGCATAAAGTTCGATACAAGAGGAATTACCTTATTTCGGAAAATCAACCATGAACATATGCCTCCAGGCAGGCGTGAATAATACTGGGAAATAGTCTAGTTAGCTAACTAACTCACAAAGACCATGTATTTCCCTCAGAAAATCACAAGACGCAGTTGCGTCTGCTCGCTTCTTAAACCATTTCTCAACTCCCCGAACTGGGCGGAACACACAGAACGAACTCCCAGCTTTTGACATGCGCAGAACGACAATCTCTGAGTTGCCGTTCACAATAAGACGATTCTAAGAACATTCGAGATAAAAGTCTTACACAGTCGCGCCTTTTATGGTCATGAAAAGAAGCGTTAAGAAAGGTTTCAGACATCTACCATAGTTGACTGGTACTACCAAATAAGGAGATGTGGTCACGCTTCGTTCAAGAAATTATAGACCGAACGTGTCTCTATACAAGAGAAGGCAAACTCCTAAAAAATTGTAGTTTCGATAACTCGGATTATGTCCCTTTGACCATAGAAAACATAATACACACTTCAGTCAAAAAATGATCATATATATCAAAAAATGTTTATACAAACGAAAAATAATAATGATCCGTGCGTAACATTACCGCACCCTCCCGGGAAAAAAAAAAATGAAACATTTTTTTTTTTAAATCCTGGAGCCGGAAAAAATCTAGGCTCCTAACGCACGTATGATGCGTGGATATATACCTAACAAATTAGCTCAACGCATGGAGCGACACTGAGATCATATCTCAGATCATTAGAGAAAAAATTTATCTAAGTATACGCTGATATATTCCAGGAAGGTGCCACGAACACACGCCACAATGATGGCAACAACATAATGACAATCAAATTATTCTCATACCAATATATGAAATTAAATATATTATGTGTTATCATACAATGTGTTGCAAATAGCGGTGTAATTTACTAATATACCGCACTATATTATTACATTATATAAAGTAACAGTAATTAATAAGTAATACATGTGTTGATCTTCGGTGACATAAAACATTCAATAGAAGAAGATGTGGACATCATCCGCTCCCAATGTAGGACAGGACTTGATATCCTCAAAGTTCCACAATGGACATAAACTCGCAGACTTCAATGATGTGCTGCGAAAATATCAATAGACAAAATCTACTAACATGTCATTATAACATTGGACTGTATATCAGGAAATATATATATATGACAGAAGAATCATGTGGAATCGTGTGGACATCTGGACAGAATGTCTGCCATTACATTATCCGAACCACGGATAGCTCGAACCGAGAAATGAAATGGTTGAAGAGCTATGGCATAACGAGTGGACCTCGAGCTCTTCAAGTTTTTGCTCTGAATAGCAGTAAGCGCTTTCTGGTCGGTTTCCACAATGAAATGTGCGCCTAGAAGAAATCTTTGTAACTTCAGAATAGACCATACCATAGCCAATAACTCACGGTCTAAAACCGAGTAATTCTTTTCTGCAGCGTTTAATTTCCTAGAGATGTACATCACCGGATGCAAAGTATCAGAATACTCCTGCATTAGTGCTGCCCCAATCCCTGTTGACGAGGCGTCACTTCGAAGAACAAAAGTCTTCTCAATAGTAGGTAACTTAAGAATAGGTGGAGATGAAAATAGGGCTTTAACCTGGTCCAATGAGGATTGACATTCTTTAGACCAGCGGATCAGATTAGGCGACCCTTTCTTCAATAAAGTAGAAAGCGGTGCCATAATGGAGGACAGATTCGGAATGAATCGTCCGTAGAATTGAATCAAACCTAATAGACTCCTTACTTGTTTCTTCGTCTTAGGGACCGAAATGTTAAGTATTTTTGAAACATTGTGGTCCTCTGTCTTTAAAAGACCATGACCAACCCGATGACCTAGGAAAGAAATCTCGCTAAAGCCTATAAAGGCTTTAGAGGGTTTTGCAGTCAAGTTATACTCGCGAAGAGTAGACAGTAATTCGTATAAACCCAAATAGTGATCTTCCCAAGAATCACTGAATAGACAGATATCATCTAGGTATGCTATGACATCTGTACGATATGCGAGAATTCGCCGCATCATGCGTACGAATGTAGCAGGGCCGTTCATAAGACCAAAAGGCATGAAATTCCATTGGAATAAACCCCTAGGTGTAGAAAAAGCTGTAAAAGGTTTGGCACGTTCAGTTAGCGGGACTTGCCAATAACCTTTAGACAAATCTAGTTTGGTAAAGAATCTAGAATTAGAAAGTTTATTGAGTAGCTCTTCTAATGAAGGCATAGGTTCAGCATCGAACTTCGTAACTTGGTTCAATTTGCGATAATCTACGCAAATGCGAATGTTATTATCCTTCTTTCGAACAATAACCATAGACGAAGAGTATGCTGAAGTGGATGGTTCAATGATTTCCAAACGTATCATTTCATCCAATTCTTTTTCGACTTGAGACTGGAAATGGATAGGTATTGGATATGGTCTGACTCTGATAGGATTGTGATCAGTTAGCACAATGTCATGTTCTATGACATGTGTGTGTCCCGGGATGTCTGTAAGAACATCCTGAAATGTTTGCAACATCGAAGAAACTTGTCGATGTTCCTCAGCGGAAAGATTTGGAGAAACGGTCACGTTTTTCCAAGATTCCGTAGAATAAAGTGGGACCATAGAAAGAGGAAGATTGACATCAGAAAAAGTAGTTTCCTCATCCTGTATAACTGACAGAGATGAGTACTGACCATGAGTTGCTTGTGAATTGTCCGTAGCCTGGAAAATAGGCTGCAAATAGTCAGGTCTTTCATAAAATTCTGTGAGCATATTTATGTGGAAAGTTTTATGCTTTCCATCAATATCGACAACATAGTCGACATCAGAAATTTTGGAGACTATTGCATATGGACCTTTCCATGCAATTAGAAGTCTGTTCTCCCTTGAAGGAAGTAGAACGAGAGCTTTGTCACCTGGACAAAGTTGTCGTAGACATCTATTCTTATTTGCAAACTGCCTTGCCTTTTCTTTAGCAAATTCTGAAGACGAAGTTGCTAGTTTGCATGCCTCGATGATCTTTTGCCTAAGAGCAATGACGTACTCATAAGAAGATTGAGTCTCATCGCTAATATTATCGGCAGTGATTAGATCGTGAAGTAAAGACATAGGGCCGCGCGGTTGCGCGCCAAAGACAAGTTCAAAAGGGGAAAACCCCGTATGTTCATTGGGGACCTCTCTATACGCAAAGAGAGCCGCGGGTAAGACCCTGTCCCAATCCTGAGGATGATCCTCAGTTATTTTACCAAGTAAAGTTTTCAGAGTCCTATTTAAACGTTCGACCAACCCATTAGACATTGGGTGATAGATACTGCTGAGAGACCTTTTAATGTGTAGCATAGACATTACCTGTGACATAGTGTCTGATATAAGTTGAGTGCCATGGTCTGACAATATTTCTCCGGGAAAACCCAAGCGAGAAAATATCAGCCAAAGAGCGTCTGCGATATCAGCAGTTGAGATGCTCTTGAGAGGTATTGCCTCTGGCCAACGTGTGCACATATCGACACATGTAAGGATAAATTGATGTCCTCTAGCCGACTTAATTCTAAAAGGACCGATAATATCTATTGCCATTTTTTGAAAAGGGCGAATAGGAATGTCAGCAGCCTGGATAGGCGCAGCATGTCGTGGTCCTTTAGATTTGACCTCCTGACATACTTTGCAAGAGCGACAGTACATTCGTATGTCCTTGCTCACAAATGGCCAAAAGAAAGCCGCAAGAACCCTCGACTTTGTACGGGAAAAACCCATATGTCCAGCACATTGCGAGTCATGAGCATGTTGCAATATTTGCAATCTCATGCTCTTAGGCACAAGAATTTGTGAATGAGTGGACGTAGTCGAGTCTTGTACCATACGTACAAGTACGCCGTTCTTCATAGAAATCCAAGATTTCCTATTAGTGTTCTGATTAGGATCACCTTTTTTTGCTAGAATGAAGAATTTTTGTAAAGAAGGATCTTCTTCTTGCAATTTGATAAATGAGTCACGTGTAATAGTCAAGTGACTATCTTGGTCATTTACTTCATCATTATTAGTTAATGAAGTTTGAGGTGGATCCAGAGCATGTGCTCTTGTGACCACCGCATTGGTAGCTTCAATGTTTTGCTCTTCCCAAACAGCAATCTGCTGTGGGGTACATTCCCTAACTCCGTGAATACGACCAATAATAAGGTCCGCAATAGGGTTTGGAAGTAGACACGCGTGGACCTCTCCCGTGAAGAAAGGAGTAGCAATGTGTATTATAGCAGTAGGATACTTTTCTAACGTGCCACCAAATGTGACACATTTGATGACTTTTCCTGTAGCACAGGATGGATCTACAAGAGATTGCCTAACGCCGACAGTAGTACATCCAGAATCAAACAACACTGAGACTGGATTACTATTTACTAGCCCCTTATGTAATATAAGAGAACCTCTCCCATCATGAGCAACATTAGCAGGAAGAGCGGGCAAAGGATGACCACAGCTTAGAGTACTAACGGTTTTCGGATCAAATAAAGTACTGCATTGGATACATTTATTTGCCCTACCAAAATCAAAAGATGAGCATCCGATAGCATTATGGTCTTTATCATTATTAACCTGTTTATCTGCTCCCTGAGATTCTTGTTGAACAGAGTTTGTCTGTTGATATCTTTTTCTCTTATGTTGCGATCTACCGCGACCATTATTGCCTCTGCAATTATCATTAAAGTCCCTACTGTAATTTTTATCCTGGTTTGAGTTCCAGTTTCCATAACTGTTATTACTATCTCTATGCTGTTGAGAACCTCTATTATCTTGGTATTGAGGTCTCTGCATAAAATATTTACCTCTATACCGATTACCTTTGTGAAAATTTCTAAAGTTAACCGGAGTAGAATAACGTGTAGTATTCGGTTGTCTCCAGTTCTGGGAAGAAGAATCACCCTGGAATTGATCACTATGGTTCTGGGCATAATTACGATTACTCTTTTTATTGAAATTTTTCTGGCTACCCTGAAATTTACGCATAAAATTTGGGCCATAAGGTGCTGCCGAAGCAACTGGCAGACCTTCTTTCACCTTAGAGTTACTAATGGTTATGTGCGGATGCGCAGTAACATACTGGCTACAGTATTCTTCCATTTCTTTTATGTTTTTAGGCTTACGCTCATGAAGAAAAAGATAGAAAAGCTTCATTAACAGAAGACATAACCTTATCTCTAAGTAGTAAATCCATAAGAGCTTCAAATGTATTTTCTGTCTTAGACAACTCAACCCATCGTAAAAAAGTAAGACGGATGCCTGAGATGAATTCAGAGAATTCAACTCCAGTTTCTGGTAACATGGTTTTAAATTTAAGACGATATCCGTCCTCGTTAAGTTGGTACTTCTTTAACAATGCCGCCCTGACAACCTCATAGTTGTTTTTGTCAGGCACATCTACCATACTCAACAAAGTCAAAGCATCACCTCTAAGTATCTTGGACAGATGATACACATATAATGTTTTATCTATATTATGCACATTACATGCACTTTCAAATCTATCTAGATAAAATGTTATATCATCGATTGAGGGATTAAATGCTGGTAGATTAAGCTTGAAATCCTTAGCATTAGTCTTATTTGACACCTTATTTGCATCATTAGCATTACCAGTGTTCAATAACTTTAACTTCTCTAACTCTAAAGCTAAGACTTTTTCATCATGTTCCATTTTTGCTTTTCTCTCATCAGCCTCTCTTTGTAACCTTCTTTCTTCAGCCTCAGCCTGTAACTTTCTTTCTTCAGCCTGGGCCTGTAACTTTCTTTCTTCAGCCTGTATTTCAAGTCTCTTATTTTCAGCTTCTTTTTCAAGTCTCTTATTTTCAGCTTCTTTTTCAAGTCTCTTATTTTCAGCTTCTTTTTCAAGTCTCTTATTTTCAGCTTCTTTTTCAAGTCTCTTATTTTCAGCTTCTTTTTCAAGTCTCTTATTTTCAGCTTCAGCCTGAAGCCTCTTCTCCTGAAATTCTGCTTCTCTTTTTTGTTTTTCCACTTCCATTTGAAATCTTTTTTCCTCCACCTGCATCTGCAGTTTCTTTTGTTCTATTTCAGCCTCTATTCTCTTTTGTTCAGTTTGTTCTTTCATTTTCTTTTCTTCCGACTTCAATGCCTTGGCATATTGAACAGTCGCAAATTCTTCTAATTTATCACCTGTCTTCCCAAGGGCTTTACCCTGCTCAATAAAGTACTCAAATGTAGACATGATGTCTAAAATGTGAGTACAGAACCTGAAATAATTAATTATCTTATTTCAATGTTAAATAGCAACAAGACTTAATAAAGTGCTTGTATAATCTCTATGTTGAACCCAATCTCTGTGGGAAACAGGAGTTGACACCAACTTGTATTATCAAATGTATAATAATATCACAAGTCACTTCTTAATCATCAGTGCACTACCCAAATCAGTGCATAACCTTCAGTTATTTATCATAACTGCACTACAATAGTGCATAAGCAAAAAAACACCAGTTAGTTATGATAAGTGCACTATAGACCAATAGTGCATGAGCATATATTAACAATAGTGAAAGCTAACTATGCAAGAACTATGTAAACAATAACAAGACAATGTAAACAATAACAAAGGTCACCAACAATGTAAACAATAACAAAGATCAAAGTCAATGTAAACAACAACAAAGATCAGAGTCAATGTAAACAACAACAAAGATCAGAGTCAATGTAAACAATCAACAAAGATCAAACAATACGAAAACATTCGCATAAGTCAAATACACAAACAGCAAAACTAAAAAGAAATATGCGAAGATATGACTAACAAATGACGCTACAGTGTATACACAAAAAATATACGTAAAAACTGAATAATAGCAAAGGGGAGACCTACAAATACAAACAATCGAAATCGAAACTAAAAAACACAAAGAAAGAGAGAAAAGAAAAAAGAAAAAAAAATATATATACAAGAAACAAAAATAAAGCACAACTCGTCACAACTAAACAGATATAGCAACGATTGTCGCTAGCAAATTTCACTGTAGGAAATTCGCACAGTCCCTAACGAAAACGCTAACAGTAGAACCTCTGTGACGTGGTATCTTCTACTGAAAGACACCGCCCAACCGAGAAAACCCGCTGAAATATAAACATATAAATATACAAATACAAATAACATATAACATATAAACATGTATCATGAAAACAATAGGAGAAAGTGTGAAAGTACAGAAGGCTCAGTTAGAACATAAGGGCACAGTTCACAAACAAAACAGGCCACTTAACTTCTATAAATCCAGCGTCAGCACGGTGCAGAACAGGATGTAATCAGCATTCTGAGGATAATGATCCAACGTTGATTAACTTCTGCTCCCATAAACAGCCATGACGAAGGAAATGAGCTTCTAATACTGCAACAGTTGTTACGGCACTTGACCTTCTGAATCTTCTAAATTGATTTAACCGGCACTTGACCTTCTGAACCCGCAACAGTACCCCTGAGACCGGAACAGTTGTTACGGCACTTGTCCTTCTTTTCACCAGATCAGGAAATCCATTCGCTCGGTACTTGTCCTTCTAATTTTACATAAACTTCAATATTGCCGAGCAGCGCCGGGTAGTTTTCAAAATCAGCAACTGTCAGAAAATCCGGATACTTTCAATAAAATTTCTTGTAAGGTGGTAGTTGATGCTGTAGTTGTATCTAGTATGATGATGATGTCTGGGTTTGCTGACCCCCTTGATAGCTGGAATCAGAGTGAACCAACCTATGGCCACCAAAAATGATATGGTGCGCCAAAATATCAGATGATAGAACCAGCTCTGGCCACCAAAAATGATAAGGGTGGATTTGAGCTGAAGTGGTAACTTGCCACCCTTATCGACACCTGGTATAAAAGTGCAAGATGTAGGTGTCTTCTCTGATTTAGGATGTTGCTGTGTATGTGGTAGTGGAACAGTTCACAGGGTTATCACACAGGCAACATGACGTGTAGAGTCATAGAAAGGGTAACTTCGTTGTATAAGTTTCTTCCATTTATTGCACGCCACAAAACAGTCATGATACTTATGACATCAACATAGTTAACGAGTTCAGCAAGATGATATGGCACATTGAAAACAATTTCTGTAGTCAGCAATGACAGCTGTTGTATATATGCGTCATAAGACATCACAGTTCAATAGATTCAGAAATTCATAAATCATAGAGTTCTAGTTCGTGAAGCTGTATAAATAATAATAATTTCTATAACTTCTGCAACAGTGTCAGCTACAGATCTTCAATGTTCATAAACAATAATAAATGCTCCCATTCTGATGCTAGCAGATCAGTTGTATACAATAAGTCCGTTCACTGTCTGCACGTGAATAGCATACATGGGCTACAGGTCAGCTCGACCTTTATAATGTTCCTAAGTCTAACCATCTGACTTGGACGTGATCTCTGATATAACGAATCCTGGAACACAGACAATAGTCTTGTTGGTCTAGAGCGACCCATATATATTTAACTAGTTCAGGTATAAAGATACCGGTGACTTAATCCTAGTCAAAGTACCTCTCCATTTTGAATCACACAGGCGAGCAAATAGGCGACAAAATGACGAACCTCTAGATGATAGCATAAAGTTCGATACAAGAGGAATTACCTTATTTCGGAAAATCAACCATGAACATATGCCTCCAGGCAGGCGTGAATAATATGATCACCAGCTATGCACAAGGCTACAGTATACGTACATGGAAGTGAACCTATGTCTGTGAGGCTAATTACATCCTCATTGACTCTTGAAATCATCCACACACTTCCTGGGATTCCCCCTGTGGTGAAACTTGTTGAGAACCCAGCATTGCACACTAAGCTTGGAGAAGTCATTTGAGCCCCAGTCGTAATTCTTTGGCTTTGACTTGGTTGACTGCATGCAGAAGGATCTCACTATGGACTCAGTGATAGGCAGGGGAAGCTGAGAAGTGGCTCTGTGCAGGACGTGACAATTCCTTGGGAGAGCCCAGAACCAGAGTACAGTATTTTAGCTCTGCATAGTTGGAGAGTCCCCTGGGATGGCGGGGAATGCACAGTATGCCACGCACTTCTTACTCCTAGGTTAGGATCAGATGTGACGATCCTTTAAATGCAAGCCAAGCTGGAGAAACTGGAGCTCATGACTTGAACTCAACATGTTTCGGAATGGCAGAAGAGCCACAGGAAAAGCCTAGATCTACAGTGTAGATAATATCAAGGAGTCTTCAACTTGGTATTAGCTGCTAAAGAGCGAGAAGCTCAGCAGCCCTAGTTAAACAACAACAACAACTCCCCTCTAGCAATATCTGCTATAGGACTACTTTATTTTTTTTAAATAGTATCAGTTTCCGGACTACTTCCACCTTTTGTGTTTTAATGTTCACTGATGAAGGCTTTTTATTCTGAGTATCTGATTAGTTGGCCATAAAGTCCCTTAAATTTGGTATTTTACACATGTAAATTGGACTCTGAATTCTGGTATTACATGTAAACTGCAGTTACACAATTATTTTTTTAAGTCAAGAGGTGAAGCTACAGTGAAAAACTATTTATAAATAACTGCGGGATTTCAATCCAAATACGCGAGACGCAGCAATAGTGAATGCAGTCAGCGACTCATAGCTTGACTGCTAGCGTCAGGGTCAGCGAACCAGAGCTGACCAAGACCCTACTCCACTTCCACGTGGTGGTCCTGGAAACATGCTGCATCACTGCAGTCTGGCTGAGAGAGTAGGGATCGAAGAGGGAAGGCAAACCCGGTCCCAAAAAATTCCGTGCTGAAGTCGGATGTGCCGGCCGAAAGGCGCAGATAGCGCAGCTCCGCTGTAAACAGACACAACGCAACCAACGTCCTTTTCAGGACGAACGAGGAAGAAGAAGAAGAATCCAAATGCGCAGGGTTAACTTATAACAGTAATAGCTATGCACTTTCTGGTTATTTGTTGCCATGGAAACTATGGCCATTTTGGATTTTAACCCTATATTTCAATTCACTAAGACTTTTTTTATTTGTTGATTTATGAGCACCAAAGTTGAAATAGAAGTTCATAATTGAATTTTAAAATTTCTTGTCAGATTAGATTGTGATAATTTTAGTAGATCCTGGGCTATAGAACTTTTAAGTTACTATATAAAAATAGTAATACATTTTGCAAACTTCTACAACATTATTTGCAATAAATACAAATTTTAATATAATCATAAGTCTGATCTGACAAAGTTTTTATCATGCGGTGGAATGTATCTGTGCCAAATCTCATGTTGATTGATCAATAAATCCACAGCTTATAAGAAAATTAGTATCATAAAACAAAGTTTCCAGAAATTTGTGGTTTTCTTCATAGGAAAAGTACAATTTATCAAAAAAATACAATTTGCAAAGTCAGAAAACATCTACTTACAATGTGTTCTGACAAATTATTTTGATATTTTTAGGTTCAGGAAATAAAAAATATCGGTACATAGACTAATCCCAATTTTCATTTGTCTCCTATTTTGACTTAAAACACACTGCCACTCCTCCCCTTAACTAACTTGTGATTATTTTTAAATACCAGTACTGTTACATAGTATTGCCCATACAAATTTTATTTCTCATATAACCAAAGCTTTACCTCGTAGAACATGCAGGCGTATGCTTGAAAGTGGGGGTCTTCTGTGTTGTTGTGTGTTTGTAGCCCATGAGGTCTTTACAATATCTTGTATCTAGAGAGACACCTGTAGCTTTATACTTTGTAACAAGAATACTAGTTTTAATTATAAATGGATATGGATTGTAAAATGTAATAAGTATAATATTAAAATGTGATTGTTTGTTTAATTTAATATCATAATAACATTTGTTGTCAATGGTAAGGTTTCTTGAAATGTTTGTTCCTATTATTGATCACTGAAATCATACATAAAAAAGCAATCATCATCACGGTCATTATAAGGTAAAAAGGGTAACAGATCCCGTTACACGCCTATTGAGGCATATTGGGAATACGGTGTTAGGCCCATATTTTCTTGACCATCGGCACACTAGGGGTGATGTGGTCAGCATCACGCCGGCCGCCTTAACCTTCCCAGAAGTTGCTCTGGTGTCCAATTCATGAGGCTGGGTCGACCCCGGAGCTGTTTGCGGTCTAAAAAATCCCACCTCAACTGGGGATCGAACCATGGACCACCGAGCTAGGAAGCCAGTGCACTAACCTACGGTCATTATAATTGTCATTGTTATTATCATCATCATCATCTCGTTCTTCTCTTCTCCTTTTGCTATATATGAAGTATGGAGCCACCACTGCAGCCGGTCCCTTGCAGGAAGCCTAAAACCAAGCAGATGCCTGCTTTTGCAGTGGTGGTTACTCTATCAGTTTTTTCTACTTGATCACGTTGCCAGCCCGATGCACATCCTCATATAAGTCATCTTGTACGACATGCCTGAAGGAGCAGTAATCCTCAGGAGTGTGATGCATTATTTGGCATTGTCTGGTTTTTGTGTAGTGTGTAGATGTGTTCAGTCAAAACAATGTTCATGCAACAATAACAGGGCAATCCACATAGGACGTCAGTAAACTCACGACGTATAAAGTCAATGAGTCTTGAAACAGCCGTTGACGTTTTTCTTCATTATTTATTGTGGACGCCACAGTGACAAAATGGTTACGCAAATGTGTAGGCACATCAAACAGTCATTATCACAGCAACATTCAATACAGCAATAAACGGTAGACAGCATTACAATGATGAGTCAGATGCATGTTATATTTCATAGTGCTGTAAATGTAGTCAGGTGAACAACTCCATCCTTTTCTATAACAGCCAGGAGATAACCAGATGTATGAGATCAGTTCACTCTCCTTAGTTTGACTTCAGCAAGACAGACACGTCTGCCGAAGTATAAATAATGTCCTCAAGAATATCCTCTAGATAATAAAGGTTTTCTAAACCTAGTTCATTTAACAAAGTAGCAAGTAATGGTCCTTGGTACATGCATCAACCGATGCAGTACAATGCAGCGACATGTGAGCTGGGAAAGAACATCTCGTGACGACGACTTTCGGAGACAGGCTATGAATCGAAATCGCTCACGACCCAAAATCAATAGAGTTAATGAAAAAGTCAATTTACCTTGCTTTCATGAAATACACAGAAATATCACGCCTCCCGACATGTGGGAAAACACTAGAGGTATTATCTCGACTAAACGAAATATCCATAAGAGGACTACACATCCCTGACAGAACAAAAAAAAGCGGAGATCCCCTCTTCAACGAGGCATCTCTTTCGCCATTCCAAATCGCTCACTCCCACTAGTGGTGGGCGGAAACCGATCGACCAAACAACAAGACAAGTCATGCGCAGTCCAGCGCAAAAATGACCACAGCTCAAAAGTTAACTGCATTCGATACTAACGCGAGAAGACAAATGCTTACCGAGAAAAGTGACTATAGATTTCAAGCAGTTGTTGCCCTTGCGTTATAAAACAGATATTGAAATAAAACGATGTTGCGAGAATTTATCACGCAACATATCACCACCTCCTCCCGATAAAAAAAAAATGTGGAACATATTTTTTTTTCAATATCAAAGAGCAAGCGATAAGCGGCTCAAAACGCACGAATTATGCGCTGATAATTAATTAAATTGCCAAACAATAGGCTAATTATAGAGTGTCTGGTGAGGATATACCTCAACAGAAAAATAAATATGTCTCAAAAAAATATTCACATCGGGGAGGTGTCACCAACACACATCACGTTAGCATGTAAACACAATATACGTATGCAAGTTACTATAATCATCATTAAACAGCATACTCTAATATTGTCTTTAAAAATGGATGTACAAATCTGATAGGAAAATTTAAATAGTACATTCTTTGACATGTAATGACATAAGTACATAGTAAAGTTAAACTACATGACGATCCAGGACATATGCTCTGGTATTCCGAGGGTAAGTACACAATCTAGAACTCGTAAGGTAAGTCCTCAGCTCAACAATGACATTCTGAGAAAGTACAAGCAATATAATGCTAATTAATAACTAATATGCTTCATAAGGTACAATACATTATTAATAATTGTGGCTGTTTAGTAAACTAACGGCCCTTATATTAACTACTCAGTCCTCCTCTATCATCTTAAAATACGAACAGAAGAAGATGACAACAAAGCACGATAGTGTGTACATATAAAGTGAGTACAGATGTGCTAATCTATTGTAGAAATATAGGTGTGCGAGTCATGAGCATGTTGTAATATTTGGACTCTCATGCTCTTGGGAACAAGAATTTGCGAATGTGCCGACGTAGTCGAATCTTGTACCATACGTACAAGTACGCCGTTTCTCATTGCAATCCAAGATTTTCTATTTGTATCCTGATTCGGATCACCTTTCTTCGCAAGAACGAAGAATTTTTTTAAAGAAGGATCTTCTTCTTGCAATTTTATGAAAGAGTCACGAGTGATCACTAAGTGACTATCTTGGCTATCAACTTCATTATCACTATTCAGTGAAGTTTCGGGTGTTTGTAGAGCTTGTGCTCTTGTAACTACTGCATTTGTAGCTTGCATGTTATTATCTTCCCAAGCAGCAATCTGCTGTGGGGTACACTCCCTAACTCCGTGAATACGACCAATAATAAGGTCCGCAATAGGATTAGGTAAGAGACAAGCATGCACATCTCCAGTAAAGAAAGGAGTGGCAATGCGAATTACAGCAGTAGGATATTTTTCTAGAGTGCCGCCAAATGTGACACATTTAATAACCCTTCCTGTAGCACAAGATGGATCTACAAGCGATTGTCTAACACCAATAGTGGTGCATCCGGAATCGAAAAGTAGTGAGACCGGAGTATCATTAACAAGACCCTTATGTAGAATTAAAGAACCCCTCCCGTCATGCGCAACAGCAGCAGGAAGAGCGGGAAGTGGGTGACCACAACTCAAAGTAGTTATGGTACCCGGTTCGAATAAAGTACTGCATTGGGGGCATTTGTTTGCTCTCTCAAAGTCAAAAGCAGAACTAGTGACAGCGTCAAAGTTTTTACTATCAACAACATGATTACAGGCTCCCTCAGTTTCCTGTTGTACAGCATTAGCCTGCTGATATCTCTTTTTTTTTGTGTTGAGATCTACCCCGACTATTATTACCTCTGAAGTTATCAGAGTTATTATTATCTCTGCAGTTATTATTGTCTCTATTGTAATTGTTATACTGGTTCGAATTCCAGTTTCCACGATTACTATCATGTTCACATTGATGCGAACATCTATTTGTTTGGTTCTGAGGTCTTCGGCAGGAATAACCTCTATTACCATATCCTCTTTTGAAATGCTTATAATTATTAGGGTGATAGTAACGACCACTATCAGGTTGTCTCCAATTCTTCGAAGAAGAATCACCATGAAATTGGTTTCCATGATTTTGACAGAAATTACCGCTGCCCTTTCTATCAAAATTTTGTTGGGATCTACGAGCAAAGTTTTGACCATACGGAGCTGCCGAAGCAACTGGTAAACCTTCTTTCACCTTAGAGTTACCCATGGTTATGTGTGGGTGCGCAGTTACGTATTGGCAACAGAAATCTTCCATTTCTTTTATTGTTTTAGGTTTACGTTCATGAAGGAAAGCAAGGAAAGACTCATTGACAGACGACATGACTTTGTCTCTAAGTATTAAGTCCATAAGTCCTTCATAAGTTTTTTCCGTCTTAGATAGTTCAACCCATCGTGAGAAAGTAATGCGTATTCTTGCAATAAACTCGGAGAATTCAACTCCATTTTCAGGTAACATGTTTTTAAATTGTAGACGATAGCCGTCTTCGTTAAGCTGATATTTCTTTAACAAAGCGGCCCTGACAACCTCATAATTGCTCTTGTCAGGTTCATCCACCATATTTAATATACTTAGAGCTTTACCTGTCAGTATCCCTGATAACTGATAAACATATTTTGCTTTGTCTATGTTATGAGCTGTACATGCTTGTTCAAATCTGTCCAGATAGAACATTATGTCATCACTGGAAGGACTAAATGTTGGTAACTTAATCTTAAAAGTATCATTATTAGCCTTCCCAGAAGATGAACCCTTGTTTGAATCATTACCATTACTCATGCTCGTCAATTTCAATTTCTCCAACTCTAAAGCTAAGAGTTTTTCTTCATGTTCCATTTTTGCTTTCCTCTCATCAGACTCTCTTTGTAACTTCCTTTCTTCAGCTTGAGCCTGCATTTGAAGTCTTTCATTTTCAGCTTCTTTTTCAAGTCTTTTATTTTCAGCTTCTTTTTCAAGTCTTTTATTTTCAGCTTCTTTTTCAAGTCTTTTATTTTCAGCTTCTTTTTCAAGTCTTTTATTCTCAGCTTCTTTTTCAAGTCTTTTATTCTCAGCCTCTAGCTGTAGCTTTCTTTCCTCAGCTTCTGATTCCCTTTTTTGTTTTTTCCATTTCCATTTGGAATCTCTTTTCATCCACCTGCATCTGCAGTTTCTTTTGTTCAGCTTCCATATGCAGTTTCTTTTGTTCAGCTTCCATTGCTTTATCATATCGAGCAGTTGCAAATTCTTCTAACTTATCACCAGTCTTCCCAAGCAATTTACCCTGCTCAATAAAGTGCTCAAATGTAGACATGTTGTCTAACATATGAGTCCAAAACCTGAAATAATTAACTAATTTATTTCAAACCTAAGTGTAACAAGTCTTAATTAAGCACTTGTATATTCACATCACATTATATTATCCCAGTCTCTGTGGGAAACAAGTCTCCAATCAAAGAACTTGTATATGAAATATCAGCACTCAAATCTTGATCATAAGTGCACTTCTCATTCAATAGTGCACGACACTATTCATCATTCATTTATCATCAGTATAGTAGTAACAGTGCATTAGCATAGCCCATTAACTAATTACTATAACTGTAAACAATGACTATGTAAACACATGCAGAATGTAAACATTGAAAATGTAAACAATACAAACAATGTAAACAATAACAATGTAAACAATAACAAAGATCAGCAACAATACAAAAACTTTCGCAGAAATCAACTAAAAATAAAGCAGAAATTAATGAAATATCACAAAAAAATGTGACGATATCTGCGATAGAATTAAACAAAATACATGACACCACAGTGTATAAACAAAAATGTTGTATGAAACTAAATTATAGACAAGAGTAGGCTAACAAATACAAACAAATCACAACAAAACTAAAGAATGTGAAATAATAACGAAAACAATATTAAAACATGTCATCACAGCTAACATAAATAGCAACAGAAGTCGCTTAGCAAATTCCAGTATCGGAAATTTGCAAACCCTACAGAAAACGCTCACAATAGACGACCTCTATGACGTGGCATAATCTAACGGAGACACCACCCAACCGAGAACCCGCTGAAATATAAACATATAAATATACAAATAACATATAGACATATAATATATAGAATGAGATGATACACAGAAGACTCAGCAGAAGTATAAGGGCACAGTTTACATACAAACAGGCCACTTAACTTAAAGGCTTCCAATCGTAGAACAGCAGAAAAACGGATGTCAATCAACGTCCTAAAGAGCGAAGCTCCAACGATGATGGCACATCTGAACTGCTTCCACTGCTAACACGATGGTACAAGAGCTTCTGAAATACTGTGTGTTGAGTTGTTTCGGCACTTGACCTTCTAATCCAAAAGTAAGTTGATGGAAATCGGTACTTGGCCTTCTTCAGAAAACAACCCGTTTCAACCGGCACTTGACCTTCTCAAAAAACGACAGCACTGGAACCTTGACAGCAGCAACTTGCTTGACTTGCGTAAAAGATAACAGCAGTCCGAGTTATCCGGCAACATGTAACAACGCCGGGTACTGTCAAATTCTTGTTTCCGTCAAAAGGTTGAAATTTTGACTTTTACCGGGCAACGCCGAGTACTTTGAAAATTTTGAAGATGTTGACTGTATTGAAGAATGTTAATTTCTTGAAGGATGCTGATGAATTCTTGTTGAAAATGAAGTGGGTAAGGGACCCCGTGTTTGCTAGTACCAGAATCAAACCAGCTTATGGCCACCAAATGATGCGTGATGCCATATGATGATGGATGGCATCCGCATGTCTGGTTTTGTGTAGTGTGTAGATGTGTTCAGTCAAAACAATGTTCATGCAACAATAACAGGGCAATCCACATAGGACGTCAGTAAACTCACGACGTATAAAGTCAATGAGTCTTGAAACAGCCGTTGACGTTTTTCTTCATTATTTATTGTGGACGCCACAGTGACAAAATGGTTACGCAAATGTGTAGGCACATCAAACAGTCATTATCACAGCAACATTCAATACAGCAATAAACGGTAGACAGCATTACAATGATGAGTCAGATGCATGTTATATTTCAAAGTGCTGTAAATGTAGTCAGGTGAACAACTCCATCCTTTTCTATAACAGCCAGGAGATAACCAGATGTATGAGATCAGTTCACTCTCCTTAGTTTGACTTCAGCAAGACAGACACGTCTGCCGAAGTATAAATAATGTCCTCAAGAATATCCTCTAGATAATAAAGGTTTTCTAAACCTAGTTCATTTAACAAAGTAGCAAGTAATGGTCCTTGGTACATGCATCAACCGATGCAGTACAATGCAGCGACATGTGAGCTGGGAAAGAACATCTCGTGACGACGACTTTCGGAGACAGGCTATGAATCGAAATCGCTCACGACCCAAAATCAATAGAGTTAATGAAAAAGTCAATTTACCTTGCTTTCATGAAATACACAGAAATATCACGCCTCCCGACATGTGGGAAAACACTAGAGGTATTATCTCGACTAAACGAAATATCCATAAGAGGACTACACATCCCTGACAGAACAAAAAAAAAGCGGAGATCCCCTCTTCAACGAGGCATCTCTTTCGCCATTCCAAATCGCTCACTCCCACTAGTGGTGGGCGGAAACCGATCGACCAAACAACAAGACAAGTCATGCGCAGTCCAGCGCAAAAATGACCACAGCTCAAAAGTTAACTGCATTCGATACTAACGCGAGAAGACAAATGCTTACCGAGAAAAGTGACTATAGATTTCAAGCAGTTGTTGCCCTTGCGTTATAAAACAGATATTGAAATAAAACGATGTTGCGAGAATTTATCACGCAACAACGTGTCATCGTCATGATCATCAGCTGCCATCTCCACAATCAAAGGTCAGCTACAATGGACCTCCAACGTTTTCTGTTTCTTGTCATGATGGTGCACTCTGATAGACTCTTTCCTGTCCATCACATGATGTTATCTCCCACTTATAGCACTGTCTTTCTCTTCCACGTTTGCCTGCAACTCTGCCTTCTGTTATGGTCTTCAGCCAGGTGTTATACTGGGCATGTACTCATTATCATCTCATACGTTGAGTAATCCTGATCATTATGAAAAGAGAACAATGTGTCACAAAATGTATGTTATAGTTTGTTTTTATATAAAACAATTAAAATAATTAATGTTACAGTTCATTTTTATATAATTTAATTTTACAAATGATATTAAATTAACACAAAGCATCAGAACTGTTGTTTTTAGTGTTGTCACCATATTCTTCTTCTGTGCTCAGTTTGTGGTCATGCTAAATCTGCAGGCCAGCTGCTAGGACAGTCCAGTCTTTGCCAAGTCGACTTGGCAGCTCCATAGTTTCTGTCTGAGCTCACCACCCTCTAACCAGGTCTGGCGTTGTAGGCCTTCATGGGCTGGGCAGTTTTTGGTGAATGTTTTCAGGGGTCTGGATTCCAGTTCTGCAAGGACATTCATTAGTGTGAGATATCCTGAGGCGATAGAGGTGGCCTAGTAATCTGCAGTGCCAGTTCTCAGGCAGAAAATGATGGTCTACTGGTGTCTATGAAGCTGGTGGATTGAGTCAGATCTGTTGCACATGCAGGGTGTTTCAAAATTATGTATACACACTTTACAAATTTATATTTCATGAACAACATACACAATTTTAATTTTCTGTATCACATTTTAAAGCTAATAGATTGACAATTTTTTCACAATAACATAAATTTAGTTTAAATGTTCAAAATGCCCACCATTAGCCTGAATACATGAGCGGCATCTCTCACCAACTCATCTACAATTCTTTTATAATTTTCTTTCTTTCTTCAAAAGTTCATGTATCTGAAAAATAAAACAAAAATTACTTTGTTCTGAAAAAAATTGTCCAATTCTATCACGACTAAGTAAGTTAGTTTTTAGCATTCTAAACTGTAACAATTATTACTCCAAATATGACTTATTCTTCTTCTCCTGCAGCCAGGATAATGTCTCTCTGGTTTCCTTTTTCCTGTTCTTTCATATGTTTTTCTGTGCTATCTGTCTTTCATCTTTCTTTTAAAAATTAACTTAGAAGAATGTGTCTGTTATAAAGAAAAAACTCAGGAGAGTTTCTGTCTTTTTAACAGTTAACTCAGGAGAATTTGTCTTATTAAAAATTAACTGTAGAGAACCTATTTCTTATTAAAAATTAACTCAGAGAAGATCATCAGTCTTATTGAAACTTATCACAGGAGAACTCCTCTCTTATTAAAAATTAATCCTAGAAACTGTCTCACTGATTAAAAATTAACCCAGGAGAAGTACTGTTTTTAAAAAAAAATTAATGCCACGTACCCCTGCATGACCAGGACAGCAGATCCATAGCAGTTCCTGAAGAATCGAGGCTTCTATGGATGTTTTCCATTCATGCCGTAGCCATCCAATTTGGCCCTTCCAAAATTACAAACCATTAGGGGTTGAACAGAATATTTAAAAAAAAAAAAAAAATCAGATCAGATAGATGAAGTGTCATGTCTGAATAAAAGTTTGGCTGTAATAGATTTCTAATATTTTCCAATCTCCTGTATTATTAATGTTAATCAGAATCGACCTCACTGTACCCCTCAGCAAATGTCGAATAGTATGAATGCTAATTGTACGTGTAGCACGATGGTTGTACATACGACAGATATATTTCAAGTATTATTATAATATTGTAATAGACTTCTTTTTGTTTTTTATTTATTTTCACAAAATATAACTTCTTTTTTGTATCTGCTGTTGTTCCCGTTTAAAATACACCCTGTTGTGGTTTACTATTTATTGTGAAGTTTCTGATCTACACATGAGTCAAATTAGCAATATAATTTTCACGCAAGTGTAAACAGATATACATTTGTATGGGTTACCTAGCTTTCTTCACGAAAAAAATATTTGATTTATTTGAGAGTCCCTAAGTTTTGTATATTTAAGCTTTTGAATGTTTTTGCATAGTATTTAGTTGGTTGATTAGTACAGAGGTTTGTTCTGTTTATTTGCTATTTAGAATTCTTGCTTTTTATACTTTGATTCATTTTCTACTGTCTTTTGCAAGCGGTATTAAACATGTATTTACTTGTTTTATAAACCTTCATTACTTGTGTATTACTTACTTCCTTACTTTTGCCTTCCACTGATGCCATGAAGCATATTGTGTTGCCTTGGTTGCTATGAGCCCCTGTTAAAAAAAAAGGTAAAGGATCCCATTACACGCCCATTGAGGCATTTTCTTGACCATTGGCACACCAGGGGTGATGTGGTCAGCATCACGCCGGCCGTCTTAACCTTCCCAGAGTTGTTCTGGTACCCAATTCATGAGGCTGGGTCGACCCCTGAGCCGTTTGCAGTCTAAAAAATCACACTCAACTGGGGATCGAACCATGGACCACTGAGCTAGGAAGCCAGTGCACTAACATGAGCCCCTGTTGTTGTAGAATTTCTGTAATGTTGTCTATCCATCAGTATTGACAGTATGAAAAACTGCTGAAAAAATTTGAGATGTGAAAACAGTTTTAAAAAAAAATTTTTAAAATCAATTTGGGCTCAAATGTAAAACTGTCAGCAATCCAAAATAGTTTTGATACAGTGGATCCCATCTCACTGCAACATCCTTGGAAATGAAGAGGCTGACAGATTAGCATAGGAAGGGGGAAAGCTACGTCAACTTGACAAAAGAATAACTTATGAAGAGGCCAAGAGTTTTATCAAGCACAGATACAAGAGCAAGTTGGAAGCAGAGCATCCAGGCCACTAAAAAATGTAGCATATTACCAGTTTAACAGAAATGAACAAGTGGTAATCTTCAGACTTCGCATAGGTCACATCAGATTGTGATACTGTCGTAGGATTGTACGTTTTCTTTTTTTGTTTGGATCTTCTCTCCTCTCTGCCATTATTAATCTACCTCTCATTCTACGTGCTAAATAAATTCTACCATTCATTGATTACACTTTCTTCCTTCAGTTCTTGTCAGGTCATGACCTAATACTCCAGTCATTATTTTGATCGCTGGCCTGGGTTTGAAACCATATTGACTCCTGGTGTTGTAGAGTGAAGTGTTGGTGTATGATTGTGTAACACACTTCTGACTAGACAGTAAGGCGCACAGATTAAGCATAGGAGTGGAATAGCCACCTGGATTTATCGTTTATTGCTAGCTCGCCTATTGTTAACTCTGACCTTCTCTCTGGGAAGATACATAACGAACCTTGAATAGGAGACATGGTCAGCCCAATAATTGCCACAACCCAGGTTGTTGCCCGATAAACTGTTAGTTTCCACATGTGTCAGAAAATGTCAATCTGGTTACCGATTAAGATACGGACAATGATGTAATACTTCCGGCAGATGAAATTGTTTGAAGTAAACAGTTTCAAGATAGCAAATGGTATATTGAAGAACGCGAAGTGACGTGATCGCTTCCACTAAGATTTTCTGTAATGGATAGTTATAAGTTGACAGTCTGGGAAGAAACTGTCAGTGTTAGAACTATAAAGTAGCGAATTTGAAATTAACATCGTCGGTGTTATGAAGAACACTCTACAATATGAGAGTGGAGGTAATAAACTAAGACCCCTACCAATGTCAACCCTTGCTTACTTACTTAGTCGTTCCCCTTCTACCGTGAGGTGTAGAGGTTTGGAAGAGAGAGCGCCAGACTATCCTATCGGCTTTCTTCCTCCTGGCCTGGTTCCATTCTAGTCCTCGGTCCTTCAAAGATTGTCTAATGTTGTCCTCCCAGCGGACTCTGGGTCGTCCTAGGGGTCTGGATCCCTGGCTCTTTGTTTCCCATGCTTGTCGTGGTAGCCAATCTTCTCCCATTCTGCAGACAGGGCCAAACCATCTTAGTTGGGACTGTTCTACTTGGGTCTGCAGGGGGTGAGATTTTAGGCCTTGACGTATCGTCTGGTTGCGGACCATATCTCTTCTTGTTACTTCAACCACCTTCCTCAGATACCTCATTTCTGAGGTTTGGATCTGGCTTTTGTGGGTTGTAGTCATTGCCCATGACTCGCATCCATATGTCAAGACTGGGACATAGGTGGAGTGGTATACAGCCATCTTCGTTTTCTTACCAACCTCTCTCTTGCTCGATTTATGGCCTGAAAAAGTCTCCCAGCTGCTGCTTTTTGAGTGGCCAACTCTTCTTTGATGCCTCCCTTTCGGTCTGTAATAGCTCTGAGGTATTTAAAGTAGTCAACCTGCTCCAGGACCTGTTCTCCCAGCTTAATCTGATGTCTTCTTTCTTCTCGTGATATCACCATGGGTTTTGTTTTAGAGCTGCTTATGACCATCCCTCTCTTCTCCAGCTCTTCCTTCCAGACTTGCAGGTTGGATTGGAGATGTGCCTTTGATTTAGCAATCAGGACAACATCATCAGCAAATGCCAGCTCTGAAATACAGACCTGTCTCATCTTCCAGAACCCCACTGAATACTTTCTTGTTCTCCTTACATGCCTTGATGACATCGTCCATGAGGAGTATGAAAAGATAAGGTGACAGGATATCACCTTGTCTTACACCAGTGGTGGTCCTGAACTCCTCTGACTTATGGTTTGCTGTCCTCACATAATCTCTACAAGACTTGTAGAAGTTCTGTATAGCATGAATCAGAGGTGCTGGAATGTTCTTTCTTGCCAAACAGTCCCAAAGTTTGCTCCAGGGAACACTGTCAAATGCCTTTTTCCAGATCTATGAAAACAAAGATGGATCTCACTCTTATACTCAAGGGCCTTTTCACTCAGCTGTCTGAGTGTGAAGATTAGGTCTTGAGTACTTTGGTTAGCTCGGAATCTGCACTGGACCTCATCCAATTGTGGCTCAGCTAGGCGTCAGAGTCTCTGCTCTAGGATTCTACAGTAGATTTTACCAGGGACTATGAGAAGGGATATGCCTCTATAGTTTCCACATTGTCGATTGTCACCCTTTTTGAAAATTGGTGTTATGATGGCAATCTCCCAATCCTTAGGTATGGTCTTGTTGCACCACGCTGCCTGTAGGACCCTTAAGAGTAATAGGTCGCCTGATGCTCCCATGTACTTAACCATTTCTGGTGTTATACCATCATGCCCTGCTGCTTTGCCCATCTTGATTTTCTCCAGTGCTGCCTTCAGTTCTTCTAACTTTATGTCATCTTCATCACCATTGGTTTCCTCTTCTGTGCTAGTAGTTATCATTTCTGATGCTTGACCTTGCTCACCATCAAGGAGTTCTGAGAAATATTCTTTCCATTACTTCCTTCGGGGCAGTAAGCAATTTGCCTTGCTTGTCCTTTATAAATTTGAGAGGGCACTGTTTTTCCTTCCTCATGTTCTTTAGGGTCTTATAGAACAATTTCTGGTTTTCTTGCGCATCTTTTTCTAGCTTTTCTCCAAATTCTTCCCAGGACTTCTGTTTTGCTGCTAGCACCTTGTTCTTTGCTTCTGTTCTGAGTATCACATATTCTCTATATTTCTCTATTTGTCCCACTGTGTTTTTAGCTCCTAAGTATTGTTTCCAGCCGCAGGCGACCTTTGTCTTTACTGACTGTGTGTGGTACGCCACTCTGAGTGGAGACCTCCCAGTAACAAAGACTGCTGTGCCCGTCTCAGATTTTGCTCTTTCCTCAGACCTACGGGTCCTGAGTGTTCCTCTATAAATGCCTTTGTGCAGATGAGGAAGGACATCCCTCGACACCTACGGGTATATGAGGCTCTGTCCATTTTGGCTGGAATGACGTCTCGATGGTTCGGAGGTTTCATAGCGAATATAAGTACACATGAGGGCAAGTTCGGGCACAATGGGCTAATCACCTGTTTGCCAAGTCACTTCGATTACATGTCCTGCCCATGAGCCTTGTGCACTTGGGTCCCCTCTACACCTCGTTTCACGGGGTAGAAGAGGTTCCGATTATGAGATGAGATGAGATGAGTATTGTTTCCATGCCATTTTCTTCTCTCTTATTTTCTCTTTGACTATATCTTTCCACCAAGGCCTCCTCTTTCTCTTGTTCCAAAGTCGGACTTCACCACATGCTTCTGCAGCAGCTGTCTTTATGATGTTCTTGAATTTAAGCCAGAGGGTTTCCAAGTCATCAGGTTGTTCTTCTGTGTTTCTCACCGCTGTAGCAATAAGCCCCTGATATCTGGTCTTAATTTCTGGCTTTCTCTACTTAATTTCTGGCTTTCTCTACCTCCTTGTAGGTCTTATGAGAAGTGGAAAAATACATCATTTCTGATTGGAGCCTTGTCGTGTAGTAGTAATGTTGCTTATAAACTAGCACATTCTGAGTCGAAGGCACTGCTCTTTCAACTCGTCAAGAAGACAGTTCAGACAAGCCAGAATAAAGAATAGAATCAGGATTCTAAATTAAAGGAACGGACAACGTATTTCTTCTTCTTCTTCTTCCTCGTTCGTCCTGAAAAGGACGTTGGTTGCGTTGTGTCTGTTTACAGCGGAGCTGAGATATCTGCGCCTTTCGGCCGGCACATCCGACTTCAGCACGGCATTTTTTGGGACCGGGTTTGCCTTCCCTCTTCGATCCCTACTCTCTCAGCCAGACTGCAGTGATGCAGCCTGTTTCCAGGACCACCACGTGGAGGTGGAGTAGGGTCTTGGTCAGCTCTGGTTTGCTGACCCTGACACAAGCAGTCAAGCTATGGGTCGCTGACTGCATTCTCTATTGCTGTGTCTTTGGGTCCCGGACAACGTATTTGAGGATCTGCTGGACAGACGGTAAGAAAACTCTACCTTTTCTAATATGGAAATCCCAAAATTCTAGGAACCTGAATACAAAGTCATAGTGGGATTCTATTTAAGAGCAATACCCCAGATCACTTGTAAGAGGCATCTTAACCAAGTTGCCGAAACTATTTACCTCAGCAAGAAGTCTGTATCTCCTAGTTTTATTTCGGGGTAAGTTTTACATTTTATAATTCTGTATTTTGCATATTAACATGGGAAAATTGCTGGTGGATGTTCAAGTTCATACGAGGCTGTCAACCTCAGCATATACAATGATGGTTTCATGAATCACCACTGCAAGAGCTGGTGACTGCTTCATGCGGGTTTCTCATGGAGAACCAAAAGCAGAGGTAGTCTCAAGTTCCATATGGATTTCTGTGCATCAAATCTGTGTATTAATTCTTAACTCCAGTTTGGGGTAAGTTGTAACGTATATTTTATCATTTTATATTTGCTTTTGACATGTATGTCGTGTATGATTTATCAGATAGGTAATAGATGTTTATAGCATTGTCTGAGCAGAGATGATAGTGATGACAATGTGAAAGTAAGGGGTAAGATATAGTTTTATCACGAGGTGATCGTGTAAGAGAAAGGACAGTCTCTGGATAGAATAATTTATCTAATCCAGCCTATCTGGACGACGATATTTAAATCAGACAAACTTTCTCTCCTTGTACGAAAATACAAGTTACACTACACTCAAATGCACACAATTCTGTGACAAATACGCACGAACGTGAAAACAAACTATGAATAACATATAGTGGATAAGGGTTGACCAACATGATAACTAAAGGTTTAATAAAGTTTATTATCAATAAAAGATCACAACAATAAGCATACACATCACTAGATTATGGTTTACAGACAAAATGAAAATTAATCAAATATGTTCTCCCCTCTGGTAAAGGAAAAGAAAGGACGATCCCAACAGAGGTTAATTAACCCAAAAGATCAATAAGAAATATATATATTTAGTGTCAAATTTAAGTTTGCCAAATCCAGCCCTAGACTCTCCGTAGTTGCTGACTGCAAATTTCATAGGAGTCGCTAGAGTCGGTGTTAAATTTGTACTGGATTCAATAAGTTATCTATGCCTTCAGTTGGTTGGAGTAAGGTTCATGCTTGGTGATCGCTGATGTAGAATAAATAGAACATATACAGTTCCTAGGTTGTTTAGCCTCAGGTGGCTGAAACGCTAGGTTTAAGTTACACAAGTGTTGCTGACAATATATTGCCACAGTTGGTGATGAGATATATATATATAAGTAAATCTAGTAATAGTTCTGGTCCAGTTAATATTATAATTATTGTTCTAGTTTGGTCTCTCTCATAAAATGAAGAAGAATGGACCGCACAGGTCATAGCCCGAAGACTCAACAATATTATAAAGTTTCTGGTTGCTTATACAATTATAAGACTATAAGAACTCAAGTTCATATGGCCGTAAGTCCGCTAGTACGCAGGTTTGATCAGCCTAAATTTTAGGAAAGAAAATATTAACATTTAACCAAATTATCAATATCATATCTAACACGTGTTAAAAATAGGACCTCTACACCACTCTGTTATAAATTAGATTTAAAACACACAAGTCTAGCGTATCCTATCATTCTGTTAACGCGTGATATGAACACTAGTCATTTAAAAAAATTACATAAAATGGATAGAAGTAAATAATATATGCCATCAGTAGACAGTTATTTAATGTATGTACTAGTCAATTTAAAACATCTCTTACTGGAAAAATTGCGAGTAATTAAATTTACTTTACGGCTGTAAAGTTAGCTATAAGTTATTTAATTAGCACAGAAAATCTCAGTGAAATATATATTGAAAACTTTAAACACACTAAATCACTTCAAATCTAGTATATAAATTACCGAAATCAGAAAAATGAAACACTCCACGGAATCTATTAATTTTCACTCTGTACAAGAAATCTTAAGATAACGAGCTAGTGAATTCAGATAGATTTCTGGCAACTGATCATGGCTATCGGAGAGACATGGTTTATATTGAAATGTTCCGTACTATCGTTCTTTAATGCGAAAGTCACACCACTGCCAGACCCGAGCCAGTTTGCCATTCGATTTCTTGAATCAAAGGTAATTTTACCACCTCTTGACTTTCATCATCTCCGCCTTGCTGAAAATCAGCTACGCAATTTTCACCTGAAAGTTTTACAATCCAAGGTCCGTCTCACTGAATATCGTGTGTTCCCCTGATCAAAGAATCTATTACGCCATGCTCCGCGCTTCGCTCTCTGTTTCACATAGGGCTTGATTGCCAGATGGCCCCCGTGTTAATTAAACTGGTGAATCCTTCGTTCATGTAGCAAAAGTATACTCTAGATGGGGAGGGGCAAAAGTGGATGATTACTGCTGCACTATTTCCATCTGTGACATTACGTCCAGGCTTGAAGACTTGAAACCTTTTTATGTCTCCTCTATGAAAATGGCGCTGCTGTTATCCGCATCTTGCGAGTGATTGCTATCTTCACTTTCCCTTTCTTCCTCACTGCTCCAATTTCTGCTCATAAAATCTGCTCCCACGTTTTGTTTTCCTGGTATGTATTCTACTTTGAAAGCATATACACTTAGGAGCAACGCCCACCGCATAATCCTCGCATTGAGTTCCTTATTCGCTCCAAGAAAAGCCAGTGGGGCATGGTCCGTCTGCACTGTATATGAAACACCGTAAAGGTATTGGTGATGTTTCCTGATACCACTCACGAGTGCTAGACATTCTCTCTCCACTGTGGAATAGTTCTGTTCTGCTGTGTTCAATTTTTGGCTGCCATAAGCGACTGGGAATAACAGGTTCGGATCAGTGTCATCTGCTTGTAGCAGGGTTGACCCGATGCCTTGACCTGATGCGTCGATCCGCAATATAAAAGGTTTCTTAAGGTCAGGTAGCCGTAAAATTGGATATTCGTACAGCTGTCATTTGAGAGTGCTGTAAGCGTGTTCGCACTTAGCATACCAAATAACTGTTTCCGGTTGCCCCTTTTTGGTAAGGTCAGTAAGGGGTGCCGTTAGCCCGTTGAAATTGTTAATAAATTTCTGATAGTATGCACACAGTGATAGAAATGAGCGTGTGTCTTTCTTCGTTCAGGGTCTTTTAGCTGCAACTATTTTCTCAATGTTCTTGGCAACTGGCCACATGCAGCCTTGAGAAATAGTATGCCCCAGAAAGTCGAGCTTTTCGAAACCGACAAGACATTTGCTAGGTCTGGCTGTGAGACCAGTTTCCTGTAGTCTCCCGAGGAGCATAGCAACCGTAGCAATATGTTGGTCGTAGTTTTCCGAGGCAATTAATATGTCATCCTTGAAATTATGGATATGGGGACTTTGCAAGGGTTCTAAAAGCTTTCTCATCATTCGTTATGCAGTCCGAATGGCATCACATTGAACGTATAGTGTCCTTCACTTGTGCTGAAAGCTAACAGGGGTTTAATTTCCTCCTTGACTGGTATTTGGTAATAACCTTTACTCAGGTCAATTTTGGAGAAAATTTTTTGCCCTGCTAAGCTTGGTGAACAGCTCAGAAGCGATCTGGAGAGGTTCCGGCTGGAATTCCGTTACAGTGTTAAGTAATCGGTAATCTATGCACAGCCGAACTTCCTTATTGGGCTTCTGTAACAGCACTACACTGGAACTGTAAGGAGTGGTGTTGCAATGGATATTCTATGCAACTATCGTCATCTTCCTCATCTTCTGTTGCTATGGCGACCGCCAGGAGATGTTCGGAGAACGGCACCGGTCTTTCCAAGTATTTCTTTAACAGATTTACATGGTAGACCTTCTCCTTTCCTTTAACAGAGATCTTGTAGTTCGTTCTTGAGATCTTTTTAAGGACGGTAAACGGCCCTTGCCATCCGATGCGAAGTTTGTTGCTTCCGGTTGGCAGTAACAACAAAACCTTCTCCCCTGGTTGTAGTTCTCTCTCTTTAGCCGCTTTATTGTACCGTTTAGCGTGCTTTGCGCGTGCTTTCTTAAGGTTGGTTGTTGCTAGATCCCATCCTAGTTGTAACCTTTCCTTAAGTTCCGATACATACTTGCTGGCTGAGACGACTGTCTCGTCGGCCTTCTGGTCTGTCAGAGACCGAAGTAAGGCTTCTAACGGCCCCTTAATAGGTCTGCCGAATAAAAGAGTAGCTGGTGGTAAACCTGTAGAGGCCTGGGGAACTTCCCTGTAGGCGAATAAGGCTGCAGGAATGAAAAGGTCCCAATCTTCAGGTTTCTCTTGTCCCAGCTTACGTAACATCATGGTGAGGCTGCCGTTGAAGCGTTCCACGAGCCCATTTCCGGCCGGATGGTAGGGGCTTGTGTGGATGTGCTTGGCCCTCAAGATCTTAAAGATCTCCATTAACAGGCTACGGAATTGGGATCCGTTATCCGTCAAAACTTGTTGAGAAAATCCCAACCGTGTGAAAATTTGCACTAGGGCTTCTGCGACATGCTTGGAATCCGTGCATGTTAGCGGTATAGCTTCAGCCCACATAGTGCATGTGTCGACTATGGTCAGGATAAACCTGTTCCTTCTTTTGGTCCTTTCTAGGGGTCCTAACAATGTCGACAGCAACCCGTTCAAATGGTGTTCCCACTATTGGCATTTCACCCATGGGAACTGGGGGTGTCTAATGCTTGGGTGCCACACGTTGGCACTGGGCGCAGGATTTCACGTACCTGATAATATCAGAGTTCACTCCTGGCCACCAATAGTGAGTCGATATTCGCTGATTAGTGGCGTTTTGTCCCGTATGTCCGCTAAAGGGAAGAGAGTGCCTCATTTCTAAGATTTGGGCTCTGTACTGCGTCGGTACTAGGAGCTGATTATGCCCTTGTACAGGGTTGCCCGTTCTACGATACAATACGCCATCCTTAGAAAAGATGTCTCCGTTTTGTTTGGGGTCCTTGGCCATGGGCAGTTTCCTAAAGCAGGGTTCCAAGGTAGGGTCCTTTTGTTGCACCTCTTTAAGTTCCTTAGGTAACAAATTTGGTGCAGGCTCCCGTTCCTTCTTGGTTTGCCCTCTTGTGGTCACTGCTGCCACAATCGGCACCTTCGGTCTCCCAACAAACACATATCTACATCCAAGTATTACTGGGTAGATAGGATCA
>JAMPIV010020857.1:0-50997 GCA_024509875.1 Oreohelix idahoensis | reverse complement strand
AAGCTCTCAAATATCAACAACTATAAAAAACTCGCATTCTCAATTCCAACCTACTCGATAAGTACTACCCACCACTGCGAAACTATTAAATCAAGTGTGCCAAAAATGTTAATCGCTGAATGATAACGCGGGTTAGCATTTAGTATTAACATATTATAAACGAAATTGATTTAAGATTTTGTTTATTTTAGTTTATTATTTATTTAATAATATGAAAGATTGAAGCGTTATATTAAAAGATGATTACTTTATTTAGGGAGGATTTTTTATATTTATACATTGAAGTATTTATATGGTGATTTCATGTATTTAATTTGTTGTTTGTTTAATTTTATGTATATATATTATAGAAGTGAGAGAGAGATTTGAAGATGGTGGTGGTGGAGCGCGGGGTGCGGTTGGGGATATAGGCCTTGCTTAAAGCTCAAAACATTTGAGATTTCTTCTTGGGGATAATATTTATAAAGCTACAGTGTTTAATTAAATTAGACTACGTCTGATTGGCGATTTTCATCGCGTAGAAAGTTGCGGGGGGGGGGGGGTGGGGGGGGGGGGGGGGGGGGGGGGGGGGGGGGGACCCATAATATTTCCACATTTGTGATCCTAGTATTTACTGTTTAGTAATTATATTCTACACAATCACCAATGTATAGTGAAAACAAAAAGGACGGCTTAAATTTATTACATCATTTAGGGACTGCTGTCGGTCGTTTAACACATTGTTACGGTATATGTTATTAACGCCGTCTGCTAAAGGTCCACCATTACTCATAGGATGATAAATACTACTTAAATTCCTATCAATGTTCCAGGTTTTCATGACTTCCTTCATGGTGTCAGATATGAACTGTGACCCATGGTCTGATAAAAGTTTTCTAGGACACACAGGATGATCATTTCAAATATGAGCAGAACATAAGTCCGTATAAGTCATGCATAAATTAATCAATAACGTAGACTGCTGGTTTACGTGTCAATGTCCGTTTAAGGATACAATGCAGTATTGTCGTCAGAACATCACAGCTATATGCACGCGCAGATAGACATGGCTACCTGCCGACAGTGAGACTGCGAGTCTGAATATTTCATACGAATTGGACGATTATTCTCCTCCTTCTGAGGATTCTAGTTAAACACTAACCTCCATAAGTTTCCTCTCATATAGAGTTCTAGGACTGACCCTGGTCCATCATAAATGCACATATAAATGGCTATATCATGCCATTGAATTGGAAGGTTAGAAAACGCAGCTATTCAGCTTGGCGGTCAAGTAACAAAGGGTAGCGTCTCCTAGTTACCGACTGTGACCCAAACAACGCCAGACACGTCATAATCGATCGTGTATGGAGCGTTCAATAATTGAAACATCTATCGGAATATATTAAATGTCTTAACCTTTACAATTGCACGTCTCCTAACCTTTAGCAGACGGCGTTAATAACATATACCGTAACAATTCCCTGTACACCGGGGAAAAAAAAATCGATAGATTTTTTTTCAAGATCTATGATTTAACAATTTTTCAAAAAAATTTAACACAATTGTGACATATGGCCGACGATGTTCTGAGTAGAACCGTGTCGCGGTCATGTCAACTAACTATTTGTCATAGTCATCTAACATTAATCATATTATATATCAATATTATGCATATTATTATATCAACTAAATAAAATGTCTAATGTCAATAGTGAATGATAGAATTAAATTAAAGTAAGGTCTGTCGTATTAGTATGTCATATAAGAATTAATTTGACTAATTAAAATTAAATTAATTAATTAAACTAAGAGTTAAATTATTAAGATTCTAATGTAACGCGATGTTATGAGAGAAGAAAAGACAAAATAAGTGAGAAGAAATAGAAAGAAATTCGAATATAAGTTTAACTTAATTGTGTGTGTTAAGTGTTAGTGAATAATAACTATCTAATTTAACTAACTAAATAACGTATAGGTACATTAAAAAAAAAATTAATCTAATACTTGTGTGAGATTTATTTTCTCTTTTCATAATTTCTTCTTTTCGTATTTCGTTCTTTTTTTTTTTTTTCATTTCATTTTTTTCTCACATTTCATTTTATTGATATTAATTCAATTAAGAAGTTAAGTTAATTAATTAATTAGTATAGGATATGATGATCCATCCGTAGTCCTGATCCTGATGAATTCTTTTAGACAAAGTGTTGAAGCATTTACGTCGGACAGAAATGTCAATTATCCTAGGATCCAAGAATTAAGTGCACATAGGATAATAAGTTCGACTTGTCGTCAGATATTGTTCCATGATTGTTCAACGAATATTCATATATTGTGTATGGACGTTAGACGAAGTTTCAATGTCAATATGTATACCTTGATTGTCTTTAGTTCAATTCTGTGATGCATATAGTGTTTATAATTATTAAATTGAAGTCAAGGTTAGTTTCCCTTATAGTTGATACTTCGTTCTATCCAATGTAGTGATGATTGACGTATTTTAGGAATGTCAATGTTGATTATTCGTCGTCAATAGGATTACGTGACAAAGCATCCGCCACAATGTTTTCAGTGCCAGGAATATGTTCAATGGAGAATTCAAATGGCTGCAGAATGATCGCGTATCTGGCGAGTTTTGGACTTTTGTGGTTTGATCTACGCAAAGATGCTACAGCACGCTGGTCAGTCTGTATGGTGAATGGAGCACCAAGCAAGAACTTCTCTAGTTTCGTGATTGCCCATATAACTGATAAAAGTTCCTTGTCCACTGTGGAATACTTTGTTTCTGCCGGCTTTAGCTTTCTTGAAATATATAAGGTAGGATGTAGAACGCCATCATGGTTCTGGAGCAGGCATGCACCGATGCCGTAGTTACTAGCATCTGTTCGTAAGAAAAATCTTTTGGAAGCATCGGGAAGTCTTAAAATTGGTTCATGCGAAAACAAATTTATAATTTTGTTGAAAGTTTCATTGCATATACCAGTCCATGTCACCTTCACCGGCATGTCTTTTTTTAACAATGAAGACAATACAGCCGTGATGGATGACAAGTTTGGTATGAATCTACTGTAATATTGAACAAGTCCTAACAAACTCCTGACCTGTTTCTTCGTCTGAGGAACTGCTATGTTTAGAATTTTGGAGACCGTACTAGGTAACGTTCGGATATATCCCGCTCCAATGATATGTCCCAAAAAGGTTATCTCATTACACGCGATCTGCACCTTTGTAGGTTTAGCAGTTAGATGATAATTCCTTAGAGTGTCGAAAACATATCTAAGTCCCGAAACATGTTCCTCAAACGACGAACTAAACAAGCATATGTCGTCAATATATGTAATAACGTCTGGTCTACCTGATAAAATTTGTCGCATCAGGCGAATGAAGGTAGCTGGCGCATTAACAAGCCCAAAAGGCATCACATTCCACTGGTATAGACCTTGTGGAGTGGAAAATGCGGTGTAGTACTTAGCCTTTTCGGTCAGTGGTATCTGCCAATAACCTTTAGTTAAGTCTATCTTACTAAATATAGTTGCGTTGGATAGACGTGGCAGTAAGTCGTCGATAAATGGATGTGGTTCGCTGTCAACTATAGTCTTAGCATTTAATTTTCTATAATCAACACATAGTCTGATGTTATTGTCCTTCTTCCGGACAATCACTAATGGAGAAGAGAATGGCGAATTACTAGTCTCAATGATTCCCAGAGACAACATCTGTTCAAGTTCCTTAGTAGTTTTAGCAAGGAAATGTAAAGGAACCGAATAGGGATGTACACGAATAGGTGTATCGTCATTGAGAGTAATGTCATGACTGATAGCCGATGTGCGACCCGGGACGTCGGTCAACACATCTGGATAAGATTGTAATAGATTAGCAATCTGTAGACGCTGTTGCGGTGTAACCGTTGAAGAGATGGTTACATCCCGCCAAGATTCAGTAGGTTGAACTACTGGTACCGGTAACGGTAACTGTACCTCAGGAAAAGAAGATTCTTCTTCCTGGATGACGGATAAGTTAGAATAATAACAAGTAGATACTGTGTTGTCATCTAGTTCATGAAAAATTGACTGTAAGTGTTCAGGACGTGTATGAAATTGCTTGAGCATGTTAATATGAAATATCTTTTTGTGTCCCTTGATATCTAAGACGTAATCAACGTCGGAAATTTTATCAATGACTTTGTAAGGACCATTCCAAGATATCAATAATTTATTGTTATTGTGAGGAAGTAACACATAAGCCTCATCGCCTGGGAATAATTGGCGTAATCGTCGAGACCTATTTTGTAGAGATCGAGCCTTAGCTTTTGCAGCCTCAGAAGAAGCTGTTGCCAACTGGCAAGACTCAATAATGTTCTTCCGAAGATTAATCACATACTCGTAAGATGACTGAGTGTCCTGAGTCATCTCCGCGTCAATTAATAAGTCTTTTATTAGTCCCATAGGACCTCTTGGGGGAGCACCAAAAACTAATTCAAAGGGAGAGAAGCCAGTTTGTTCATGCGGTACCTCCCGATAAGCAAATAGAACAGCTGGGAGTGCTCTGTCCCAGTCATAAGGGTGCTTAACAGTAACCTTATGTAGTAGTTGTTTAAGTGTACGGTTAAGTCTTTCAACTGCACCATTACTCATAGGATGATAAATACTACTTAAATTCCTATCAATGTTCCAGGTTTTCATGACTTCCTTCATGGTGTCAGATATGAACTGTGACCCATGGTCTGATAAAAGTTTTCTAGGAAACCCTATTCTAGAAAAGATGAGATGTAGTGCATCAGCTACATCTGTGGTAGTGGTGGTCTTTAATGGGATAGCTTCTGGCCATCGTGTGCACAAATCAATGCACGTAAGGACGAATCTATGTCCTCTGGCCGATGGTAGCAATGGACCAATAATATCTATGGCCATCTTGTCAAAACGGTCTTACTGAGATATCGCAAGCCTGAATAGGCGCCGTGTGAAAAGCTCCACGTGCTTTCACTTCTTGGCATGTAGTACAGGAACGTACATACTGCGAAATATCTCTTGACACTCCTGGCCAAAAGAATGAAGACAGTACTCGAGATCGTGTTCGAGTATATCCCATATGTCCAGCACACTGTGAGTCATGCGCATGTTGAAGAATGTACCGTCTAAAAGTATACGGGACCATAACTTGTTGTTTCATTTGTGATTTGTCATTAAAACATCTAATCAATATGTCATTTTTAATAACAAACCAATGTTTGTTATTATTACCTGAGGATAGATTGTCAACTTTATCAACCAGCTTAAAAATTTTTTTTAAAGATTTATCCTCTTTTTGTTTGGTTGCAAATGTTTCCCTGTCAATAGGTGAATTGACTACAAATTCCTCTTGGTTGTCTGCATCCATTTTATTATCACCAACTTTCTCCATGAGTTGAGTCTGCGCTCTAGTCGTCACGGCGTTTCCAGTGCATAGGTTATGTTTCTCCCATTCTATGATCTCATCTGGAGTACAATCTTTACTGCCGTGTATACGACCAACCATCAGATCAGCAATAGGCTTTTTTTGCATACATACTTTTACATTCCCTGTGAAAAAGGGTGTTCTAATATGAACAATAGCTGTGGGGTAGAACTCAATAGTTCCACCAAATGTCATGCAGCGGACGTATCAGCGACTGACATACACCAATCGTCGTGGATCCTGAATCTCTCAGCACTGAGACGACGGATCCATTAACGATTCCCCTGTTAAAAATTAGTGAGCCTGTTCCATCGTTGACTGCAAGACCTACCTCTGGTGTAATATGTCCGCAGTTAAGCACTGTTTCTTTCGCCTTCTGAAAAATAAGATTGCATTGTTGGCAACTATTTGCCACATTATAATTAATAGCAAAACATGCAGCAGAAGACTGTGTTGTATTATCGTCAAGTGGGACCTGAGCTATAGGGGTGGTATTATTTGTAACTGTCACCCCTGTATTATGGTTATAATAAGACGATCCACGAGAATGAGATCGATTACGAGTATAATTGTTAGAATTATCTCGTCGTCCCCTATAGTAACTATTATCTCGATGTCTCGAGCCATGATTATTACCATTCCAGTTATTGTTTTTTTTTTTTTTTTTTTGTGCGTACGCCCGCTAATACTCGAGGCGAAATCTCAGGTTATAATTTTTATGTCTAACCTGAAATTGATTTTACGTGAGTATCCCTTTATTTCTTGTACAGAGACAGGTGTCCCTCGCCATTCAGGCAAATACTCGCCGATTTCGGAGGTACCCATTGCAGCTGGGTCGGCTCAGGAGCCGCCAGTCCCTGGTCGACGACACTCCTTCAAATGTCATCGCCAGGTCTCGAGTTAATCCAGTCCAAATCCCGGTCGACGAAAAATCCTCAAATGCCGTCGCCCGGGTTTGATCCTGTATCACCCGGTCGCCAGAGCGGTGTTGTAACCACTACGCTAGCGCGGCTCCCCAGTTATTGTTATTATTGGGGGTATATGATCGATTATAATTAGTGTTATGTTGACTATTGTGGTAGTTTGTTTGAGGTGAATAATTTCTATCTCGTGATCTACCTCTGTTGAACTCATTTTTATTGTTGAAATCATTATTATGTCCCTTCTGAAAGTTAACATTGTGATTTCTTTGGAACCTACTTCTGTCTACACTGTGATGTCTTTGTTTGTTATTATGATTGTAGGCCATATTAGACGCCACAGGTAGAGGTTCTCTTAATGAAGAGTTAGAAATGTTCGCATTCGGATGTGCCGAACAGTAGTTTAAAGAAATTTTTTCCAACTCGTCAATAGTACCTGGTTTACGCTCCTGCAAATATGCAAAGAATGGTTGGCTAACCGAAGATAATACCTTATCCCGTAGTAGCAAATCAACTAATTTGTCGTACGATTTGTTGACTTCTGCCAGTTCAACCCATCTATTAAATGTATTGCGCATGTTCGCAATGAATCCTGCAAAATCTTTTGGAGATTCAGGTAAAATTCCCTTAAATTTCAACCTACAGTGTTCCTCGTCCAGGTGAAACCTTCGTAAAAGCAAGGACTTAATAGCACCGTAGTTATTTGCTATTGATGGGTCAGCATTTTGAGAAGCCGTCAATGGTTCTCCAACCAAGAATTCATTTAACTTGAGTACCCATGACTCTTCGGCAAATGATTTGTTTTGCAAGTCTGTTCAAAACGTGACAGGAATGATGAAAGGTCGTCCACGTTTAAGTTGAAAGTGGGTAATTTAAAGTTGTAGAAATGTTTAGTTTGGCTGGATGACGATCCATTTTGTGCGTTATTATTCTGGTTTGCATCAGCACTTTGTGCTTGTAATCTTGCTGTCTCCAATTTAATACGCGCCAATTCCATTTCTTGTTGTAAAATAATTTCCTCTCGTTTCAATTTATTCTCTTCTTCCTGTCTGGCAATTGCTCTTTGCTCTTCTCTTTCACGTTGAGCAATCTCTCTTAATCTATTTTCCTTGGCAATTTGCTTCATCTCACGTTCTGCTTCCTTTCTTTCACGTTCCTCCTCCTCTTTCTTTAATGCAGCCTTTTGTTCCTCTTCCTCTTTCTTTAATGCAGCCTTTTTCTCTGCTTCTTTTCTTTCACGTTCCTCCATTTCTGCTTTATGTTTTTCCAGTTCTGCCTCAGCAAACTGACGAAGTTCTTGAGATTTATAACCATATTCTTTACCAATTTTAACGAAATGGTCTATAGTAAGCATTTTTGACTTTTATCTGGTAAGTAATTATTGATAATTACTGATTAAAATAGTCAATAGTAGCTTCAGAGTAATTATTATACTTACTCAACTTAAGAATATTCAATATAAATAATCACAATAGTACTGAACTCTTATGTCTAAGTTCAACTAATAGACAATATTTTGTAACAATATTGTATCTAAATACTAACTATATCATAAATAGTTATGATATCTGTTAACTATAATGTAATTACATCACACAATTAATCTTAATATCCAATAATGTTGGGTATGATTCCTAGTAATTATATTGTTCAATGTACTAAGTCACTCTCTTAGTACCAGAAAAGTATATTAAATAATATACAATGGGTCTGTTACCTCAAAGGTAGACTATAAGATTATTTTATTTGGTCAATATATATATTATATTATTATGCCCTAGGCATCTCTTATAAATTGTAGTGCTAATTTCTTGGACTATCACTGCATAATTATGCAATGTCCCATATTAACCTTAAATGTCAGAAAAAAATTAATTAAATTAAATTACAAGTGTATTATTGAATATAATATCATATTATTAATGTAGTATTTAATATATATCATGAGGACAAACAAAACAATGATGCAACTAAAGGGTACAAACAATGTCAAGACGCAAACAAGACATTTTCACAATTAAAAATGAATTTATGAACTAAATAAAACAAGCGGAAGTGTCACAAGCCAAATGAAGGGTCAAGGACTGACCCGAGGTCAACTTAATATACAAAGTACACAAAAAAAAAATGAATGCAAAAAATGATGACATCACAGGACTCATAACGGACAAACATTTAACAATTATAAAATAAATTGATAGTAAGAGTAGACTGGACGAAATAGTTAACGAACATGATACAAAACTGAATAAAAATGTGAACTTAGTACAAATAAAATACGCCAGTTATCTACGGAACGGCACAGCTAACACAAACCGTCGAACGATAGCAGATCTGGACAGGCAGTCCACCGGCAAACCTCAATGGGGCTTCCAAAAGTGCAATCGTTTAACTGCCCTAAGACCGACTGAAATCTAGGTGGTCAGCTGTTCGCGACATTCCCCAGAGATTTCAGTTCCCTCCAACCGGCCCACTAATTAACAACACATTAAAACAACCAAAAAATACATGAAACACATTCAGAAAAAACATGCCTATGCAGGCAAAAGGCATGGACTCAGTATTACTGTTTGCAATGACGACAGTTAAACAACTAGACTTATCTTTTCCGTTGCTTAGATCAGTGCTAGAGGTCGTCAACAGCTAGGCTAATGCCCCTGACTGTCTGCTCCTGTAGTCCATATCGTGTGTTTGCTTCAATGGCTCATGTTTCCCCTGGTTAGACTTAGAAAACGGCTTTGGTTTCTCCGACAGTTCACCTACACGACCTTCGGTGACGTCACGTTGTTAGGCATTATAATGAGTACAACGTCATCTTCGACTGGATCATGTGATCGAAACTTGATCGTAAATATTGTGGTTAACATGTGCGTAAGGAACAGAAGTTTGTTTCTTTTTTCTGTCGTTCCCCACGTTGGGCGCCACTTTGTTGCTGAGTTATTTGCCGGTTGAAGATCATGTGCTGAGTATAGTTATTTTAGTGATTTCTTGTTCATCGTGCTTGTTTTATCATTACGCGAATTAGGGTGAAGCGTTCATACAACTCAGTAGCATGGTATGAAGAAGTAACATGTAATCCTTGAACTCAGCAACATTAATGAAGTAATTAATGCCTTCAGGTTGAGTCCGTAATATTTAATCACATGTACACACAGGATGATCATTTCAAATATGAGCAGAACATAAGTCCGTATAAGTCATGCATAAATTAATCAATAACGTAGACTGCTGGTTTACGTGTCAATGTCCGTTTAAGGATACAATGCAGTATTGTCGTCAGAACATCACAGCTATATGCACGCGCAGATAGACATGGCTACCTGCCGACAGTGAGACTGCGAGTCTGAATATTTCATACGAATTTGACGATTATTCTCCTCCTTCTGAGGATTCTAGTTAAACACTAACCTCCATAAGTTTCCTCTCATATAGAGTTCTAGGACTGACCCTGGTCCATCATAAATGCACATATAAATGGCTATATCATGCCATTGAATTGGAAGGTTAGAAAAACGCAGCTATTCAGCTTGGCGGTCAAGTAACAAAGGGTAGCGTCTCCTAGTTACCGACTGTGACCCAAACAACGCCAGACACGTCATAATCGATCGTGTATGGAGCGTTCAATAATTGAAACATCTATCGCAATATATTAAATGTCTTAACCTTTACAATTGCACGTATGCTAACCTTTAGCAGACGGCGTTAATAACATATACCGTAACAATTACTTTGTTGCTGAGTTATTTGCCGGTTGAAGATCATGTGCTGAGTATAGTTATTTTTAGTGATTTCTTGTTCATCGTGCTTGTTTTATTATTACGCGAATTAGGGTGAAGCGTTCATACAACTCAGTAGCATGGTATGAAGAAGTAACATGTAATACTTGAACTCAGCAACATTAATGAAGTAATTAATGCCTTCAGGTTGAGTCCGTAATATTTAATCACATGTACACACAGGATGATCATTTCAAATATGAGCAGAACATAAGTCCGTATAAGTCATGCATAAATTAATCAATAACGTAGACTGCTGGTTTACGTGTCAATGTCCGTTTAAGGATACAATGCAGTATTGTCGTCAGAACATCACAGCTATATGCACGCGCAGATAGACATGGCTACCTGCCGACAGTGAGACTGCGAGTCTGAATATTTCATACGAATTTGACGATTATTCTCCTCCTTCTGAGGATTCTAGTTAAACACTAACCTCCATAAGTTTCCTCTCATATAGAGTTCTAGGACTGACCCTGGTCCATCATAAATGCACATATAAATGGCTATATCATGCCATTGAATTGGAAGGTTAGAAAACGCAGCTATTCAGCTTGGCGGTCAAGTAACAAAGGGTAGCGTCTCCTAGTTACCGACTGTGACCCAAACAACGCTAGACACGTCATAATCGATCGTGTATGGAGCGTTCAATAATTGAAACATCTATCGCAATATATTAAATGTCTTAACCTTTACAATTGCACGTCTGCTAACCTTTAGCAGACGGCGTTAATAACATATACCGTAACAATTCCCTGTACACCGGGGGAAAAAAATCGATAGATTTTTTTTCAAGATCTATCCGACTTAACAATTTTTCAAAAAAATTTAACACAATTGTGACATATGGCCGACGATGTTCTGAGTAGAACCGTGTCGCGGTCATGTCAACTAACTATTTGTCATAGTCATCTAACATTAATCATATTATATATCAATATTATGCATATTATTATATCAACTAAATAAAATGTCCAATGTCAATAGTGAATGATAGAATTAAATTAAAGTAAGGTCTGTCGTATTAGTATGTCATATAGGAATTAATTTGACTAATTAAAATTAAATTAATTAATTAAACTAAGAGTTAAATTATTAAGATTCTAATGTAACGCGATGTTATGAGAGAAGAAAAGACAAAATAAGTGAGAAGAAATAGAAAGAAATTCGAATATAAGTTTAACTTAATTGTGTGTGTTAAGTGTTAGTGAATAATAACTATCTAATTTAACTAACTAAATAACGTATAGGTACATTAAAAAAAAATATTAATCTAATACTTGTGTGAGATTTATTTTCTCTTTTCATAATTTCTTCTTTTCATATTTCGTTCTTTTTTTTTGTTTTTCATTTCATTTTTTTCTCACATTTCATTTTATTGATATTAATTCAATTAAGAAGTTAAGTTAATTAATTAATTAGTATAGGATATGATGATCCATCCGTAGTCCTGATCCTGATGAATTCTTTTAGACAAAGTGTTGAAGCATTTACGTCGGACAGAAATGTCAATTATCCTAGGATCCAAGAATTAAGTGCACATAGGATAATAAGTTCGACTTGTCGTCAGATATTGTTCCATGATTGTTCAACGAATATTCATATATTGTGTATGGACGTTAGACGAAGTTTCAATGTCAATATGTATACCTTGATTGTCTTTAGTTCAATTCTGTGATGCATATAGTGTTTATAATTATTAAATTGAAGTCAAGGTTAGTTCCCTTATAGTTGATACTTCGTTCTATCCAATGTAGTGATGATTGACGTATTTTAGGAATGTCAATGTTGATTATTCGTCGTCAATAGGATTACGTGACAAAGCATCCGCCACAATGTTTTCAGTGCCAGGAATATGTTCAATGGAGAATTCAAATGGCTGCAGAATGATCGCGTATCTGGCGAGTTTTGGACTTTTGTGGTTTGATCTACGCAAAGATGCTACAGCACGCTGGTCAGTCTGTATGGTGAATGGAGCACCAAGCAAGAACTTCTCTAGTTTTGTGATTGCCCATATAACTGATAAAAGTTCCTTGTCCACTGTGGAATACTTTGTTTCTGCCGGCTTTAGCTTTCTTGAAATATATAAGGTAGGATGTAGAACGCCATCATGGTTCTGGAGCAGGCATGCACCGATGCCGTAGTTACTAGCATCTGTTCGTAAGAAAAATCTTTTGGAAGCATCGGGAAGTCTTAAAATTGGTTCATGCGAAAACAAATATATAATTTTGTTGAAAGTTTCATTGCATATACCAGTCCATGTCACCTTCACCGGCATGTCTTTTTTTTAACAATGAAGACAATACAGCCGTGATGGATGACAAGTTTGGTATGAATCTACTGTAATATTGAACAAGTCCTAACAAACTCCTGACCTGTTTCTTCGTCTGAGGAACTGCTATGTTTAGAATTTTGGAGACCGTACTAGGTAACGTTCGGATATATCCCGCTCCAATGATATGTCCCAAAAAGGTTATCTCATTACACGCGATCTGCACCTTTGTAGGTTTAGCAGTTAGATGATAATTCCTTAGAGTGTCGAAAACATATCTAAGTCCCGAAACATGTTCCTCAAACGACGAACTAAACAAGCATATGTCGTCAATATATGTAATAACGTCTAATCTACCTGATAAAATTTGTCGCATCAGGCGAATGAAGGTAGCTGGCGCATTAACAAGCCCAAAAGGCATCACATTCCACTGGTATAGACCTTGTGGAGTGGAAAATGCGGTGTAGTACTTAGCCTTTTCGGTCAGTGGTATCTGCCAATAACCTTTAGTTAAGTCTATCTTACTAAATATAGTTGCGTTGGATAGACGTGGCAGTAAGTCGTCGATAAGTGGATGTGGTTCGCTGTCAACTATAGTCTTAGCATTTAATTTTCTATAATCAACACATAGTCTGATGTTATTGTCCTTCTTCCGGACAATCACTAATGGAAAAGAGAATGGCGAATTACTAGTCTCAATGATTCCCAGAGACAACATCTGTTCAAGTTCCTTAGTAGTTTTAGCAAGGAAATGTAAAGGAACCGAATAGGGATGTACACGAATAGGTGTATCGTCATTGAGAGTAATGTCATGACTGATAGCCGATGTGCGCTACCCTTTGTTACTTGACCGCCAAGCTGAATAGCTGCGTTTTTCTAACCTTCCAATTCAATGGCATGATATAGCCATTTATATGTGCATTTATGATGGACCAGGGTCAGTCCTAGAACTCTATATGAGAGGAAACTTATGGAGGTTAGTGTTTAACTAGAATCCTCAGAAGGAGGAGAATAATCGTCAAATTCGTATGAAATATTCAGACTCGCAGTCTCACTGTCGGCAGGTAGCCATGTCTATCTGCGCGTGCATATAGCTGTGATGCTTATGTAGTAGTTGTTTAAGTGTACGGTTAAGTCTTTCAACTGCACCATTACTCATAGGATGATAAATACTACTTAAATTCCTATCAATGTTCCAGGTTTTCATGACTTCCTTCATGGTGTCAGATATGAACTGTGACCCATGGTCTGATAAAAGTTTTCTAGGAAACCGTATTCTAGAAAAGATGAGATGTAGTGCGTCAGCTACATCTGTGGTAGTGGTGGTCTTTAATGGGATAGCTTCTGGCCATCGTGTGCACAAATCAATGCACGTAAGGACGAATCTATGTCCTCTGGCCGATGGTAGCTAGGAGACGCTACCCTTTGTTACTTGACCGCCAAGCTGAATAGCTGCGTTTTCTAACCTTCCAATTCAATGGCATGATATAGCCATTTATATGTGCATTTATGATGGACCAGGGTCAGTCCTAGAACTCTATATGAGAGGAAACTTATGGAGGTTAGTGATCTTATCCAGATGTGTTGACCGACGTCCCGGGGCGCACATCGGCTATCAGTCATGACATTACTCTCAATGACGATACACCTATTCGTGTACATCCCTATTCGGTTCCTTTACATTTCCTTGCTAAAACTACTAAGGAACTTGAACAGATGTTGTCTCTGGGAATCATTGAGACTAGTAATTCGCCATTCTCTTCTCCATTAGTGATTGTCCGGAAGAAGGACAATAACATCAGACTATGTGTTGATTATAGAAAATTAAATGCTAAGACTATAGTTGACAGCGAACCACATCCACTTATCGACGACTTACTGCCACGTCTATCCAACGCAACTATATTTAGTAAGATAGACTTAACTAAAGGTTATTGGCAGATACCACTGACCGAAAAGGCTAAGTACTACACCGCATTTTCCACTCCACAAGGTCTATACCAGTGGAATGTGATGCCTTTTGGGCTTGTTAATGCGCCAGCTACCTTCATTCGCCTGATGCGACAAATTTTATCAGGTAGACCAGACGTTATTACATATATTGACGACATATGCTTGTTTAGTTCGTCGTTTGAGGAACATGTTTCGGGACTTAGATATGTTTTCGACACTCTAAGGAATTATCATCTAACTGCTAAACCTACAAAGGTGCAGATCGCGTGTAATGAGATAACCTTTTTGGGACATATCATTGGAGCGGGATATATCCGAACGTTACCTAGTACGGTCTCCAAAATTCTAAACATAGCAGTTCCTCAGACGAAGAAACAGGTCAGGAGTTTGTTAGGACTTGTTCAATATTACAGTAGATTCATACCAAACTTGTCATCCATCACGGCTGTATTGTCTTCATTGTTAAAAAAAGACATGCCGGTGAAGGTGACATGGACTGGTATATGCAATGAAACTTTCAACAAAATTATAAATTTGTTTTCGCATGAACCAATTTTAAGACTTCCCGATGCTTCCAAAAGATTTTTCTTACGAACAGATGCTAGTAACTACGGCATCGGTGCATGCCTGCTCCAGAACCATGATGGCGTTCTACATCCTACCTTATATATTTCAAGAAAGCTAAAGCCGGCAGAAACAAAGTATTCCACAGTGGACAAGGAACTTTTATCAGTTATATGGGCAATCACGAAACTAGAGAAGTTCTTGCTTGGTGCTCCATTCACCATACAGACTGACCAGCGTGCTGTAGCATCTTTGCGTAGATCAAACCACAAAAGTCCAAAACTCGCCAGATACGCGATCATTCTGCAGCCATTTGAATTCTCCATTGAACATATTCCTGGCACTGAAAACATTGTGGCGGATGCTTTGTCACGTAATCCTATTGACGACGAATAATCAACATTGACATTCCTAAAATACGTCAATCATCACTACATTGGATAGAACGAAGTATCAACTATAAGGGAACTAACCTTGACTTCAATTTAATAATTATAAACACTATATGCATCACAGAATTGAACTAAAGACAATCAAGGTATACATATTGACATTGAAACTTCGTCTAACGTCCATACACAATATATGAATATTCGTTGAACAATCATGGAACAATATCTGACGACAAGTCGAACTTATTATCCTATGTGCACTTAATTCTTGGATCCTAGGATAATTGACATTTCTGTCCGACGTAAATGCTTCAACACTTTGTCTAAAAGAATTCATCAGGATCAGGACTACGGATGGATCATCATATCCTATACTAATTAATTAATTAACTTAACTTCTTAATTGAATTAATATCAATAAAATGAAATGTGAGAAAAATGAAATGAAAAAAGAAAAACAAAAAAAGAACGAAATATGAAAAGAAGAAATTATGAAAAGAGAAAATAAATCTCACACAAGTATTAGATTAATATTTTTTTTTAATGTACCTATACGTTATTTAGTTAGTTAAATTAGATAGTTATTATTCACTAACACTTAACACACACAATTAAGTTAAACTTATATTCGAATTTCTTTCTATTTCTTCTCACTTATTTTGTCTTTTCTTCTCTCATAACATCGTGTTACATTAGAATCTTAATAATTTAACTCTTAGTTTAATTAATTAATTTAATTTTAATTAGTCAAATTAATTCTTATATGACATACTAATACGACAGACCTTACTTTAATTTAATTCTATCATTCACTATTGACATTAGACATTTTATTTAGTTGATATAATAATATGCATAATATTGATATATAATATGATTAATGTTAGATGACTATGACAAATAGTTAGTTGACATGACCGCGACACGGTTCTACTCAGAACATCGTCGGCCATATGTCACAATTGTGTTAAATTTTTTTTTTTGAAAAATTGTTAAGTCGGATAGATCTTGAAAAAAAATCTATCGATTTTTTTTTCCCCGGTGTACAGGGAATTGTTACGGTATATGTTATTAACGCCGTCTGCTAAAGGTTAGCAGACGTGCAATTGTAAAGGTTAAGACATTTAATATATTGCGATAGATGTTTCAATTATTGAACGCTCCATACACGATCGATTATGACGTGTCTGGCGTTGTTTGGGTCACAGTCGGTAACTAGGAGACGCTACCCTTTGTTACTTGACCGCCAAGCTGAATAGCTGCGTTTTTTTAACCTTCCAATTCAATGGCATGATATAGCCATTTATATGTGCATTTATGATGGACCAGGGTCAGTCCTAGAACTCTATATGAGAGGAAACTTATGGAGGTTAGTGTTTAACTAGAATCCTCAGAAGGAGGAGAATAATCGTCCAATTCGTATGAAATATTCAGACTCGCAGTCTCACTGTCGGCAGGTAGCCATGTCTATCTGCGCGTGCATATAGCTGTGATGTTCTGACGACAATACTGCATTGTATCCTTAAACGGACATTGACACGTAAACCAGCAGTCTACGTTATTGATTAATTTATGCATGACTTATACGGACTTATGTTCTGCTCATATTTGAAATGATCATCCTGTGTGTACATGTGATTAAATATTACGGACTCAACCTGAAGGCATTAATTACTTCATTAATGTTGCTGAGTTCAAGGATTACATGTTACTTCTTCATACCATGCTACTGAGTTGTATGAACGCTTCACCCTAATTCGCGTAATGATAAAACAAGCACGATGAACAAGAAATCACTAAAATAACTATACTCAGCACATGATCTTCAACCGGCAAATAACTCAGCAACAAAGTGGCGCCCAACGTGGGGAACGACAGAAAAAAGAAACAAACTTCTGTTCCTTACGCACATGTTAACCACAATATTTACGATCAAGTTTCGATCACATGATCCAGTCGAAGATGACGTCGTACTCATTATAATGCCTAACAACGTGACGTCACCGAAAGTCGTGTAGGTGAACTGTCGGAGAAACCAAAGCCGTTTTCTAAGTCTAACCGGGGGAAACATGAGCCATTGAAGCAAACACACGATATGGACTACAGGAGCAGACAGTCAGGGGCATTAGCCTAGCTGTTGACGACCTCTAGCACTGATCTAAGCAACACACATATTGATGCATTGTTATGCCCCTGTGTTCAGAATTTCTTCAGTTTAGAGAACTTTCTTACCCCTCCCTACAAACATTCTTATTGTTACATACACATTCGTACACACGTGTCATATAAACCATATCTACCTTATTGGAGCATGGATTCCATGGCTCGGGTTTACAGAAACATGTGGGGCATCCATCTGAATCGACTTCATTGCCATGGACACAGTAAATCTTGCATATTGGTCCACAATCTGAGGAATAGGTAAGGGAAGGTAAAAGCTCCCGTCACACGCCTATTGAGGCATATTGGGAATATGGTGTTAAGCCAGTGGCGGCTTTCTTTAATGAGCTGTTGAGCTGCAGCACCCCCTGTAAAAAAAAAGGACTGCATACTGTGTCTTCTACTTCTTCTTTGATCCATAACCACCAACCATCAAAGCAGTCAGTGGCCATCACGCCTGGTGGCGTCTTGTAGGGCAGCAACAAACTGATTCCACTTTGCTCGGTCGGCAGCCATCCTTCGTACAGTGCCCCAACTGTGGTTCATTCTTTGCATCTCAGCTTCCACAGTTCTCCGCCAAGTTGTTTTTGGTCGGCTTCTCTTTCGCTTTCCCTCGGGGGTCCATAGCATAGCTGTTCTTGTGATGGTATCAGGGTCCCTTCTGAGGACGTGGCAAACCCAACTCCAGCGTCTGCCAGCTATGATGGTGTGCATGTCCTCCTGGTTACTCCGAATAAGTAGTTTTTGGTTGCTGATGGTGTTTGGCCAAAAGATTCGGAGAATTTTCCTTAGGCAGATTGTGTGGAAGGAGGACAGTTTCGACATTTCCTTCCGTTACTCTCCCACATTCCGCACCATAGAGAAGCACAGAAAGTACACAGCTCTCATACAGTCTTAATTTGGTGCATACTGTGTCTACTACATTATAATACATAATCCGGACAGACCAAAAAATTGAGGTTACACCAGAAGGGTTAAATACAAAACAAACAAAAAATTATCCAACACCGTATTGTGAAGTGCTGCATACGATTACAGTTCAAGTGACCTTGACCTCTTATAAGCGAAAGCTTGTTATGCACACAGCAAGAGGCCAGCTGCGATTGGGTTGAAATTATTTAGCTAGTGCTGCAACGGAACACAGCTCAAGTGCAATGAACTCTAATTAAAGGGAAGTTACAATGAAAATTTTAAACACGAGAAATAGCAGCATACATGTCTGTGTAACCTGGTTTGAGACTCGGGAAGCTGCTTCGACTGACAAGGATTACTCCTAGTTGCAGTAAACTTTTAAAATAACTTTTCAGAACTTCTTGACAGATTTTAGATGAGATAAGACACTAATCATTTGTGTCTGGGTTGATATTTGACATGGTGGTCACAATTTGTGAGTGTTATGTATAGTATTTTAAATGAATGAACAGTGCAGAACCCCCAATGACAACCCCCTGGAACCGCCACTGTGTTAAGCTCATATTTTCTTGACCATCGGCACACTAGGGGTGATGTGGTCAGCATCACGCCGGCCGCCTTAACCTTCCCAGAGTCGCTGTGCCCAATTCATGAGGCTGGGTCGACCCCGGAGCCGTTTGCGGTATAAAAAAAATCCCACTTCAACTGGGGATCGAACCATGGACCACCGAGCTAGGAAGCCAGTGCGTTACCGCGGCTCCTAATCTGAGGAATAGCATTGCTTATTGTTGGATGACTTGTGGTGTGTATAGATCATGCCTGGGCACGCTTTACAAAGCATGGCAAGGTCGATCATGCGAAGCTTCGTACTGTCTCTCACACCTGTTATGCTGCTAACAAGGGGGAAGAAGGTGGAAAAGCCCGGTGTGCCTGGAATGACAACCAATTCACTATTCAACTGTCATCATAAATTTGTATTTACGAGAACTGGACCTCACCAGACCCTCACTTTCCCATCACCAGTCGTTATAGTAATTTTTGTTCATGTTAATATACTGTTTAACTACATTTAACTAGATTACTACTAGGTCTGTCTATTCTCAACATCTGTTATACAGTTATGGGTTAATTGCACGCCTGTAAGAAATCCAATGTTGATATTATTTTTTTTTTCAATGACACTGCGATCTTCCAAGTACAATTCTTCATTGTAGCTACAGTGTTTCAGCTGTAAATAATAAAATAAACCGACATGTATGTGAAATGAAACCAAATAAAAAATATTTTAAACACAGGCTTTTAATGCATTAATAAGCCACACATAATTTTTCACAGAGTTTATAGCTTGCAGTCAAGAAATGTAACATCAAATTGACAAAAAGCTTGTGGCGCTGATTCTACATGAAATTAGCTTCTGCTTTATACTTCATTACACACTTATGGACAAAATATACGATAAGCGCTTAAGCGGCCCGGCTTTTTGTCAATTTGATGTTACATTTTTTTACTGCAAGCTATAAACTCCTTGAAAAATTACTTGTGGCTTTTTAGTGCATTAAAAGACTGTGTTTAAAATATTTTGTTTGTATTTTTTTTTTAAGTGTTATTTTTTGTTTGTTTTAAAATTTAAGTCACATGTAATCGATCCGCTAATGACATCATCAGTTTGTGATAAACGAGTCCAGTGCACAGGAGGCGGATTTCATTATTCAGTATATTACACGGAAAGTTAGTATTTTTTTTAATTTAAAAAAAAAATTTGATAAGAGTTGTAAATTACATTTTTTAAATGTAGTTGTCAGTTGTGTGTATGTCTGTGCACGCGCGTGCGATAGTGTGTGTGTGAAAAGGGGGGTGGGGGAAAGAAGTTTCAATATTTCTCTCAAGAGAGACAATCTTGTTGGAAAGAATACACCTAGATTATTTGCAGTTATCGCCTATTTCAGTGATGATACAATGCACACACAAAAATTTATATTAATTTTAATTTGATCAATTTCATTATTTTTACGACTGGTTATTGTATTGTCATGGAGAATACACAACTATGCCAAGTTTCAGAGCTATTGCTCATCTGGAAGTGATTGAAAAATCGATTGCAAGATTTAAAGGTGACAAGAGAGGGACAAGAGAGTGACATACGTTGGAAGCTAAAGAAAAGCCTGTACAAAATCATTAAGGGAAATAACAATATTTATTCTGTTTGTTGAAGACAACAAAAAGTATGTTCATTTGCAAGGGAACAGATAAATCATTAATAAGAATTAACTATCTTTTTTTTTAATGCATGCTATATTTAAGTACTTGCACTACATATGATATCATGGTTCGATCCTCGCATGAGGTGGGAATTATTTTTAGACCGCAAACTGCTCCGGGGTCGACCCAGCCTCATTGGGTACCAGAGAAACTTTGGGAAGGTTAAGGCGGCAGGCGTAATGCTTACCACATCACCCTTAGAGTACCGATGGTCAAGAAAATATGGGCCTAAAACCGTATTCCCAATATGCCTCAATGGACGAGAAACGGGATCCTTTACCTTTTTTTTTAAACTACAAAAGGTGTAATAGCACATCTTAAATATGATGGTTAATTGCACTGCATCGCCTCGGCCAAGTTTTCAAATTTTGGTACGACGTTACAAAATGGCCAATCGCAAACATGAGCGCCTATGTATTTATCAGACAGAGAAGAGCGGTGCTTTTAGTTAATAATGCTTATAGTAGAATAAGCAGACTGGATTTGTTGTTATTCATGTCATTAAAAATATTCTTCTTCTTCTTTGATCCTTAGCAGACGACTGTCAAAGTAGTTAGTGGCCATCAAGCCTGGTGGCGTCTTGTAGGGCAGCAACAAACTGCTTCCATTTTGCTCGGTCGGCGGCCATCCTTCGTGCAGTTGCCCCTGCTCTGGTTCATTCTTTGTATCTCAGCCTCCACAGTTCTTCGCCAAGTTGTTTTTGGTTGGCCTCTTTCTCGCTTTCCTTCATTGGTCCATAGCATTGCTGTTCTTGTAGTGGCATCGAGATCTCTTCTGAGGACGTGGCCAACCTAATTCCAGCGTCTGCCAGCTATGATGGTGTGCATGTTCTCTTGGTTGCTCCGAGGAAACAGTTCTTATGTTGGTGATGGTATTCGGCCAAAAGATTCGGAGAATTTTCCTTTGGCAGACTGTGTAGAAAGAGGACAGTTTCGACATTTCCTTCTCTACTCTCCAGCATTCCGGAAATTAAAAATATGATAACTCTTAAAAAAAAGATTTTATTAAAGACTTAGAAAAAAAAGGAAATTTAAAAAAAACGTTTATATAAAGGTGGTTGTTACGTGCAGTCTTTGATATCTTACAATATTATACATAGGTAATTTTTTTGTGCTTAAGGGAAAGTCATTATTGAGTTACTTCCCTTGAAAGTTGTGCCATCTCTTCGATCAAACTCCGCGGATAAATCCATTTTACTGCGATTTATTCGTTGTTTGGGTAATAATAGATTGTTCTTGCTTCAGAATATCTATGGCCTGAATTTATGTGTATGGTTTGTCTGAGTAGGACGAGTCTGTCTTATATCTGTATATCTTTACATATCTAAGTCGAACTATATGTTCTGTTGTCTCTAGAGAGGTCAAAGGCTATTCGGCGGATGTGTCGCTAGAGTGTGGTGTGATTTGGCTTCGTCCTGATAGGGACTGTGTGTTTTCCTATGTCGGCCTGTCGCCGGGAAAAAGTGATCTCAGTATTTGTGGGGAAAGTGATAGTCGTCTAGACCTATCGTGTATGCTTTACCCCAGTGTTTATTCATATTGCCAAGGAATGGCAGTTCCATATTTCCTCTACCAAGGTAATCAAAGACACTCTTATGAACTCTCGATCGAAGCCACCATTTTCGATAGTTACGATTTGAATGTCTAAGAGAATATATTTGACTCGATGAAAACGACTTCGATTCCTAGCAGCACTATATTCTGTAGAATGCAGTCAATTGTTCATGATCAAATCTACAGAGCAATGCAATGTTTTATGAATGACTAACTTTAGGACAGATTCATTATCTGCATCCAAACGTGAGTGACAGTTCACGAGTGAAGCCATCTTGGAACCAAAACATGTAGCGACTTTCAAGAAGAGAAAGGGGATGCCCGTATTATCGCTTGTTTAGTCCAGAGATCACTGCTACACATGAGAACCCGTTATTAGCGGTTCAATATTATTATATGAAAAAATATGTGCTGAACATTATGTGGGAGAATCGTCGCTAAACGAGATTAGGTTTAGAAGCCATCTGAAATATTGTTTATAAGCTGACGTGCTCAGTCAGTGAAGTCAGATGATTTATATGTATGGGCGATGCTGAGGGCTTGGCTACTCAACTGATGATGATGATGATGTCTGCTTCCATCCACTTATATCTATCTTTTGGTGGATATCATTAACGGGAATAAAAATCCAACATTATCAACCTTATCAACTGGTGGACCAGCTTTCTGGGTTTGACCTCGCAGAAGTTCAGAAGTCAACAGATTACCGATACCAGACCGTTTCCTGTGGCTGATACGACACACTTGCAGTATTGGTTTGCTCTTTGTCAACACTTCGTCACGTGACCTGTCAAGTGAATGCAGTATGTAGGCCAGCGTTGTTGACAGTTTTACATTAGACATTACAGAGTTTCACAGAACAGTTGGATCAATTCTTGTCAATGTTAACAGGAAGACAGTATTTGTGTACTAAGAAGTCCTATTTTCATCGATGGATCTTCTTGTTTTCCATATATGAACTTTAATATTTAAGGCCAGAATGTTTAATTGAATAAAGTGGCAGTTTGTTTATGTTCATAAAAATAACTTTGCCATTACTGTAAAAACTGAGCCTATTTTGCAACACATACTATCATACACATAATTTATATATATTTATGTTTACATGTTATTTGTTTGTATAGTATGTTAGTTTCTATGTCAGCGGGTTGTGTTTAAGGTTGGGCGGCGTCCTCACAACAGAATATCCCACGTCATAGAGGGTCCGTTGTGGGCGTTTTCTATAGGTGCAATTTTCTTGATTGAAAATTTGCTGCGACAACTGTTGCTTTTGTGTTAGCTGTGAAGACTGTAATTATTGTTATTTTTGTAATATTTCTTTGTTCTTTAGTTTTGTTTTGAGTTGTTTGTAATTTGTTGGTCTACTCTTTTCTATCTTTCAGTTCTATTCACAATTTATATTCATATATTGTGACGTCATTTGTGTTGTTATTCTTTGCAGATTCAGTGATTATTTTCATTGATTTCCCTATTTGATTTATTTTGATTTCTGCAAACGTTCTTGTATTGTCAGTCCTATTTGTACTTTATGTATTCTGTTGGTTGACATATGTTTTATATAGGTATATTTCATAAGACACAATTGCCTGTGCACTGCACTTGGATTATGGTATAAACCAGTACCTGATTATTATTACTATTATACAAGACCTTATTAAAGGCTTGTGACCCACAGATATTGGGATAGTATACTGATTAATCAAGTCATTGAGAACTTGTGGTATTATTATTATTTCAGGTGATTAGTATTATTGTTAGACACCATGTCTACATTAGAATACTTCATTATACAAGGGAAAGCCCTTGATAAAACTGGTCAACAATTAGAACAATGGGCAGTTGCTCAATATGACAAAGCATTAGCTGCAGAAGAGAGAAGAGCTATGGCAGAAGAGAAAAGATTAGCTGCAGAAGAAAGAAAAGCTATGGCGGAAGAGAAAAGATTAGAAAGAGAAGCTGAGGCTGCTGCTGAACAAAAGAAATTACAGATGCAGGTGGAGGAAAGGAGATTTGAAGCTGAACAAAAAAAATTAGAAAGAGAAGCTGCGGCTGAACAAAAAAGATTAGACAGTGAAGCTGAACAAAAAAGATTAGACAGGGAAGCTGAACAAAAAAGATTAGACAGGGAGGCTGAACAAAAAAGATTAGATGCTGAAGAGAAAAAAGCAATAAGAGAACATGAATTTGAGTTGGAGAAATTGAGATTGACAAGTATGAGTAATGTTAATCAGGCATCTAGTGGTAATGGTAAACCTTCTACTTACAAGGTTAAGGTTCCACCGTTCAATCAGTCCAGTGACGATATTACATTCTGGCTGGATAGATTTGAACGTTCTTGTCGTACACATAATGTGGATAAATCACAATACGCTAATCAATTATCAGAAAACTTGAAAGGTGAATCTTTGACTAGATTATGCCTTGTAGGAGAAGCAGATAAGGATAATTATGATGTCATTAGGGCGGCTTTGATAAAAAAAATCAGCTAAGTGAGGAAGGCTATCGCCTTTTATTTAAGACGATGGTACCTGAGACGGGTGTAGAATTCTCAGAATTCACTGCAAAGGCACGTCTCACAGTTGATCGTTGGATTGAGCTTTCCAAAACAGAAAAAACGTATGAAGGACTTATGGATTTGTTGCTCAGAGATAAGATTATGTCATGTGTGAACAAACCTTTCCTTGAATTTATACATGAGCGTAAACCCAAATCTCTAAAAGAAATGGAAGAATATTGTTCCCAATATGTCACTGCACACCCCGACGTGACTTTTGGCAACACTAAGATTAAGGAGAGTATGCCAGTTGCTTCAGCAACAGAATACAATCCCAATTATTCACACAGATTTCAGGGACCTCAAAACAGATTTGATAAAAAAGGTAACCATAATAGTTATCAAAACCAAGGTAACCAATCATTTCAGGGTTCTTCTTCAAAGAACTGGAGACGACCTGATAGCTCTCGACACAGGGGTGGTCATAATTATAGGAATTTCCGTAGAGGAAGTAATTATAGAAACTATCAGGGTTATCCGTCTTGGAGTCAACAAGATCATAATTACAGAGATACTCATTATAATGAATATGATAATGGTAACCAAGGGAACTATGACTCAAACCCAAATAGGGGTTACAATAGAGGTAACAATAACTACAGAGGTGATAATAACCGAGGTAGATCTCAAAACAAAAGACATAAACCACATTTTCAGGCAAACTCTGTACAACAAGAGTCCCATGAAGCCTATAAACAGAGAAAAGATAATAATGATGCTAGTAATATGGCATGTGCCGCTTTTGATTTTGGGAGAGCATCTCAGTGCCCCCAATGCAAAACGTTATTTGAGCCAACCACAGTGTCTACTTTAAGCTGTGGCCATCCTCTTCCTGCTCTTCCGGCATCAGTCGCGCATGATGGAAGAGGTTCTCTTGTCTTACATAAAGGTTTAGTGAATAACAATCCAGTCTCTGTGCTATTTGATTCTGGATGCACCACAATTGGTGTTAGGCAGTCACTCGTAGATCCTTCCCGTGCCACTGGACAAGTAGTCAAATGTGTAACATTTGGCGGCACAGTAGAGAAATACTCTACTGCTATCATTAGGATTGCTACTCCTTTCTTTACAGGAGATGTACACGCATGTCTTCTTCCGAATCCGATCGCTGACCTCATCATCGGTCGCATTCATGGAGTCAAGGAATGCACTCCGCAACAAATTTCCACGTGGGAAAGGCAAAACATGCAGATTGCTAACGCTGTAGTCACTAGAGCTCAGGCTCTTAATGTGCCTCAAACTTCATCTATTGAAGATAATGAAGTGCATAACCAAGATAATCCCTTGGTAATTTCTCGTGACTCGTTTATAAAACAGCAAGAAGATGATCCCACTCTGAAGAAATTCTTCATTCTTGCAACTAAAGGTGATCCGAATAAGGACACAAGTCGTAAATCGTGGATTACAAAGAAGAATGGCGTACTTGTACGTATGGTTCAAGACTCCATTACGTCAAGTCATTCTCAAATCCTGGTTCCCAAGAATTTGAGAGTTAAAATTTTGCAGCACGCTCACGACTCTCAGTGTGCTGGACACATGGGTTTTTCCCGTACTAAGTCAAGAGTCCTTGCGGCTTTCTTTTGGCCATTGGTAAACAAGGACATACGTATTTATTGTCGATCTTGTAAAGTATGTCAGGAAGTTAAATCCAAAGGTCCACGGCATGCTGCACCCATTCAGGCGGCGGACATTCCTATTCGGCCGTTCCAAAAAATGGCCATAGACATTATTGGTCCATTTAAGATCAATTCTGCCAGAGGACATCAGTTTATCTTGACGTGTGTTGATATGTGCACACGTTGGCCAGAGGCTATTCCTCTGAAGAGCATTACTACTGCTGATATTGCAGATGCTCTTTGGCTTATATTTTCTCGTCTGGGGTTACCCGGAGAGATATTGTCAGACCATGGCACCCAACTAATATCAGATACCATGTCTCAAGTAATGTCTACCCTGCAGATAGATAGATCTTTAAGTAGTATCTACCATCCAATGTCTAATGGTATGGTCGAACGCCTTAATAGAACACTTAAAAACTTACTGGGGAAGATAACTGAGGATCATCCTCAAGACTGGGACAGAGTTTTACCTGCGGCCCTCTTCGCTTACAGAGAGGTACCCAATGAACATACGGGATTTTCTCCCTTTGAACTCGTCTTTGGCGCGCGTCCGCGTGGCCCTATGTCGTTGCTTCACGATCTCATAACATCTGACAATATTGACGATGACACAAAGTCATCCTACGAATATGTCATCGCGTTGAGACAAAAAATTATCGAAGCATGCAAATTAGCAACTTCTTCTTCTGAATTTGCGAAACAGAAGGCAAGGCAATTTGCCAATAAGAAGAGATGCTTACGACAACTTTGTCCTGGTGACAAAGCATTTGTATTACTACCTTGTAGGGAAAACAGATTACTTATTTCTTGGAAAGGTCCGTACGATATAATATCGAAAATTTCCGATGTCGACTATATTGTCGTAATTGATGGGAAGCATAAAACCTTCCACATCAATATGCTTACTGAATTCCATGAACGTCCGGATTATTTGCAACCCATTTTCCAAGCAACGGACAATTCTCCAGTACAACATGGTCATTACTCATCACTGTCCGTGATACAGGATGAGGAAACAAGTTTTTCAGATGTAAATCTTCCTCTTCCAATGATCCCACTTCATTCCAGTGAATCATGGAAGAACGTTACTGTCTCTCCTGATTTGTCTCTAGGAGAACAGCGACAAGTTTCAACTATGTTGCAAACATTTCAGGATGTACTCACTGACATCCCTGGACAAACGAATGTCATTCAACATGACATTGTTCTAACTGACCATACTCCTATTAGGGTTAGACCTTATCCTATACCTATACATTTTCAAGCACAGGTCGAGAAAGAGTTGGATGAGATGATAGATTTGAAAATAATCGAACCATCCACCTCTGCATATTCTTCGCCGATGGTTATTGTGCGTAAAAAAGACAATAACATACGTCTTTGCGTTGACTATCGAAAATTGAATCAAGTAACGAAGTTCGATGCCGAACCTATGCCTTTACTGGAAGAGCTACTTACTCGACTCTCCAAATCTCATTTTTTCACTAAACTTGATTTGTCTAAAGGATATTGGCAAGTTCCTTTATCTGAACGCGCCAAACCTCTCACGGCTTTTTCAACACCTAGAGGTTTGTTCCAATGGAATTTTTATGCCTTTCGGTCTTATGAACGCACCAGCTACGTTCGTACGCATGATGCGCCGAATCCTATCTTATCGGTCAGATGTCATTGCATATCTAGACGACATCTGTCTTTTCAGCGATACTTGGGAAGATCACTATTCAGGGTTAGATGAATTGCTGTCTACTTTGCGTGAGCACAACCTGACAGCGAAACCCTCTAAAGCCTATATTGGTTTTAGCGAAATTTCTTTCCTAGGCCACCGAGTTGGTCATGGTTTCCTAAAGACAGAGGACCATAATACTAGTAAGATACTTAACATCTCAATCCCTAAGACTAAAAAACAGGTGAGAAGTCTGTTAGGTCTTATTCAATTTTATGGCAGATTCATTCAGAATCTATCCTCTATCATGGCACCTCTCTCAACACTTCTAAAGAAAGGTTCGCCTAATGTGGTCCACTGGTCTCAGGAATGCCAATGCTCTCTGGATAAGATTAAAACATTGTTTTCAACACCACCTATTTTAGTGCTACCCACTAAAGATAAGACATTCGTTCTTCGTAGTGACGCTTCATCCACTGGGATTGGAGCGGCACTAATGCAAGAGTACTCTGGAACTCTGCATCCTGTAATGTATATTTCCAGAAAACTTAATGCGACAGAAAGGAATTATTCGGTTTTAGACCGTGAGCTATTAGCTATGGTTTGGTCGATCCTCAAACTACAGAGATTCCTTCTAGGCGCACATTTCATAGTAGAAACCGACCAAAAAGCTCTTACTGCTATACAGAGTAAGAATTTGAAGAGCTCGAGGTCTACTCGATATGCAATTGCTCTTCAACCTTTTCATTTCTCTGTGCGAGCTATTCGTGGATCAGATAATGTGATGGCAGACATTCTGTCAAGATGCCCACATGATTGCACATAACTATTAGGGCTTAGACTTCTTGATATGTCTAGTTCTATAGTAGTTCCTTTTCTATATCATGATAGATACACATTTGTAATTTAATAATATAATGATTGTATCACTACATAGCGGTTCATGGATGTTTATTCACCGCTGTGCTTTGATGATTTTTTCTTCATAAATCATAAATTTAAGATATCTAATACGAAATGATGATATGAATTTTTTAGGCATTGTGTAATTGCCAGAATTGTATTATACTTTGATGACACCTTCCTGGAAAAATATACTTGTAGAGAAATAATTTCTCTCAGTTTATGAGACACATTCTCACCAGTCGCTCCATAAGTCGACTTAGCCTCATATTAGGCGTTATAGGTATTCCTGATATTTTCATCTGCGCATTATTCATGCGTTGTGAGCCTATTGTACGTTGCTCCTAGATGTATTTCAAAAAAAAAAAAAAAGTTCCATTTTTTTTTTTTTTCCCGGGAGGTGTGGTAAGACTGTTACGTGCAGTCTTTGATATCTTACAATATTATACATAGGTAATTTTTTTTGTGCTTAAGGGAAAGTCATTATTGAGTTACTTCCCTTGAAAGTTGTGCCATCTCTTCGATCAAACTCCGCGGATAAATCCATTTTACTGCGATTTATTCGTTGTTTGGGTAATAATAGATTGTTCTTGCTTCAGAATATCTATGGCCTGAATTTATGTGTATTGTTTGTCTGAGTAGGACGAGTCTGTCTTATATCTGTATATCTTTACATATCTAAGTCGAACTATATGTTCTGTTGTCTCTAGAGAGGTCAAAGGCTATTCGGCGGATGTGTCGCTAGAGTGTGGTGTGATTTGGCTTCGTCCTGATAGGGACTGTGTGTTTCCTATGTCGGCCTGTCGCCGGGAAAAAGTGATCTCAGTATTTGTGGGGAAAGTGATAGTCGTCTAGACCTATCGTGTATGCTTTACCCCAGTGTTTATTCATATTGCCAAGGAATGGCAGTTCCATATTTCCTCTACCAAGGTAATCAAAGACACTCTTATGAACTCTCGATCGAAGCCACCATTTTCGATAGTTACGATTTGAATGTCTAAGAGAATATATTTGACTCGATGAAAACGACTTCGATTCCTAGCAGCACTATATTCTGTAGAATGCAGTCAATTGTTCATGATCAAATCTACAGAGCAATGCAATGTTTTATGAATGACTAACTTTAGGACAGATTCATTATCTGCATCCAAACGTGAGTGACAGTTCACGAGTGAAGCCATCTTGGAACCAAAACATGTAGCGACTTTCAAGAAGAGAAAGGGGATGCCCGTATTATCGCTTGTTTAGTCCAGAGATCACTGCTACACATGAGAACCCGTTATTAGCGGTTCAATATTATTATATGAAAAAAATATGTGCTGAACATTATGTGGGAGAATCGTCGCTAAACGAGATTAGGTTTAGAAGCCATCTGAAATATTGTTTATAAGCTGACGTGTTCAGTCAGTGAAGTCAGATGATTTATATGTATGGGCGATGCTGAGGGCTTGGCTACTGACAGTCCATTATAATATTAATCTACATGAGTGCCCATGTAACATAACATTGCAAGACCATTTATCCACTGTACTATGATGTATTATGCCAACCTGTGATTTGTCACTATCTGTGCTGTCGAGTGTGTACGTCCAATTAAACTTTAGAAAAGGTACACAGTCGTTGGTGTCGATGACTTCCAGTCATACATGAGTGTGAGAAAAGAACATTTGTCAACAACACGAACCCTTATCATCATTCGCACATTGTACACTCAATCCATGTCTACACACCACTGCGTAGGTCAAGTTGACATTCCATACACTACAGTGGAGCAAACAACACCATAGAGATCTTATCAACTGATGATGATGATGATGTCTGCTTCCATCCACTTATATCTATCTTTTGGTGGATATCATTAACGGGAATAAAAATCCAACATTATCAACCTTATCAGTGGTCCACCTGAAATCTCTCAGCTGTTCACTCCTGGTATAGATTATTGCTTCGAAGCTTAGCAATCAACTTGTTAGGCGCATAAGCATGTAAGTACTGCGATACTTCAGTATCAGCATGAGTTCTTCACGTTTTCCTCGTTGCCATGTAAGAAAAACCGATGACACTTTTGTGGTGAAGTGGGATGTTATAAATATTTATAGGGGACTTAGTGTACTGACTGAGATCAGCTGTGAAGGTATCTATATCTAATAAGAGTAGTGTATTATAGATAACCTTACTTGCTGCCACATATGTATACCTCAGTCAGAATTATTCTGGAATAGTGTGATGACTACGTTATATGTCTAGGGTATGTGTGTGATGAAGTGTAAGTCATAACAACAACAGACAGATAAACAATTTAATTTATTCCACCACACTTGACAACACTGTGACACTCACATACATAAAACACTCTACAAGGATTTCTTAAAGGAGTCACTGATAACTTTTCAAATAACAATATGTATTCAGTGCTGTCATGAATGTATATGTGTCCTGATTCAAATACAAAGGGAACCAGGGATCACAATCAATTTTAATTACAAGTTATATGTACAGAATTTATTAATATGAATCTTGTAGTGACATATATTATTAATAGTATCCTATGTGTGTCAGTTGTGTAGTAGTAATCTGAGGTAATACTGGTTTTGTTTTGTTCAAGCTCTGTTGGAATTTGTCATCATGACTTCAATAGTTTGTCTTTGTTGGAACTAGTATTGGAGATGTTCTCAGTTCCTGGCATTAAAACAATTAAATTCCCCTCTTAATTTTATTTTACAGTGTCATTTTAAGATGGGGGTACATAATGTTGAGCTCCATGGCCACACTCTCTTATCTTTCGTGATGACTGCAGTAAAAGACTCCTCTGCTCGATTACTTTAATGAGTTCTGGAGCCACCCCACTGGTTGCTATATGGACCAAGGAGTATGCTGTCCACCTCTGGCTTCAGCAAAGCTCTGACCAGGTGCTGCTCAATAACTTTAAGACCACGGTCCCTGAAACAAGAAGGTTGTACCTCCTACTTCATAACCAATTTATCCTCTAGTTCTACACTGAGCACAATACGTCACAAACATTGAGTTCAGAGCGTTAGGCCAACTGTCAGCTTCATCTGAAATACTTTATACCAGTATTTCCCTCCCTAATGGTTACTACGCCTCTGCAATTCCAGCATTATTTCTGTCTAATCAATAATCTAGGTGTCAGTGTACTGTTTGGCCATTCCATGCAGTTTTACTTTCCTCCGACACCTTCTGTTCAGGCTGGAGTACCATAGGCTTTACATCATGTTCGCTACTGAACTACACATATATACAGACATAAATTATCAATTTACATTCAATTTTCATTAAAAGATATTGAATATTTCAAGCTTACCACAATTCATAGAAATAATAAACAGTTTCGTTGACTGGCAATGAATATAGCACAACTCCGATCTGCCGATGTCCCAGGCTTTATTTTATAAAAAATATACACTGGTGCTCAACGCACTGCTTCTTAGTAGGTTTATTACAAGATGTGGCAAGGAACAGACGCTCTGAATTTAGTATATTCGCAGCTCTAACCAATGAAACCATGTCTACACATCTTTTCAAAAAAAAATACTCCTTTTCACGTTTCCCCTGACAACACAAGATAGTATTTATAGCCTGACCAATCGTGTTTAGTCTTACATTTGTGGCGCTCCAATCAAATAGGAGTTAACATGGTAGGCTATTTCTGTAACGTAATGTTTTTTCAAACACGTTATAAAAAAATTTTTATGAGCAGAAATGATTTCATGCTGTCAGGCACCCCCACTATTTTATTTTGGTTATAATTTGGTAATTCCTAGACTATTTGCGTAACGTTTTACATATTCTTTGTCAGCAAACCCTAAGGAACCCAAATATACAAATTTAAAAGAGCTAAGTGGCTGCGTTCAAAATATGTGTTTTCCAAAGATAGTCGTATATTTGTTCTTTATTCCTTTTCGTTGTTTAGAACCGCCACCTGTCCTGCCTTTTCCACTGTTATGTCATACTAAAGTCAGGAGCTTAGATGTAAATCAGTAGAATTTCATATTTCCTACTAAGCATTTTTCATATTTTTAAACCTGATTCTTGTAGTAATAGTGTTTCTTTTTCACTGACTATATGAAAAAAAGTTATTGCTAGTGGCCTTACACGTGGGATTTGCGTTACTATTAATCGCGCGACGCGTGTAGTATTGCATGCTTCCAGCCTTCATTCGTCCCTCTCTCTCTCCTGCTTTATCTGTCTTTTAGTTACGCCGTGTATGGAATGAATGAAATATTAAATCTAGGTCATTGATCAGCTTGCGTATCTCAAGGTTTTTCCAAGAAATACAGTACACGTTTCATTGAAGAAAGCGTGCAGCGACACAGTAGGCTTTTACTATCAACGTGAAAGCGTTACAATTTGCCGACGAAGTAGAAAACAAGGGGATTTCGAGTACAGTCATTGTGACAGCACTGTTCTTTTACCATTGCTCTTTTCTTTATTAAATGTATTTGTTAGGCTTTATATTTACCTGATAATTTATATATGTGGATTAGAATATTCCACGACAACTTTAATGAAATTTCTTTTTCTTCTTCCTCGTTCGTCCTGAAAAGGACGTTGGTTGCATTGTGTCTCTTTACACCGGAGCTACGATATCTGCGCCTTTCGGCCGACACATCCGACTTCAGCACGGCATTTTTGGGGACCGGGTTTGCTATCCCTCTTCGATCCCTACTCTCTCAGCCAGACTGCAGTGATGCAGCCTATTTCCAGGACCACCGCGTGGAGGTGGAGTAGGGTCTTGGTCAGCTCTGGTTCGCTGACCCTGACGCAAGCAGTCAAGCTATGGGTTGCTGACTGCATTCTCTATTGCTGCATCTTTGAGTAATGAAATTATGGTATGATATTCTTAAGGAATTGCGGTATAGAATTTTTAAGACGAGATCACCAATGTGGAACTGATAACAAGAACCAGACAAGTGCTCGTGGAATAAAAGATGAGGAAGAGATTCTGGCGATAGATAGGACACCAACAGAAGAAACCTGTTGACAGCATGATGTGGCAGTCATCGTTCTAGAATCCCCATGTTAAGAGAGGTAGACGGGAAAATACATTGAGAAGAGAACCATAAATTGAGACAGAAATGAAGGGAGGTTGAGGAAGGCATGGAGACAACTTTAGCTGATATTATGGAACATGAGGTCTTGGCATAAGTTTGTTGAAGGCATATGCGTCTTGACAAGTTGAAGAACGATGATGATAATGAAAACAGTTGTGAATGCTTACCTGGTTTCTTCACGCACTGGCACGTGGTACATCCTGTACTGTCTGTTGCACGAGTAAAACCTGGCTGACATTCCCTGCTGTAACACACCGGAGTGATACACCGAACCTCAGCTGTTGTCAAATATAATTGCTTATCTGTACGTGTGCTGGCAGTCCTTGTCAGGGCTTTACTATGCTAGCAGGTAGATAATGTTAGTCCTTTTCAGGACAAGTCCTTTTCAGGGCTTTACTATGCTAGCCTGCCATCAATGGTACCTATACCTTGTAGCGGTATGGCAGCTTGCGTACCCTGACAATCCCCAGAGCTATGCCAGTGGGAGTTTTACTCCTGGTAGGTTCAACCAAGCTGGACTGGTCTGTGTGGGTAGGGGTCAGACAAAAGCTGGTACCCTGGTCCTCCAGGTTGGGGGTTTTAGCATAGGGCTGACACCCCTGTCTGTGTAAAAAAGAAAACAATGAAGTTACGGAAACAACATCAAATGAACAAACTTTGCTGCGGGATGGACATTCGGAGTCTGTGGCTCGTATGGCTGTCAGTGGTGAAAGCCGAAAGGAAGCCACTGACATGAAAACGGATGTCCTGACCGCAAAACAGGATAGAAGAATAGGTTTTTGGAATGTCAGGACAATGTACGAGACAGGTAAACTAAGACAGGTCACGGCAGAAATGAGAAACTATAGGTTACACATTCTAGAGATAAGCGAGAGCAGATGGACAGAGGCAGGAAACGTTAAAACAGCAACAGGAGAAACAGTACTTTACTCTGGAAGAGAGGATGGACAGCACAATGAAGGCGTAGCCATTATTCTACAGAAAGGAATAGAAAGGACATTACTGGAATGGAAACCCATCAACAACAGACTGATAAGATTAAGATTGAGAGGGAGATTCACCAACACTACAATAATACAATGCTACGCACCAACGAATGATAGCGATGAGGAGGTCAAGGATGAATTCTATCAACAACTGCAGAAAGAAATGGAAGACACACCTAGATATGATCTTGTTATAGTAATGGGAGACCTCAATGCGAAAGTTGGTACACACAATACATATAATGAAAGAACAATGGGGAAATGCGGCAGCGGAACAGCAAACGAAAATGGGGATAAACTAATAAGTTTCTGTAGCATTAACAACCTGGTCATTGGAGGAACACTCTTCCCACATAAAGAAATTCACAAATTAACATGGGAATCACCAAATGGTCGGGACAGAAACCAGATAGACCACATCATGGTTAACGGTAGATGGAGACATGCATTACAAGATGTGAAGGTAAGAAGAGGTGCAGATGTGGGAAGTGATCACCATTTAGTAGTAGCAAAACTGAAAGTGAAACTAAGAAGGGCTGCACCAACTGTAACTACACAGAAAATGTTTTCTTCTTCTTCTTCTTCCGTCCTTAGCCACCGACCGTCAAAGCAGTCAGTGGCCATTACGCCTAGTGGCGTCTTAGGGCAACCGCAGATAGGTTTTCTTTGCCATTGTTTCCCATCACGCCTATTGGCGTCTTTAGGGCAACGGCAAATCAATCCATTTGCTGTTGTTTCCGTAATCGAAGTGACTGGCAAACAGGTGATCAGCCCGTTGGTAGAAAAGGTTTGACATCAGCAAATTGAAGGACTCCCTTACCAGAAAAGCTTTTGCGGCCGACATAAAGAAACGATATCAATTTGCCAAAAGTCAGGAAAAGACATTGACTGATGATATAGACCAGAATTTCAACACCATTTCAACAATATACAAAGAAAGCAGCAAATCATGCTTGGGATTCCAGGAAACGAAGAAGCAAGACTGGATAACACCAGAAACATTAAACACCATAACGATGAGAAAGGAAATGAAGAGAAAGAAAACAGAAGCGAAGTCCCCCAGGTTAAAGCAACTATATAGCGAACAGTACAGTCAGCTGGACAAGGAAGTTAAACGCCAAACCCGAGCCAACAAAAGGAAATTCCTAGATGATCTTGCAAGACAGGCAGAAGAGGCAGCACTGAGAAATGAACAAAGCACAGTATAAAAAATAACTAAATTCATCAGCGGAAAACGAGGTGCAAACAATATTACATTAGTAAGAGATACGCAAGGTAATCTCATCACGACAGCAGAAGGACAGAAAACAAGATGGGCAGAGTACTTCAGAGAAACTCTGAACAAGGAAATACCAGAGACAAAATTGAATGTTCCTGAAGCTGAAAACGATCTAGATGTGAATACAGACATTCCACGAAAAGAAGAAATCATCACAGCAATCAAAGGGTTAAAGAACGGCAAAGCTCCTGGCCATGATAACTTAAATGCAGAGCTATTTAAGACAGACCCTGAGCTAGCAGCAGAGCTATTAGAACTATTGTTTGCACAAGTCTGGAAAACGGTGACAACACCATCAGAGTGGAACAAAGGAATAATTGTCAAATGCCCAAAAAGGGAGATCTTGCAGACTGCAATAATTGGAGAGGAATCACTCTTCTCTCAGTTCCCAGCAAAATACTAGGCAGGATAATTATACAGAGAATTTCAAAAGCAGTAGACCACAAACTGAGGAAAGAACAAGCAGGATTTAGAAAGAACAGGAGATGTGTAGATCATATATTCACTCTCAGGAACAATTATAGAGCAGTGCTCAGAATGGCAAAGACAGCTTAACATTAATTTTGTTGATTTTGAAAAGGCTTTTGACAGCATACATAGGGACAGTTTATGGAAAATACTGAGGGCTTATGGAATTCCAAGCTGCATAGTGTCAATCATAAAAAGCATCTATGCCAACTTTACGTGTAGTGTTGGGCAGAGCAACCTAACCTTTGAGGTGAAGACAGGAGTACGACAGGGATGCCCCTTATCAACCACTCTATGTTTAACAGTCATAGACTGGGTGATGCGCCAGACAACAGAGGGCAGTCCAAGAGGAATAAGATGGACAACATTTTCTACATTGGAAGATCTGGAATATGCAGATGACATTGCACTACTAGCACATTCACATCAACACATCCAGGAAAAAACGGATAGACTTAATAAGTTTAGCCAGCAGGTGGGCTTGAACATCAATTTAAAGAAGTCTGAGGTCATGACGCTCAATGTGAGCAACCCTGAGCCCATATCAGTAAGGAATCAGCAATTGGTACAGACAGATACCTTCACATACCTAGGAAGCATAGTAACACCAGACGGCGGGGCAGGCAAAGGCATCAACATCAGAATGAATAAGGCAAGAACAGCCTTCTTTAGCCTAAACAACATCTGGAAGTCCTCCCAATACAGCACAAGCACAAAATTAAGATTATATCAGAGCTGTGTGCTTTCTGTGCTTCTCTATGGTGCGGAATGCTGGAGAGTTACAGAGAAGGAAATGTCAAAATTGTCCTCTTTTCACACAACATGCCTAAGAAAAATTCACCGAATCTTTTGGCCGAATACCATCACTAACCAAGATCTGCTTACTCGTAGCAAGCAAGAGGACATGCACACCATCATAGCTGGCAGACGCTGGAGCTGGGTTGGTCATGTCCTCAGAAGAGATCCCGATGCCATCACAAGAACAGCTATGCTTTGGACCCCTGAAGGAAAACGAAAGAGAGGCCGACCAAAAACAACCTGACGGAGGACTGTGGAGGCTGAGATGCAAAGAATGAACCAGAGTTGGGGCACTGTACGAAGGATGGCCACCGACCGAGCAAAGTGGAATCAATTTGTTGTTGCCCTACAAGACGCCACTAGGCGTGATGGCCACTGACTGCTTTGACGGTCGGCGGCTAAGGATCAAAGAAGAAGAAGACTATGCTAGCAGATAGATAATGTTAGTTCTTTTCAGGGTTTTACTATGCTAGCAGATAGATAATGTTAGTCCTTTTCAAGGCAAGTCCTTTTCAGGGCTTTACTAAGCTAGCAGATAGATAATGTTAGTCCTTTTCAGATTTTTATTATGCTAGCAGATCGATAATGTTAGTCCTTTTCAGGGCTTTACTATGCTAGCAGATAGTTAATGTTAGTCCTTTTCAGGATAAATCCTTTTCAAGGCTTTACTTTGCTAGCAGATAGTTAATGTTAGTCCTTTTCAGGGCTTTACTATGCTAGCAGATAGATAATGTTAGTCCTTTTCATGGCTTTACTATGCTAGCAGATAGATAATGTTAGTCCTTTTCAGGACAAGTCTTTTTAAGGGCTTTACTATGCTAGCAGATAGATAATGTTAGCCTTTTACAGGACAAGTCCTTTTCAGGGCTTTATCATGATAGCAGATAGATAATGTTAGTCCTTTTCAGGACTTAGTATCTATCAACGCTGGTCGGGTTAGCAGTCCTTTTCTGGACTATTCATTGTCAGGGCTACTTCAGGCTAGCTGATAGATGCTACTAATCCTTTTTAGGGCTTAGAGTTTATCAAAACAGCACTTCAGTTAACAGAGTTCACTATTTTTGAATGGCAAATTGCGATCCGATATAACAAATGGCTTGTCTAGGTTGAAAGAAACGTGACTCGCTCGCCACAAGAAGGCAAAACCCGCAAACAAAAATAAAAATATGTGTTCATTAATTGTTGTAGTTCAAATTAAATGCAGACAAGTGTGAAAGGCTTCAGGCAGTCAAGTGATCTCACCGAGCACTGACAGGTCTTTTTTTTTGTAGTGCAGAGAAAGATCTTTCAGTTGCAACAGCGTGAAACTAATGTGCGTAAGAATAAGGCATATTCAAACGCGTGTCGCTGCAACAATTTGATCTGATCTTACAATCTGTTACCCTGGATAATGTGTCGTCCTGGGCCATAGCCCACCTACGCCTATTCTTTACAGTTGTACTGAATGTAGAAGAGGCCACAAGAATTCAGTTTCCAAACAAAGTATGCATTATCATCGTCATTATCATTTCAGATCCCTGCAGAGTATAGAGCTTCAGCGAATTCACGCCAAGGTTTCCTCATCTGTGTCATACGTTCCAGGTGTTTGTGACAGAATTGAGTAAGAAATTGTTGGGCACTGGTTGGAGCTAAATCCCCATCCCTCATCTCTTTTTGACTGTTATTACCACTTGCATTTTTTTCTCTAATTTCTCTTCTATAGATGAAAGGGGGAGTGCTCGCTGTCACTCTTACTAAGAAAGATCCCTCCCCTTGCCTGTTAAGTTGGTCAGAGTAATCTTTGAAGCGGTTACAACTCTCCGTAATGTTTCTTTGAGACCAGGGAAGATTAGCCGCCCCGCTGGCCACGTGCAGAACTTATTACGCCATCTATTGGCGGTTTCTCCTTTTTTGCACGTAAACACGGGAAACTGTTCCTGCATGTTACGTGGCAGTCCGGGCGAAGGAGCGACTTGTTCGAAGACACATGCGCTGTTTAGATGACGGTCTCCTAAACTTCCCTGTGTTTGATGCCAGGAATTCTGGTACTCTCTATGCATAAAAATCTTTACTCTGTTACGCTAATTCTTTGTAGTTTGTCGTTAGGAGAATTCTCTGCGTAATAGTTACGCGTTGTTCTGTATGCACGTGTTAGCCAGGCGCGCGCACACCTGCAACCCTACTATTAATATATATACCGTCTACTTCTATTTCTAATCGCTTCAGTCCTAAAAATTCCTGCCGTGAGAAGTTAGAAGACTTAACGCCAGCTTGCCTGCTATTATAGAGTGGGAGATTCTACAGTCTTGGTAAGCAAGTTTAGTACTTGGTAATTATTATAAATTTGTGCTTGGGATTTGTAATAAGTCAGAGTAAGCCTTCATAAAGGGTTTTAGTAATGTGGTAAATTACAGCAATCATTCAACCCGAAATCTGAAGCTATAGCCAGTTTTTTTTTTTTTTTTTTTTTGAAGGGAATTGTGATTTTATGCTGCTACTAGTTATAAGAGCCAAATGGTTGTGTGACGATGTCTGTTATAGTTCATTAAAAGGAATATTCGGCGTCCTCTATGTATGGATAACTATGTAATTGAGTCTTTAACACACAAAAAGGTTAATCTAAGGCAATCGATATCTTGCATCAAGGGCGAATTGCGTAAATATAATTCTCTCTCTCTCCCCCCTGCCCCCCCTCTCCCTTCCCCCCCCCCCCCCCCCCCCCCCCCCCCACCCCCATGTAACTTGAATTTAAGTAAGCACCTGTACATTTGCTGATTATTTTAAAAATCATTTATAATGCTTTCCTAGTGCAGACTTCTATAGTTGTCATATGATGTATGTAATTTGTCACAGTGACTGATAATTTATTTTACCATTCCGTTCCATATGTTATTACTTTTTTAATGTCCTGGTTTCCTCGTCATTTGTATTCTTCTTTTCTTTCATTTTTTTCCCTTTCTCAGACCCCACCCGCGGTTTGTTTACGTTCTGGCCAGCTGCGGTCAGCTAACGATAACGTAATGTTATCTAAACGCACCTGTGGTTCGTTTGACCAGAGAAACATTCCTCTGGTCGCTTTAAGTGTTTGATCACGATACGAGAGGCTCTTTGAAGGAAACCCGCTAGCCTAATAAAGTTGGTAGCGAGATTAAAAGGGGAGATAACGACTCATGTTCGTTCTGAGAGATTGGTTGTGGCCCCTGACCATAATATTATGCATTTGTCTACCTGGGGAATCATCTGGCGGCTGTTGTCTCTGATGTGGTCTCTAGAATGGCATTTGTCTTACTCCTTGTTACGTTGCACGCCGATACATCTGTAGAAACAAGCCATGTCAGGTGTTTATTGGTAAACTATAAGAGTAGAAGGGTTAATAAGTCTAACACACTCGTAGAAATATTTCCTGGCCCGAGATGGACCATCATGAGATAAGGCAGACTTTAATACAGAACTAAATGTTAAGGCCTATCTCTAGTCATTTTTCGGGTTTCAGGGACACCGAATTACTAGAGTCAAGTCTCCAGTCAGGCGAAGAATGTCACATTTTCTTCGTTCTAAAGGGATTCTGAATACAGCTAGCAATCACGAGTCGTCAAACCCCCTACCTGATCCAAAACCCGTCTTTTGTCAACGCCATTTCCCTCTCACGGAAGTTAAGCTCACGTAGTGTAACGAGCCAACGCTAAATCTGAAATCATCGGTTGCAGTAGTAGTCTCCTACTCGCCTATTGAGCGCCAGTCAGAGCATGGCGGCTTCCAGCATATCAATCAGCTCAAGGTCTATAGCAGAATTTCAATCACCAGCCTTTGTGTGCCTAAACGGGGCACAGTCAACTACAGTCACACCAGCCTAAACCGGATTTAATGCCAAGCAAGCAATAGCGCCGGATAAGAGCGCCTGGGACTCTTTATCCTCAAGTAACTTCGTCTGGTGTATTTCTGGGTTATGTAGAACCTCACACTTAGGAGCGGCCAGCCAAAGATAGACAGAGTTCCAGCCCGCCTCACGCAATTAGGGGTCACCAACGTTTAGCACCACCGAGGAAAGTGTTGTAGGCTTATTCCCTCACCTTGAAGGATCTACATACATGTAAGACACTTTTCTGGAGCTAGCGCCTTTGGTCCCACGGAAGCGGACAGGCTGTCGCTTAGTTTGTTTATTTGGTCAGCAGAAGATATACAGAGTTCCAGTCCCCCTCGCGCAATTAGGGGCACCAACGTTTAGCACCTACAGGAAAGTTTTACAGGTCAATTCCATCACCCATGGAGTATATATTTACGTAAAGACACTTTTCTGGAGCTAGCACATTTGGTCCCACGAAAGCGGACAGACTGACACTCAGTTATTTCTTTGATAAACCGGAGGTAAATAGAGTCTTCCAGCCCACCTCGCGCAATTAGAGGTCACCAATGATAGCACCAACAAGGAAAGTTTTGTAGGCTTATTCCCTCACCTTGAAGGATCTACATGTAAGACACTTTTCTGGAGCTAGCTTTTGGTCCCACGAAAACGGACGGGCTGACACTCAGTTTATTTCATTTCTCTGTGTTCTACAGGTTTTATGATCGGTGGTGTGTGTGTTGTTGGTGTATTTTGCATATTTTTTATTATTGATGTAATTTTATGTTGTTGGTGATGAAATGCACTATTTTCATACATGCTTCTTCATTTATAAAAGTTTACACATTTATTATTGCGCTGTTCACGACCCTTCCATCCATAATTAACTTGTTTTAGCTCTTTACTATAATCTCTATGTTTGATAAGAGAAAAGAGTGAGAGCAGGAGGTGCCTAGACAGTATAAGTGTGTTGAGGGCTTGGAGAGAGTAATGACTTTAATAACTCTTCTCCAGGTTTGTCTCAAGTCCACCTCCTATTACACTTTATCTATGTGTAATCTATAACTCTGTCAGTCCACTATCCCTTGTCGTTTTCACTACTATTGTCCAAACTCGACAAATACTCTACCTTTAACTCAACCACGACATAATTATTAAATGTGTCGAACGCCAGTTAGACTGGTCGACGAATTGTGTATTTTCCGGTGGATTAGCCGACCTGACTGGTTTTAAGGTCACGCCTCGCCAGGTAGAAAGAGGTGGAGGGCAGCCTTGTATGCATGCCTAAAACCATCCCAGCGTTAGTCACGGGGAAACCGGTCTTCGTATTATTACGCAAAAGCTACAATAAAGCCGACCCTGCACTTATTGTTTGATGTCTGCTGATCGGACGGTGATAGTGGAGAGTAAAGAAGAAACTGCGAACCATCAGGTCAAAATTAACCCGCTGAAGGCGGGATGGGATAGGTGTATGTTTAACTGTACCTATTGCGACCCTGTTTATCTGTTGTTGCCGTGTTGTAATATTTATGATTAATTTAGTGAGTTGACCATAGGGTTTGATTATGTTTTCGTTACAGTAAAACCCTGTAATCTCTGGTAGACCGCTGAGCCATCAGCCTGACTTTGCCTTTCTGGAATAACGGGGAAGTCATCGACCCACGCGACAGCTGGGTTGCACATCAACTGTAGTAGTGCCTATTATCACCACTCTATTAAGGGCCCATTGGTGATTGCCCATGCTTGGAAAAAAACGTAAATAATTCGCCCACCACCAAGTAATAAGAGCGTCCGCTCCATGGTCACCAGTTTTCTTTTCCATCAAGCTACGTCGTCCACTATTATTTAAGGCTGCTACCTTAGTAGTGGGCCAATATAGAACGTGGATTTATTCATCAGCATCTATCGTATCTTGAGTGTTTCCATCGCACCTCTCGAGTACCTGGATTTACAGCCGGGTGCATTTATTTCACGGATGTATTAGCAGTTCAGGAAATGAAGAGGGCGAAAATCATTCCTGTCTGCGGTCAGCCAACCAGAGCTGGGAGTCCAGTGGAGCATCAATGCACGCGCGCCAACAAAGAAAGACGTGGGGTAGAGTGCACTCAAATTAATAGAGGGGAGGGTAGATTTTAAGAAAACTGTGGACCGGAACAGTTAGTGAAATTTACTAGCAGTTTCGCTGACAGGGACAAAGCGGGATTAGTATGTGTAGGTAGGACTCTTTATTTCAGGATTTCAAGAAAATGATTATTAGTTTATCCTCACCCCATAATTGTGGGAGTACGGAGTTTTTTTCCGGAGTTTTCAAAATCTTTATACTAACCTTCTTGTTTTTGTGTGTCCCGTACATCGTATTGGGGTTTTTGATGTGGTGATAGATTTTAATGCTTATTTAACCATAGTTTTTTTGACTGTTGTTAATAAAATATATAATTACTTTACGGATCGTATTTCCCTTCCTATCTGTACCTGTACTCTTTAACATGTACTCGTACTGTTGTATGTGGATACACTGTAGTGTAATAAACCGTATCTCCTAGCAAAGCAGGAGGCAGGGTGACAGTAGTTGAACAAAAGGTCACTGAGTGGCAAGGGGAGAGTCAGTATAGGTTCTCACCCTCGATAACTATGTCACACTATCCACCATCAACACAATTTCTCTTCTATCATCTCAGACATCTCTCAGACCGTTGTCGCGTCTCTGACATCACACCAACTTGGTTTTTGTCTCAGGCAGACTAATACATAACTCACTCATGACAGTGATTCTGTCTTCTTGGCCCTTTTCATGTCTGCTCCAATCTCCTTAAGTTTATCTTGCCCTGGAGATTCCAGAACAAAGACTGCACTGTAATACCATCACACTAGTATCCTCGATGTATGGCGTTTTTTTCTCAATTCTGTTCTAAGGAGTTTATTTTTTGTTGTTGTTGCAATTCCGCAATGGACATCTTGTCATAGCTTATCAATTATATTTGTGCTATCCCCCAGTGGTTAGTGCACTGGCTTCCAAGCTATGTAGTCCGTGGTTCGATCCCCAGTTAAGGTGGGATTTGTTTTTAGACCGCAAACGGCTCTGGGGTCGACTCATCCTCATGAATTGGGTAACAGAACAACTTCTGGGAAGGTTAAGGCGGCCGACGGGATGCTTGTGGCACAGAGATTTATGTTTAATAAATTTCTATATCTTTTCTTTATTCTACACTCGTCTTTTACCTTTCTTTCGATCTTTTACTTTTTTTCGCATACGCTCGATTGTTAACGAATACTCTCCCATTCAAACCTTTGTGTTTTCCTTTCTTATTTAGCAACGCATTTTATTGCTGTTAAGCTAAGTTCTTTGATGAGATCGAATCGTGTTAATTCGTTCTCGATAGGGATAAGTAGGAAGACTATCGTCTATCACTTCTCTCTGATCTGTTCGCCTATAGTTAATTATTCTCGGTGAAAGATTTGAGATGAAAGACATTGATCACTGGGAATGGCCATAGGAAGCAGAAGGTGTAAAACGCACATTGGAAGTTTTATTGCCGATGTCTGATCAGATCGAGAGAATTTTCTGCAGGTGTTAAGTCTGGTTTCGGTTCTGGGTGAGAAATATCTCTGATTTGTAGAATGAGTAAGGAAATATGTAAATCCGGGTGTAGGTGCGAACATCTGGCAGGTAATCGGGGTTCGATGATAGTGAATCATTTTCCTTTCATCAGAGATACATTTATACCAGAGCAGTTTAGACTTCATGCATTCAGACTCCACAGTCTCGCTAGACAACCTAGCTACGTTTCTAGAAATCACTTTTTATCTAAGTAGAATTTCCCAGTTTGCATTGGAAGATAGTCTTAAGTAGTTCTATTTGGTGGTAATATATATATGACTAGTATTGTCGAGTGATTAATTGTTAGTTCGAATTATATTTTTCACTAGTTAATTTCTGTGTAGCGTGATAAATGATAATTCAATTATAAATTTCTCTAGTTATTGTGTTACAGTGGATAGCAAAATAAATTATATTTCTAGCTAAACTCATTTGGCTATTAATAAATTTAATTAAATTGCTAGTAACCAGTCAGAGAATATTTTAACTAACTAGTAATGCACTGATTCATCATTGAGTATTGACGAGATACTTATGTATTTTTTCTAATTCATGATGATTGATTGGTTTTTAAATGACTAGAATTTATTTCACGGAAGTTTTAACGATGAGACTAGCTCTAAACTTGTGGTTTCTAATTTAAGTTAATGGCCGAAGTGAATATATATTCTATTTACGCGTAGGATTTGGTATACTATTAGGGTTGAGTATTTATGTTTTTTTCTTCCCTATACAGTATTCGGGTCAAAAACCCTAAACCTTACCAGCGGCTTTCAGTACCTATGTAACTGAGAAGAACTTTACTTAAAGAACATTCTGAATATAATTACCGGGTTTTGCAAGTGACCTGTCGGGCCTCGTGTTTTACCCTCAGAAAAAAAAAAGACAGAGTACCGGTCCAAAAGTAATATTAAGAATAAATGGTACTGGACTTAAAGAATATCTAGATTTCTTTCTCAAGTTCATATATACTTCGCCTGTGGTGGCGACTAAAATAATATTGACATTAACCATACAACGACCATTGTGTTGTGAAGGAGATTTATCCTAAACCGATTTATGTACCTGACACTCAATCTAACGATTGAAGATTCCAAGCCAATGTACCCTGTGAACATTTGATATCATAAGTATTTTCCTAACTGGACAAAAATTGAAGTGACATTCATCAGCATCCTATTTACAACCGTGAAGCAAACGTTTCCCAACATCTGATTAATTAGTCTTTGGAGAAACTGGGGCTTGGTTCGCCAGTAAACTCAAGTCTGGGATGGTCTGTGAGTGACTTAACAATTGTTTCAGATGTTATGAAAGGCAACAATTAGGTAAGAGTGTGCTTGTTTCTGTGATCACAGGTTATCAGAGCGAGAGAATAACAGGGATGAATAATTCGTTTATGATATAACCCATGTAATAACTTTGTATTTTCTCTTGTATGCAAGTTTTGCTAATGCTGTTTCCTCTTAGAATAGATTATATATATATATATATATATATATATATATATATATATATATATATATAAATATATATATATATATATATATATATAGTATATATATATATATATATATATACTCTGTTCTTTACTGAGAGAGAGAAATTTGGGGACCTTAGCGTATAAATCTGTGACTCTTTGGGCTATAACTTCTCTTATAACGGGATCTTCGCAACAGAGGGGGAAAGGATTACACCTATGAGTCTATCTCTTTAATTAATTCTTAACCTATGTTTATTGTAATTGATTGCATAGTCAATATTGTCGATGTAAAGTTTCTTTTTTATGATAAATAAAAAGTTTACATTCATTTTATCTACGTGTGGCGGTCAGCTTGTTCAAAAAAGATCCCTATTTCATAGATATAGTTTTTTCACGTATGTGCGTCTAATCGTCGTCACTTATCTGTGTGTGTGTGTACATGGAGTGGTTAAATATATATTATATATATATATATATATATATATATATATATATATATATATATATATATATATATATATATATATATATATTATATATATATATATATATATATATATTTATAGGAAACTGTCTGATCTAAAACTCTCAGTCGTAATCGATAGGCGGGTTTGATTATCTATTAAATCCAGGGACAGATTTTACCTTTCACCATTTCACTTGTGAAATTCTATTTCTTTACCTTATCTCCCACGGCGCTATCACCTGTTCTAGTATTATTCAGCCCTATTCAGGAGGGACCAAAAGTGATCTTGATTACTCTATCGGAAATGTGCGACAAAATGGGTGCTCGTTTTTCCGGGAATTGAATTCTAATCCTGAGTAGAGCGACAAGAAATTTCTCCTTTACCGGGATTTTTTATCTGTAATCTTTATAGACTAGTTAGAGAAGGAGAGTGATTGTCTCGTGGGTTTTGGTATTATTAAAAATATTATCCCCTAGACAAACGATCTTATATTGGCTTACTGACCACACGCGTATATATATCTATTGTTTTTTCCACTGCATTATTAGAGTTATACAATTGATTTACAGGGTGGTCTTTGTCAGAATATGTTATGTATTGATTTTGTAATACAAAGCCACTGGTAATAGAGTTTGTGATTGCGTAACAATCACAGGGTTTTTTGAAGCAGAAAGGTGTTTTGAACTAAGTTAAGGAGTGCGTTTGGACTATATTTTTTCCGTCCAGTTAATTCCCTCCCTTACCCAATCTGACTTCAGGGGTGAACTTGTAATGGATTTAAAATTAAGGGAAATTTGTTTCCTCCTTAAATTTTTGGCAATAATTGTTTTGTTTCCACTGTAGCAACTTATTTTGTTAGTGATTAATCTTAACTACCAATTATTTGGCATAGTCCTTGCATTTAGAGCCTTTAGAGCCATTAATAGCAGCGATAGTTAGATATCTAATTAGAAGGAGGTATCCCAGTTAAATAGAATATTTATTTTGGTTGTATTTCTCGTAAGTGGTAAGGAAACAGTGTATCTTTCCTTTTTCTTACTTCTTTCTCGTGTAAGTCTCAGTCAGCTATTTACTATGGCCGAGAGGGCAAAGCTTAGACAGATGCTCAGAGACGAAGCAATGGAAGAGGGATTGGACGGAGAGGAAGCGAAAGCTTTTGTCAGGGAAGAACTTGACAGATATGATGCGGAGCAGAAGGAAAAAAGCAGCGGAGAAGAAAGAAGAAGCTAGGAGGAAGGAAGCACAAGCTAGAGAGAAGGAGAAGGCAGCTCAAGATAGAGCGGAGAGGAAAGAGCGAGAAGAGCGTCAATTAGAACAGAAACAAATTGATGCAGAAATGGAAGCTTGCAGGGCACAGCATGAGGAAAGTGAGAAGGAACGATAGCGGGAGGAAAGACAGAAGGAGAGGGAGGAAAGAGAGGAGATACAGCACGAACTGGCTCTTAAGGCCCTAGACGTCCAAAGTCGTGGGGTCGCCTCTACCTCCAGCAATGGATAGTCTTCTCCTCATTCTTCTTTAACTGATCAATCTAACACTCAATCTCTTCATTTAGCAGCTATGTCTTTTGCTCTAGAATCTTTCCCTTGTCCTAATGAAAAGATTGACACGTGGCTAGAAAAATTTGAGAACATGGCAACTCTGTACGGTTTAGAGAGGTCGCGTTGGTGTATGAAGCTTTCCCATGCTTTAAAAAGTACTGCTTACGATGTGTATGCAAAACTGGAAAGCAGCCAAGAAGACAACTACGACGTGTTGAAGAAAGCTTTTCTTGAGCGCTTTGAAATGAATGCGCGAAAATTTTTGCAACTGTTTCGCAACAGCAGAAAAGAAAATTCTGAAACTTTTCAGCAGTTCTCTTCTCGTTTGGAGGGATACTTGTCAAAGTGTCTGCAGCTTTCACAGCTCGCCTCTACCTATGAAGGGCTTGAGGAGTTCGTTATATGCGAACAGATAAAGAACACTTTGTCTGGTGACACCCGGAGATTTCTAGCTGAGCAAAGGGCAGAAAAGCTTGAAGACATTTTGGAAAAGTCTGAGCGATATCATAATGCGCTGGCCGAACTGCCGGCCACAAAACGTAAACCGACAGAACAGCCTTTTCGAAAGAATAATCGAGACCAATCTTCTCATGCTTCTCACCAAAGTAACCACAGAGAAACTGGACCACTCTGAAAAGTCTAAGTTCTACAAAAACAAGTACCCCACCAAAAACAAACAGACTGATCAACCCAACCATTCTACATGACAGCGGGGTCAGAAAGGACAAGGTGGCAAAGGGAAAACCCCTGAGCACGGGACATATGATCAGAGCGAGAACACCGAGCCTAAACGCATCGGATGCTTGCTAACAGTCTCGCAAGGCAGAATTGATTTCAGTGATTCTCAACCTGAGGGAGAGAGACCCTCAACGCGAGGTACTGTTATTTTGAACGGTTCTTCAACTTTTTGTTTATTTGACACGGGGCTTTCTTATGATTGCATTGTCGCCAGGCACCTGGTCAAACCTGGTCAAAAGACAGAAGAAACCGTCGAACTTTGTGGAGTTTCTAAGAGTGATGCACCTACAGCGCTTCCCATTGCATTGGTTGAGATCCACTCTGATTTTGTCAGAGGTGTGACTAAAGCGGCTGTTATGGATGACCCGATCTACCCAGTCATACTTGGCAGTAGATATGTGGTTATTGGGAAACCGAAAGAGCCAATGTGGCAACAGTAACCACAAGAGGGCAAACCAAGAAGGAACGGGAGCCTGCGCCAAATTTGTTACCTATGGAACTTAAAGAGGCGCAACAAAAGGACCCTACCTTGGCACCCTGCTTTAGGAAACTGCCCATGGCTAAGGACCCTAGACAGCACGGGGACATTTTTTCTAAAGATGGCGCACTTTATCGCAGAACGGGCAAGCCTGAACAGGTTACAATCAGCTCCTAGTACCGAAACAGTACAGAAACCAAATCTTAGAAATGGGACACTCTCTTCCCTTTAGTGGACATATGGGACAGAACGCCACAAATCAACGTATATCTACTCATTATTGGTGGCCAGGAATAAACACTGATAATTATCAGGTATGTGAAATCCTGAGCCCAGTGCCAACGTGTGCCACCCAAGCAACGGACACCACCAGTTTCCATGGGTGAAATGCCAGTAATGGGACACCATTTGAACGGGTAGTGATCGACAGTTTAGAACCCTTCGAAAGGACTAAAAGAAGGAACAGATTTATCCTGACCTGCGTTGACACATGCACGTTATGGGCAGAAGCTATACCACTTACATGCGCGGATGCCAAGCCTGTCGCAGAAGCCCTCGTGCAGATTTTTACTCGGTTAATGGATGAGATCGTTAAGATCTTGAGAAACCAGCACATCTACCATAAAGCCTTATAATCCGGCCGGAAGTGGGTTAGTATAACGTGTCAACGGAAACCTCAACATGATGTTAAGTAAACTGAGACAAGTTAAACCTGAATATTGGGATCTCTGTATACCTGCAGCTTTATTTGCCTACAGGGACGCCGCAAATACTTCCACGGGATTTCCTCCAGCGACTCTTTTATTCGGCAGACCTATTAAGGGGCCGCTTGAAGCCTTACTTCAGTCGCTGACAGACCAGAAGGCTGATGAGATAGTTGTCTCAGCCAGTAAATATGTGTCGGATTTAAAGGAAAGGTTAAAGCTAGGATGGGATCTAGCAACGACCAACTTTAAGCGAGCACGCGCAAAGCACCCTAACCAATACAGGAAAGTCGCGAAAGATAGAGAATTGCAAGCAGGAGAGAAAGTTTTGTTGCTACTCCCCATCGGGAACAAAAAACTACGTATCGGATGGCAAGGTCCGTTTACCGTCCTTAAAAAGATTTCAAAGGCTGACTACCAGATCTCTATTAAAGGAAAGGAGAAGGTCTTCCACGTAAATCTGTTAAAGAAATACTTGGAAAGACTGGTGCCAACCTCCGAACATCTCCTGGCGTGCACCAAAATTGACGAAGATGACGATAGTGGCATGGAATTTCCACTGCACACACATGAAATCTTTCAACGATGTCAAAAGCGGAGACACTCTTTTACGCGCAAACGGAAAACATTCCAGAGGAAGAAAACTTTGGGAGCAGACATG
>JAMPIV010020856.1:0-37064 GCA_024509875.1 Oreohelix idahoensis | reverse complement strand
TGATAGGATTATGATCAGTTAGCACAATGTCATGTTCAATGACATGTGTGTGTCCCGGATGTCTGTAAGAACATCCTGAAATGTTTGCAACATCGAAGAAACTTGTCGATGTTCCTCAGCGGAAAGATTTGGAGAAACGGTCACGTTTTTCCAAGATTCCGTAGAATAAAGTGGGACCATAGAAAGAGGAAGATTGACATCAGAAAAAGTAGTTTCCTCATCCTGTATAACTGACAGCGATGAGTATTGACCATGAGGTACTTGAGAATTGTCCGTTGCCTGGAAAATAGGCTGCAAATAGTCTGGTCTTTCATGAAATTCCGTGAGCATATTTATGTGGAAAGTTTTATGCTTTCCATCAATATCGACAACATAGTCGACATCAGAAATTTTGGAGACTATTGCATATGGACCTTTCCATGCAATTAGAAGTCTGTTCTCCCTTGAAGGAAGTAGAACGAGAGCTTTGTCACCTGGACAAAGTTGTCGTAGACATCTATTCTTATTCGCAAACTGCCTTGCCTTTTCTTTAGCAAATTCGGAAGACGAAGTTGCTAGTCTGCATGCCTCAATGATTTTTTTTCCTAAGAGCAATGACGTACTCATAAGAAGACTGAGTCTCATCGCTAATATTATCGGCAGTGATTAGATCGTGAAGTAAAGACATAGGGCCGCGCGGTTGCGCGCCAAAGACAAGTTCAAAAGGGGAAAACCCCGTATGTTCATTGGGGACCTCTCTATACGCAAAGAGAGCCGCGGGTAAGACCCTGTCCCAATCCTGAGGATGATCCTCAGTTATTTTACCCAGTAAAGTTTTTAGAGTCCTATTTAAACGTTCGACCAACCCATTAGACATTGGGTGATAGATACTGCTGAGAGACCTTTTTATATGTAGCATAGACATTACCTGTGACATAGTGTCTGATATCAGTTGAGTGCCATGGTCTGACAATATTTCTCCGGGAAAACCCAAGCGAGAAAATATCAGCCAAAGAGCGTCTGCGATATCAGCAGTTGAGATGCTCTTGAGAGGTATTGCCTCTGGCCAACGTGTGCACATATCGACACATGTAAGAATAAATTGATGCCCTCTAGCCGACTTAATTCTAAAAGGACCGATAATATCTATTGCCATTTTTTGAAAAGGGCGAATTGGAATGTCAGCAGCCTGAATAGGCGCAGCATGTCGTGGTCCTTTAGATTTGACCTCCTGACATACTTTGCAAGAGCGACAGTACATTCGTATGTCCTTGCTCACAAATGGCCAAAAGAAAGCCGCAAGAACTCTCGACTTTGTACGGGAAAAACCCATATGTCCAGCACATTGCGAGTCATGAGCATGTTGCAATATTTGCACCCTCATGCTCTTAGGCACAAGAATTTGTGAATGAGTGGATGTAGTCGAGTCTTGTACCATACGTACAAGTACGCCGTTCTTCATAGAAATCCAAGATTTTCTATTAGTATTTTGATTAGGATCACCTTTTTTTGCTAGAATGAAGAATTTTTGTAACGACGGATCTTCTTCTTGCAATTTGATAAATGAGTCACGTGTAATAGTCAAGTGACTATTTTGTTCATTTACTTCATCATTATTAGTTAATGAAGTTTGAGGTGGATCCAGAGCATGTGCTCTTGTGACCACCGTATTGGTAGCTTCAATGTTTTGCTCTTCCCAAACAGCAATCTGCTGTGGGGTACATTCCCTAACTCCGTGAATACGACCAATAATAAGGTCCGCAATAGGGTTTGGAAGTAGACACGCGTGGACCTCTCCCGTGAAGAAAGGAGTAGCAATATGTATTATGGCAGTAGGATATTTTTCCAACGTGCCACCAAATGTGACACATTTGATGACCTTTCCTGTAGCACAGAATGGATCTACAAGAGATTGCCTAACCCCGACAGTAGTACATCCAGAATCAAACAACACCGAGACTGGATTACTATTTACAAGCCCCTTATGTAATATAAGAGAACCTCTCCCATCATGAGCAACATTAGCAGGAAGAGCGGGCAAAGGATGACCACAGCTTAGAGTACTAATGGTTTTCGGATCAAATAAAGTACTGCATTGGATACATTTATTTGCCCTACCAAAGTCAAAAGATGAGCATCCGATAGCATTATGGTCTTTATCATTATTAACCTGTTTATCTGCTCCCTGAGATTCTTGTTGAACAGAGTTTGTCTGTTGATATCTTTTTCTCTTCTGTTGCGATCTACCGCGACCATTATTGCCTCTGCAATTATCATTAAAGTCCCTACTGTAATTTTTATCCTGGTTTGCGTTCCAGTTTCCATAACTGTCATTACCATCTCTATGCTGTTGAGAACCTCTATTATCTTGGTATTGAGGTCTCTGCAAAAAATATTTTCCTCTATACCGATTACCTTTATGAAAATTTCTAAAGTTACCGGGAATAGAATACCGTGTAATATTAGGTTGTCTCCAGTTCTGGGAAGAAGAATCTCCCTGAAATTGATTACCATGGTTCTGGGCATAATTACGGTTACTCTTTTTATTGAAATTTTGCTGGCTACCCTGAAATTTACGCATAAAATTCGGGCCATAAGGTGCTGCCGAAGCAACTGGCAGACCTTCTTTTACCTTAGAGTTGCTAATGGTTATGTGAGGATGTGCAGTAACATACTGGCTACAGTATTCTTCCATTTCTTTTATATTTTTAGGCTTACGCTCATGAAGAAAAGAAAGAAAAGCTTCATTAACAGAAGACATAACCTTGTCTCTAAGAAGTAAGTCCATGAGGGCTTCAAATGTACTTTCTGTCTTAGAAAGCTCAACCCATCGTAAAAAAGTAAGACGTATGCCTGAGATGAATTCTGAGAATTCAACTCCAGTTTCTGGTAACATGTTTTTAAATTTTAGACGATATCCGTCTTCGTTAAGTTGGTACTTCTTTAACAATGCCGCCCTGACAACCTCATAGTTGTTCTTGTCAGGCACATCTACCATACCCAACAAAGTCAAAGCATCACCTCTAAGTATCTTGGACAGATGATAAACATATAATGTTTTATCTATATTATGCACCTTACATGCACTTTCAAATCTATCTAGATAAAATGTTATATCATCAATTGAAGCATTGAATGCTGGTAAATTAAGCTTGAAATCAACAGCATTAGACTTATTAGCAGATGATACCTTATTAGCATCATTAGCATTACTAGATAATTTCAACTTTTCTAACTCCAAAGCTAAGAGTTTTTCTTCATGTTCCATTTTTGCTTTTCTCTCATCAGACTCTCTTTGTAACCTTCTTTCTTCAGCCTCAGCCTGTTTTTCTAATCTTTTATTTTCAGCCTCTATTTCAAGTCTCTTATTTTCAGCTTCTTTTTCAAGTCTCTTATTTTCAGCTTCTTTTTCAAGTCTCTTATTTTCAGCTTCTTTTTCAAGTCTCTTATTTTCAAGCTCAGCCTGAAGTCTCTTCTCCTGAGATTCTGCTTCTCTTTTTTGTTTTTCCATTTCCATTTGTAATCTCTTTTCATCTACCTGCATCTGCAGTTTTAAATTTTCAGCATCTATTCTCTTTTGTTCAGTTAGTTCTTTCATTTTCTTTTCCTCCGACTTCAATGCCTTGGCATATTGAACAGTCGCAAATTCTTCTAATTTATCACCTGTCTTCCCAAGGGCTTTACCCTGCTCAATAAAGTACTCAAATGTAGACATGATGTCTAAAATGTGAGTACAGAACCTGAAATAATTAATTATCTTATTTCAATCTTAATAGCAACAAGACTTAATAAAGTGCTTGTATAATTACTATGTTCACTCCAATCTCTGTGGGAAACAAGACTTGACACCAATTTGTATTATCAGTTGTACAATAATATCACAAGTCACCTCTTAATTATCAGTGCACTACCCAAATCAGTGCATAACCATCAGTTATTTATCATAACTGCACTACAATAGTGCATAAGGAAAAAACCACCAGCTAGTTATGATAAGTGCACTATAGATCAATAGTGCATGAGCATATATGTAACAATAGTGAAAGCTAACTATGCAAGAACTATGCAAACAATAACAAGACAATGTAAACAATAACAAAGTACCAACAATGTAAACAAAACAAAGATCAAAGTCAATGTAAACAATAACAAAGATCAGAGTCAATGTAAACAATAACAAAGATCAACGTCAATGTAAACAATAACAAAGATCAGAGTCAATGTAAACAATAACAAAGATCAAACAATACGAAAACATTCGCATAAGTCAAATAAATAAACAGCGAAACTAAAAAGAATATGATGACAGAATGCGAAGATATGACAAACAAATGACGCTACAGTATATACACAAAAATTTACGTGAAGAACTGAATAATAGAAAAGAGGAGACCTACAAATACAAACAATTGAAATCGAAACTAAAAAACAGAAAGAAAGAGGGAAAAAAAAGAAAAAAAAGAAATCATACAAAAACGAAAATAAAGCACAACTCGTCACAACTAAACAGATATAGCAACGATTGTCGCTAGCAAATTTCACAATAGGAAATTCGCACAGTCCCTAACGAAAACGCTAACAGTAGAACCTCTGTGACGTGGTATCATCTACTGAAAGACACCGCCCAACCGAGAAAACCCGCAGAAATATAAACATATAAATACAAATCCAAATAACATATAACATGTAAACATATAAAGAGTGCGAAAAATGTGATAGACAGAAGGCTCAGTTAGAACATAAGGGCACAGTTCACAAACAAAACAGGCCACTTAACTTCTATGTATCCACAACGTCAGCACAGTTCAGAACAGGATGTGATCAGCATTCTTAGGACAATGATCCAACGTTGATCCATATCTGCTCTCGTAAACTGCCATGACGAAGGAAATGAGCTTCTAACAGGAAACAGCTTCTGACAGGAAACAGCTTCTGAACTTGACCTTCTGAATCTGCAACAGTAATTCTGAGACCGGAACAGTTGTTACGGCACTTGTCCTTCTTCTCAACAGATCAGGAAATCCATTCGCTCGGTACTTGTCCTTCTATTTGTAGACAAACTTCAATACCGCCGAGCAGCGCCGGGTAGTTTCAAAATATCAACAACTGTCAGTACTGCTGCGTCTTTCAAAAAATTTCATCAAAGGTGATGAATAGCAACTGCAATGTTGTCTTGTAGTCTGCTGATGATGTCTGGGTTTGTTGACCCCCTTGAGAGTTGGTACCAGAATAAACCAACTATTGGCCACCATGAATTGATAAGGGTGGAATTAGGATGCCGTCAAATTACCACCTCTATCGACACCAGGTATTACAATGCAAGATGTGGGTGTCTTATCTGGTTTAGATTGTTGCTGTGTGTGTTGCAGTAGAACAGTTCACAGGGTACACCACAGGCAACATGACGTGTAGAGTCATAAAAATGGTAACTTCGCTTTAGGTTTATACCATTTATTGCACGCCACAAAAACAGTCATGATACTTATGTTATCATCGGCATAGTACAACGAATGCAGCATTCAAACTCATGTTAACTGACAGTCATGTAGAAGTCAATACTCAATAGTTGTATGGAAAACAAATATCATAGCGAAGCTTGATAAATAATACATATAACTTCTGCAACCGTGGTCAGCTGCAGATCCTTAATGTTCATAGACAATAATAATTATTCCTTCCTGATGCTAGCAGATCAGATGTATACAATACGTCCGTTTACTGTCTGCACGTGAGTAGCATACATGGATTACAGGTCAGCTCGACCTTTATAACCTTCCTAAGTCTAACCATCTGACTTGGACGTGATCTCTGATATAACGAATCCTGGAACACAGACAATAGTCTTGTTGGTCTAGAGCGACCCATAGATATATAACTAGTTCAGGTATAAAGATACCGGTGACTTAATCCTAGTCAAAGTACCTCTCCATTTTGAATCACACAGGCGAGCAAAAAGGCGACAAAATGACGAACCTCTAGATGATAGCCTAAAGTTCGATACAAGAGGAATTACCTTATTTCGGAAAATCAACCATGAACATATGCCTCCAGGCAGGCTTGAATAATACGGGGAAATAGTCTAGTTAGCTAACTAACTCACAAAGACAATGTATTTCCCTCAGAGAATCACAAGACGCAGTCGCGTCCGCTCGCTAATCAGTCCATTTCTCAACTGCCCGACCTGGGCGGAACAACAAAACGACAACCAAGTCGAGACATGCGCAGAGTGACAATCTCTGAGTCGCTGTTCACAATAAGACGATTCTAAGAACATTCGAGATAAAAGTCTTACACAGTCGCGCCTTTTATGGACATGAACAGAAGCGTTAAGAAAGGTTTCAAACATCTACAACAGTTGACTGATACTACCAAATAAGGAGATATGGTCACGCTTCGTTCAAGACATTATAGACCGAACGTGTCTCTATACAAGAGGAGGTAAACTCATAAAAAATAGCAGTATCGATATTTCGGGTTCTGTCCCTTTGACCATAAAATATATATAACATGCATTTCAGTCAAATAATGATCATACATACGAAAAACGATCATACAAAGACTTTGGAAAAAAGTAATTATTTGTGCGTAACAGACATCCTGAAATTGTTCTAACAAAGTAGAAACTTGTTTCTGCTCTCCTGGAGATAATTCTGGAGAAATTGCAACATCTTTCCATGATTCATTAGAGTGAAGAGGAATCATTGGAAAAGGTAAATTTACATCCGAGAAACTCGTTTCCTCATCCTGTATTACTGACAGAGATGTTGGACTGGAAAATCGTCCGTTGCCTGGAAAACAGGTTGTAAATAATCAGGACGTTCATGGAATTCCGTGAGCATGTTGATGTGGAAGGTTTTACGCTTCCCGTCAATATCGACGATATAGTCAACATCGGAAACTTTTGATATTATATCGTACGGACCTTTCCAAGAAATGAGAAGTCTATTTTCCCTACAAGGTAGCAAGACAAATGCTTTGTCACCTGGACAAAGTTGACGCAAACATCTCTTTTTATTGGCAAATTCCCTTGCCTTCTGTTTCGCAAATTCAGAAGAAGCAGTTGCCAATTTGCATGCTTCAATAATCTTGTGTCTAAGTGCGATGACATATTCATAAGAGGATTTTGTGTCATCTACAATATTATCAGCAGTTATAAGATCATGAAGTAAGGACATAGGACCTCGCGGTTTCGCGCCAAAGACAAGTTCAAAGGGAGAAAATCCTGTATGTTCGTTGGCGACCTCTCTATATGCAAAGAGAGCCGCGGGTAAAACCCTATCCCAATCCTGAGGATGATCTTCCGTTATCTTACCTAGTAGGTTTTTCAGAGTTCTATTCAAACGTTCCACCATCCCATTGGACATAGGATGATAAATACTACTCAGCGATCTCTCTATCTTCAGAGTCGACATTACTTGAGACATGGTATCCGATATGAGTTGGGTACCATGGTCGGATAATATTTCTGCTGGAAACCCCAGACGAGAAAATATTAACCAAAGAGCATCTGCGACATCAGCAGTAGTTATGCTCTTTAGAGGAACAGCCTCCGGCCAACGTGTGCACATATCAACACACGTCAAAATAAATTGGTGTCCTCTAGCAGACTTTATCTTAAATGGACCAATGATGTCTATCGCCATTTTTTGAAATGGCCGAATGGGAATGTCTGCAGCCTGAATAGGTGCATCATGGCGTGGACCTCTGGATTTAATCTCTTGACATACTTTACAAGATCGACAATAGATTCGTATGTCCTTATTCACAGCAGGCCAAAAGAAAGATTGAAGAACTCTAGCTTTAGTACGGGAAAAACCCATATGTCCAGCACACTGCGAATCATGAGCGTGCTGTAAGATTTTAACTCTCATATTTTTAGGCACAAGGATTTGAGAATGAATGGACTTAGCGGAGTCTTGTACCATACGTACAAGTACGCCATTCTTCATCGTAATCCAAGATTTACGATTAGTATCCTTATTCGGATCACCTTTTGTTGCCAGAGTAAAGAATTTCTTTAGAGTAGGATCATCTTCCTGCTGTTTGATAAAGGAATCGTGGGAAATCTCCAAGGGATCATCTTGGATCTGCGCATCATTATCTTCAGAATGTGAGATTGTGGCATATTAAGAGCTTGAGCCCTAGTGATTACTGCATTAGCCGATTGCATATTAACATTTTCCCAATTAGAAATTTGATGTGGAGTGCATTCTTTCACTCCATGAATGCGACCGATGATAAGATCAGCGATCGGATTCGGCAAGAGACATGCTTGCACCTCTCCTGTAAAGAAAGGCGTAGCAATATTGATAATGGCAGTGGAGTACTTCTCCAATGTGCCACCAAATGTTACACATTTGACTATATTGCCTGTAGCTCGAGAAGGATTTACGAGTGATTGCCTCACTCCAATGGTAGTGCACCCCGAATCGAAAAGAATTGATACCGGAGTACCATCTATTAGGCCCCTATTAAAGACAAGAGCACCCCTTCCATTATGCGCAATTGACGCATGGAGAGCGGGAAGCGGGTGACCGCAGCTTAAAGTAGACACTGTGGTTGGATCGAATAATGTTTTGCATTGCGAACACTCAGATGCTCTAGCAAAATCGAAAGCGGAATTTGCTACACTGTTGGAGTCTTTTTTATCATTATTCTGATTATCGGTGTCGTGGAACTCCTGTTGTGCAGAGTTAGCCTGGTAATAAGATTTACCATGTCTTTTGTGTTGTGATCTACCTCGGTTATAATTGTCTCTATAATTATTATTGCCTCTGTTATAACCCCTATTTGGGTTTGAATCATAATATTCATGATCATAATCATCATGCTCATTATATTGAGTATCCCTGTAATATTGTTTCTTTTGTCTCCATGAAGCACTTGGGTAGTTCCTATAGCTACTCCCCTTTCGAGAATTTCTAACATTATGGGTACCCCTCGCGTGTCGAGGACTATCAGCCCGATTCCAGTTCTTCGAAGAAGAACTCTGATTTGAGTGGTTATCTTGGTTTTGATACTTATTCCAATTAACCTTTTTATCAAATTTATTTTTAGTCCCTTGTAATTCGTGTGAGTAATTCTGATTATATTCTGTTGCCGAAGCAACTGGCATACTCTCTTTAATGTTAGAGTTACTAAGAATCATGTCAGGGTGTGCCGTGGCATACTGGTCACAATATTCTTCCATTTGCTTTATTGTACCAGGTTTACGCTCATGTAAGAACTCTAGGAATGATTTATTTACAGAAGACATGACCTTGTCTCTTAGCAATAAATCCGTAAGACCATCAAATGTTTTCTCTGTTTTGGATAATTCAATCCATCGTGAAAGTGTAATTCGTGCTTTTGAGATGAAATCTGAGAATTCTACACCTACCTCAGGTCTCATTGTTTTAAACAAAAGACGATAACCTTCTTCCGACAGCTGATATCTCTTTATCAAAGCTGCCCTAACAGCATCATAATTATCTTTGTCGGCCTCTTCAACAAAATATAACTTACTCAGAGACTCCCCTTTTAGATTTTCAGACAACTGATTCACATACTGTGATTTGTCAACATTATGAGATCGACAAGCCCGTTCAAATCTAGAAAGCCAAAATGTTATGTCATCACTGGTAGGGTTAAACGCTGGTACCTTGACCTTGTACACAAAGGGTTTACCATTACCACCAGATGCCTGATTAACATTACTCATACATGTCAATTTTAATTTCTCTAATTCAAACTCATGTTCTCTTATTGCTTTTCTCTCTTCAGCTTCTCTATCTAATTTTTTTTGTTCTGCAGCAGCAGCAGCAGCTTCTAATTTTTTCTGTTCTGCAGCAGCAGCAACTTCTAGTTTTTTCTGTTCTGCAGCAGCAGCAACTTCTAATTTTTTCTGTTCTGCAGCAAGTTCTAATTTTTTCTGTTCTGCAGCAACTTCTAATTTTTTCTGTTCTGCATCAGCTTCTAATTTCTTCTGTTCTGCCTCAAATCTCCTTTCCTCCACTTGCATCTGCAATTTCTTAAGTTCAGCAGCAGTATCAGCTTCTTTTTCTAATCTTTTTTCTTCAGCTAAGGCTTTCCTTTCTTCTGCAGCAGCTTTTTTTTCTTCTATTTGAAGTTTTCTCTCCTCAGCCGCAGCTTTTTTTTCCTCAGCAGCAGCTTTTCTTTCTTCAACAGCAGCAGCAGTTTTTTTTTTTCTTCTGCAGCTAATGCTTTGTCATATTGAGCAACAGCCCATTGTTCTAAGTCTTTTCCAGTCTTATCAAGAGATTTTCCTTGTGCAATGAAATAATCTAATGTAGACATATTGTCTTCTTAAATCAGAAACCTGAAAAAGTAAATAAATTACCCTATTTCACTTTAATGGGAGACAAGTCTATACCATAGACTTAGTCTTAGTCCAAACTTGTATGGTTTATAATAACCAATGATAACTTGAGTACCTGTGGACAACAATAACTGTATCTCAAATACTGTGGGGACAAGCCTTACAAAGGTCTTGTATACCTCAATGTAATCAAAGATCACTTGAGTACCTGTGGAAAAAATATTTCCCTTTACCAATCACTTTGGGAGACAAGCCTTACAAAGGTCTTGTACATTTTGTTTTATAACAATAACAATCATAAAGTACTGATCTGTACTATACTATCAGTGTATACCACTATACGTCATGTCAACTAAAGACATTACAAAGGACAAACAAGAAAAGACAATATGAACACATTTGCAGAGATCAAATTAAATTAAATAGGAGAAATGAAAAAAATGATCACAGAAACCGTGATGATAACTGCCATAATATAACAAGACAAATAACGCCACAGTGTATAAACATAAGGGTGTAAAAAACTGAAATGAAAGAAAAGATGAGACCTACAATTATACAAACAAATCAAACAAAACTAAGGAACACAAAATTATTAACAAAAACAACGAAGAAAAGAACACCTCATCACAACTAACAGAAATAGCAGCAAATTGTTGCTAACAAATTTCCATTAAGAAAATGTGTACCTATAGAATACTAGTACCAGACCAATGTCACTCGGCATACCTTGTACTAGTCACACAGAACATAAACTAATTTAATACATAACAAATAACATGTAAGCATAAATAGCATATAGCATACAATATAATTTATGTCATGAATGGAATGTGTTGCAGGTATAGTGTTGTAAAGCAGGCACAGTTTATTTTAATACTAATAACTTGCCACTTTATTCAGTAATAGATTTAATTTTAAACTATTACACTGTCAATTTTTCTCTGTTGAGCATATGAAGATCCAACGATGAACTATGCACTTTATGTTCAACAACACTGTGATTCTTCTGTACGTTGAGAAATGTCAACAATACTGCTCCAGATATTTTCTACACTTGATACCACTGTCCTGTGTAATACTGTCTGTACAGCGAAAAAAACTGTCAACAAGCGCTGACCTAGATACAGCATCCTATCGGTAATACAGGTCAAGCTGACATCGACTGTATAGCTGTCCTACTGGTGTTGATGTGTTCAAACAAATGTTCTTTCAGCTGTAAACTGTGATTCTCAACACAAAACTGCGTAAGCTGGACCCAGGAATCTGGCTCGCCACTGTAAAGTTTCTTTTCTTCTTTCCACTCTGTAAAGTGTCAGTCTGTATGCTCTGTAAGGAAGAGTGGTGTGTTGTTGAGATCAGGCATGCTCCAGTCTACCCAGCTGTAAATGGGTAACTCACCCTAGTCCTGAGTTAGGGAAGGCAAAGGCTCCAGGGGAAGCAGGCCCTAAACTTGGTCACTCCAACCGACGCAGGATGGTGTATGTATGAAGTAGAAGTGTAGAGTGTGATTACCGCGAATGGTGTACTGTTCGTGTGCTGACCAATATAACCACTCATACACATGTGTCTACAAGGCACCAATGCAGACTGCTGGAATCTTTGTTTACTCAATTTATTCAGACGTACACACTGGGACATACGAGTACATCATGGTATGTTGACATATCAATTTGTAGGTATACATAGCAGATCTGAAGTCATGACACATTCAGAAATAATGGGCAGTACATCAAAAGTTCAATTGTCATGATACATTATGGCCGCATCCCCCTATCTGACTAAACGCGTCAGTGAAGGCAGATCGGTAAATAACTAAAGTTACTTGACGTCCATAGTTTGTAGCATATATTATGAAACCACGAAAGAGGGGGTTTCTAGCAAGATTGAGATCTCCCTGTCACTGTCCGATAATAGGATAAATAATCTGTTCTCTTGGCAGTGATCAAAACATATGATGACTGAAATCTAACATGGCCGCCTCCCTGAGTTGTCGTTCACTCATTCATAGGAAGGTGAATATAAGCCAGAGTTAATTTATAATGGGTATATAAATGATTTCATAAATGTTTCCATACAGCTCTACGGTGATCAGGTTAATTCACGTAGCCATAACCGCTGTAGGAAAGTCTGTCATCTTTGTCGATACAAAACACGACCCTAGCGATACGAAGCACAATGTTCCATCTAGGTCGAATCGACATGAGATCATCAAAATAGGGTCTGGCAATACATGGAGTCCGAATTATACATTGTACCGTACCTTAGGAGAGTCTCTAACATAAACTATAGTAGAGATACCATCTCCTTTAGAAGAAAACCACTTCATGAATCATATTTCCTTAAGAATCTACCAGCCCTTTGAAAATTGCGTACCCGCCATTATCACGGTACATCGGAACTCATCACGACTTGTCAAGACAACTCATACTTCCGCTAGACCGGAATAACAAGAATCTAGTCCCTCCTACCCATCCAAAATATACAATATAGGACTGATTCTACTTGTACTAATAATATGTAATACATATGAATTCAGGCCATAAACACAATAAGCAAATTAATATATTTTCTGGCCCTAAAAAAATAAGTACAAACGTAAGCGCAATATCCTTGCGCCGGATCAATATCCAGAACGATTACTCCTATAATCAAAAGTGTGAATCAAACATGGATTCTCTCGCTTTTACCATAGACAGCATTTTCATACACAAATGAATGAATGTCTATATTTTTCCCATATTAAATAGCCATATCGATTTTTGTAATATGTGCGTCAAAATATGCACGCAACACACTTATCTTCAATAAAGGAAAATACGTCCGTCCAAAACGCTGCACATCACAAAGTCTGCTGAGGAAAACAGTTCACCGCATAAGGTCACCGCAGTGTTGCGTGTGAAATTCTCGCAACATCGTTTTATGTACAATATATATTTTGTAATGAAAGGGAAATAATCATGTGGAATTTATAGTCACTTTTCATGGTAAGCAGTTGTCTTCTCGTGTTGGTGTCGATGGCAGTTAAGTTTGTTATGCGTTCTTGAATCGTGTCCATGTATGGACTTGCTAGGCCGCTTTTCTCAGAAAGCGGTTGGCAACCTGTTGGGTTATCCTTATAAGGTAATCATTCTTAAGCTGGTTCTTAGTAAAGGTCCTTGTGTCTTAAGTTATCTGAGCTGTGGTCGATTCGCGCTGGACTGCGCATGTCTAAGTCTTGGGTCTTTGTCGAACGATTTCCGCCCAGCAGGCAGTGAGCGAAGGTTTTGGATAGCGAGCAAGACGTCTTTGTGAGCATCTGTGCTTTTCTTGTTCTTCAGGAATGTGAAGTCCTCTTATGGATATTTCGTTTATTCGAGATGATACCTCTAGTGTATTTCCACACGCCGGAAGGCGTATTATTTCTGTGGTTATTTCCTGAAGGCAAGGTAAATTACATTTACATTAACTTTATCGATTTCTGTTCGTGAGTGACATTTGATTCGTAGCCTGTCTTTGAAAGTCGTCATCACGAGATGTTTTCTCAGCTCACATATTGCTACGTTGTACCGCATCGGGTTGATGCATGTCCCAAGGACTATTACTTGCTACTTCGCTACATGAACTAGGTTTGAAACCTTTTGTTATCTAGAGGATTTTTTGAGGACATTATTAATACTTCAGAAGACGTGCCTGTCTTGCTGAAGTCAGATTAAGGAGAGTGAACTGATCTCATACATCTGGTTATCTCCTGGCTAAGATAGAAAGGGATGGAGAATTTTCCCGACTACATTACAGCCTTATAATGTATTGACATGCCTGTGAATCATCTTTATTATGATGCTGTCTACCGTCCATTGCTGTACTGACTATGTTGCTGTGATAATGACTGTATGATGTACCTACATATTCGCGTATACGTTTTGTCACTGTGGCGTCCACAATAAATGATACAAGAAAACATCACTAGCTGTTGCAAGCATCTTTGACTTTACACGTCGTGCATTTACGTGACGTCTTTGTGTGGACTGCCCTGTTTTGCTAATGCTCACTGTTTGAGTACACATCTGCATCCTACACAACCAGACCACAGACACCATACACCATCTCTCATCGTATGGTGCACGCATCATTTGGTGGCCATAAGCTGGTTTGGTCTGGTACCAGCATACACGGGGTCCCTTACCCACATCATTTTCAACAAGAATTCATCAGCATCCTTCAAGAAATCAACATACTTCAAGACAGTCAACATCTTCAAAATTTTCAAAGTACTCGGCGTTGCCCGGTAAATGTCAAAATTGCAATTTTTTGACTGAAACAGAAATTTGACAGTACCCGGCGTTGTTGCATATTGCCGGATAACACAGACTGCTGTTGTCTTTAACGCAAGTCAAGCAAGTTGCTGCTGTCAAGGTTCCAGTGCTGTCGTTTTTTTTTTTGAGAAGGTCAAGTGCCGATTCTTACAAGTTCTTGTGTTAAGAAGGCCAAGTACCGAGTGAAACTGGTGGCTGTTATATTTAAGAAGGACAAGTGCCGTAACAACGCTACCTGTATATCAGAAGCTCTAGTATCATCGTCGTGGCAGTTGAGCAGTGCAGATGCATCATCGTTGGAGCTTCGCTCTTTAGGACGTTGATGGACATCTGTTTTTTCTGCGGTTCTACGATTGGAAGCCTATAAGTTAAGTGGCCTGTTTGTTCGTAAACTGTGCCCTTATACTTCTGCTGAGTCTTCTGTGTTTCATCTCATTCTTTTGTCATATTGTTATATGTTATTTGTTTATATGTTATTTGTATAAATATATGTTTATATTTCGCGGGTCTGGCTGGGTGGCGACTCCTATAGATCATACCACATAGCAGAGGTTTTCTATTGAGAGTGTTCTGTAGGGTGTGCAAATTTCCGATACTGGAATTTGCTAAGCGACTTTTGTTGCTATTTCTGTTAGTTGTGATGACATGTGTTAATATTGTTTTCGTTATTATTTCGCATTCTTTAGTTTTGTTTTGATTTGTTTGTATTTGTTAGCCTCCTCTTGACTATAGTTTAGTTTCATACAACATTTTTGTTTATACACTGTGGTGTCATGTGTTTTGTTTAATTCTATCGCAGATATCGTCACATTTTTTGTGATATTTCATTAATTTCTGCTTTATTTTTAGTTGATTACTGCGAACGTTTTTGTATTGTTGCTGATCTTTGTTATTGTTTACATTGTTATTGTTTACATTGTTTGCATTGTTTACATTTTCAATGTTTACATTCTGCATGTGTTTACATAGTCATTGTTTACAGTTATAGTAATTAGTTAATGGGCTATGCTAATGCACTGTTACTACTACACTGATGATAAATGAATGATGAATAGTGTTGTGCACTATTGAATGAGAAGTGCACTTATAATCAAGAATTGATTGTTGACATTTCATATACAAGTTCTTTGATTGGAGACTTGTTTCCCACAGAGATTGGGATAAAATAATGTGAGTGAATATACAAGTGCTTAATTAAGACTTGTTACACTTAGGTTTGAAATAAATTAGTTAATTATTTCAGGTTTTTGACTCATATGTTAGACAACATGTCTACATTTGAGCACTTTATTGAGCAGGGTAAATTGCTTGGGAAGACTGGTGATAATTTGGAAGAGTATGCTACTGCTCTATATAATAAAGCGCTGAAGTCTGAGGAAAAAAGACAGAAAGCAGAAGCTGAGCAGAAAAAAATTGATTCTGAGAATCTGAGACTGCAGATGCAGGCAGATGAAAGGAAATTCCAGATGGAAATGGAGAAACTAAAAAGGGAATCAGAAGCTGAGGAGAGAAAACTCCAGCTACAACTGGAAGCTGAAAGACTTGGAAAAGAAGCAGAAAATAAAAGACTTGAAAAAGAAGCAGAAAATAAAAGACTTGAAAAAGAAGCAGAAAATAAAAGACTTGAAAAAGAAGCAGAAAATAAAAGACTTGAAAAAGAGGCTGAGAATAAAAGACTGGAGAAAGAAGCTGAGAATAAAAGACTAGAAATGCAGTCTCAAGCTGAAGAAAGGAAGTTACAAAGAGAGGCTGATGAGAGGAAAGCAAAAATGGAACATGAAGAAAAACTCTTAGCTTTAGAGTTGGAGAAGTTGAAATTGATGAGCATGAGTAATGCTAATGATGCAAACAAGGGTTCATCTTCTGATAAGGCTAATAGTGATACTTTTAAGATTAAGTTACCAACATTTAGTCCTTCCAGTGATGACATAATGTTCTATCTGGACAGATTTGAACAAGCATGTAAAGCTCATAACATAGACAAAGCAAAATATGTTTATCAGTTGTCAGGGATACTGACAGGTAAAGCTCTAAGTATGTTAAATATGGTGGATGAACCTGACAAAAACAATTATGAGGTTGTCAGGGCCGCTTTGTTAAAGAAATATCAGCTTAACGAAGACGGCTATCGTCTACAATTTAAAAACATGTTGCCTGAAACTGGAGTTGAATTCTCCGAGTTTATTGCAAGAATACGCATTACTTTTTCACGATGGGTTGAACTGTCTAAGACGGAACATACTTATGAAGCACTTATGGACTTAATACTTAGAGACAAAGTCATGTCTTCTGTCAATGAGTCTTTCCTTGCTTTCCTTCATGAACGTAAACCTAAGACAATAAAAGAAATGGAAGATTTCTGTTGCCAGTATGTAACTGCGCATCCTCACATAACCATTAGTAACTCAAAGGTGAAAGAAGGTTTACCAGTTGCTTCGGCTGCACCGTATGGTCAAAACTTTGCTCGTAGATCCCAACAAAATTTTGATAGAAAGAGTAACGGTAATTACTTTCAAAATCATGGAAATCAATTTCATGGTGATTCTTCTTCGAAGAATTGGAGACAAGCTGATAGTCCTCGTTTCTATCACCCTAATAATTTTAGGCATTTCAGAAGAGGATATGGTAATAGAGACTATTTCTCACGAAGACCTCAAAACCAAACAAGTAGATGTTCGCATCAATGTGGACATGATAGTAATCGTGGAAACTGGAATTCGAACCAGGACAACAATTACAATAGAGACAACAATAACTTCAGAGATAATAATAACTCTGATAACTTCAGAGGTAATAATAGTCGCGGTAGATCTCAACACAAAAAAAAAGAGATATCAGCAGGCTAATTCTGTACAACAGGAAACTCAGGGAGCCTGTAATCAGGTTGTTGACAATAAGAACTTTGACGCTGTCACTGGTTCTGCTTTTGACTTTGAGAGAGCAAACAAATGCCCCCAATGCAGTACTTTATTCGAACCGAGTACCATAACTACTTTGAGTTGTGGTCACCCTCTTCCCGCTCTTCCTGCTGCTGTTGCGCATGACGGGAGGGGTTCTTTAATCCTACATAAGGGTCTTGTTAATGATACTCCGGTCTCACTACTTTTCGATTCCGGATGCACCACTATTGGTGTTAGACAATCGCTTGTAGATCCATCTTGTGCTACAGGAAAGGTTATCAAATGTGTCACATTTGGCGGCACTCTAGAAAAATATCCTACTGCTGTAATTCGCATTGCCACTCCATTCTTTACTGGAGATGTGCATGCTTGTCTCTTGCCTAATCCTATTGCAGACCTTATTATCGGTCGTATTCACGGAGTTAGGGAGTGTACCCCACAGCAGATTGCTGCTTGGGAAGATAATAATATGCAAGCTACCAATGCAGTGGTTACAAGAGCACAAGCTCTACAAACACCCGAAACTTCACTGAATGGTGATAATGAAGTTCATAGCCAAGATAGTCACTTAGTCATAACTCGTGACTCTTTCATAAAATTGCAAGAAGAAGATCCTTCTCTAAAAAAATTCTTCATTCTTGCGAAGAAAGGTGATCCGAATCAGGATACAAATAGAAAATCTTGGATAGCAATGAGAAACGGCGTACTTGTACGTATGGTACAAGATTCGACTACGTCGGCACATTCGCAAATTCTTGTTCCCAAGAGCATGAGAGTGCAAATATTGCAACATGCTCATGACTCGCAATGTGCTGGACATATGGGTTTTTCCCGTACGAAGTCGAGAGTCCTTGCGGCTTTCTTTTGGCCTTTTGTCAACAAGGACATTCGTATTTACTGCCGATCATGCAAGGTATGTCAGGAGGTTAAATCTAGAGGACCACGACATGCTGCGCCTATCCAGGCTGCTGACATCCCTATTCGGCCGTTTCAGAAAATGGCCATAGATATTATTGGCCCTTTTAAAGTCAAGTCGGCCAGAGGACATCAATTTATCCTTACATGTGTCGATATGTGCACACGTTGGCCAGAGGCTATCCCTCTTAAGAGCATATCTACTACAGATATCGCAGATGCTCTTTGGCTGATATTTTCTCGCTTGGGGTTCCCCAGAGAAATATTGTCAGACCATGGCACTCAACTCATATCTGACACTATGTCACAGGTAATGTCTACCTTACATATTAAACGATCTCTCAGTAGTATCTATCATCCTATGTCTAATGGGTTAGTTGAGCGTCTGAACAGAACGCTCAAGACTTTGCTTGGTAAGATAACTGAAGATCATCCTCAAGATTGGGACAGGGTTTTACCCGCGGCTCTCTTTGCCTATAGAGAAGTCCCAAATGAACACACAGGATTTTCTCCCTTCGAACTTGTCTTTGGCGCGCGTCCACGCGGCCCTATGTCTTTATTACACGATCTCATCACTGCCGATGATATTAGCGATGAAACTCAATCCTCATATGAGTATGTCATTGCTCTTAGACAAAAGATCATTGAGGCATGTAAACTAGCAACTGCTTCATCAGAAATTGCTAAAGAGAAGGCAAGGCAGTTTGCTAACAAGAATAGATGTCTACGACAACTTTGTCCAGGTGACAAAGCATTCGTCCTACTCCCCAGTAGGGAAAATAGACTTCTTATTGCATGGAAAGGTCCGTATGCAATAGTCTCTCGGATTTCCGATGTTGACTATGTGGTCGATATTGATGGAAAGCATAAAACTTTCCACATAAACATGCTTTCGGAATTTCACGAACGTCCGGACTATTTGCTGCCTATTTTCCAGGCAACGGATGATTCTCCTACACCTCATGGTCATTACTCATCTCTGTCTGTCATACAGGATGAGGAATCTACCTTCTCGGATGTCAATCTTCCTCTTCCAGTGGTTCCGCTACATTCCACGGAATCTTGGAAAAACGTTTCTGTTTCTCCTAATCTTTCTGGTGAGGAACATCGACAAGTCTCGTCGATGTTACAAACATTTCAGGATGTTCTCACTGACATCCCTGGACACACAAATGTCATAGAACATGACATAATTCTTACCGACAGTAATCCTATTAGGGTTAGGCCTTATCCTATCCCTATACATTTTCAGTCGCAAGTGGAAAAGGAATTGGATGAAATGATTCAATTAAATATAATTGAACCATCGACTTCACCATATTCTTCTTCCATGGTTATTGTCCGGAAGAAAGATAAGAACATACGAATTTGCGTTGATTATCGCAAATTGAATCAGGTCACAAAGTTCGATGCTGAACCTATGCCTTTGTTAGAAGATCTACTTATTAGACTTTCTAATTCTAGATTCTTCACTAAACTTGACTTGTCTAAAGGTTATTGGCAAGTGCCTTTAGCAGAGCATGCCAAACCTCTTACTGCTTTCTCTACACCTAGGGGTCTATTTCAATGGAATGTTATGCCTTTCGGTCTTATGAACGCCCCTGCTACTTTCGTTCGCATGATGCGTCGAATTCTTTCACATCGTTCGGATGTCATTGCATACTTAGATGATATCTGTCTCTTCAGTGATTCCTGGGAAGATCACTATTTAGGGTTATATGACTTACTGTCCACTCTACGTGAGAATAATTTGACAGCAAAACCTTCTAAAGCTTTTGTTGGTTTTGGTGAAATCTCTTTCCTGGGTCATCGTGTTGGTCATGGTCTCTTGAAGACAGAGGACCACAATACTTCCAAAATACTGAACATATCTGTTCCTAAAACGAAGAAACAAGTTAGGAGTCTCTTAGGTTTAATTCAATTTTATGGGAGATTTATTCCAAATTTATCTTCGATCATGGCACCTCTCTCAACATTGTTGAAAAAAGGTTCGCCTAATCTGGTCCGTTGGTCTGAAGAATGCCAATCTTCCTTAGACCAGATCAAGAATATATTTTCATCTCCTCCCATCCTAAGATTACCTACTCTTGATAGGACTTTTGTTCTTCGGAGTGATGCTTCATCCACTGGGATTGGAGCAGCACTTATGCAAGAATATGCAAATACTCTGCATCCTGTTATGTACATTTCTAGAAAACTAAATGCGGCAGAGAGGAACTACTCGGTTTTAGACCGTGAGTTGTTAGCTATGGTTTGGTCAATTCTCAAACTACAAAGATTCCTCCTGGGCGCACATTTCATTCTAGAGACTGATCAAAAAGCTCTTACAGCTATTCAGACTAAGAATTTGAAGAGTTCGAGATCCACTCGATATGCTATTGCTCTTCAACCTTTTCACTTCACGGTACGAGCTATCCGTGGTGCGGATAATGTGATGGCTGACATTTTGTCTAGATGCCCACATGATTCCAACTAATACTTCTGTCCTATATTTCTATATATATTACAGAGTCATAACACACCTATATTACTACAATAGATTAGCACATCTGTACTCACTTTATATGTACACATACTATCGTGCTTTGTTATCATCTTCTTCTGTTTCGTTTTTTTAAGATGATAGAGGAAGACTGAGTAGTTAATATAAGGGCCGTAAGTTTACTAAACAGCCACAATTATTAATAATGTATTGTACCTTATGAAGCATATTAGTTGTTAATTAGCGTTATATTGCTTGTACTTTCTCAGAATGTCATTGATGAGCTGAGGACTTACCTTACTATTATCAAGCATGACGAGTTCTACATTGTGTACTTACCCTCGGAACGTCAGAGGATGTGTCCTGCATCGTCATGTACTTTAATTTCATTATGTACTAGGGTCATTACATGTCAAATAATGTACTATTTAAATTTTTTGCTATCAGATTTGTACATCCATTTTTAAGACAATATTAGATTATGCTATTTAATGATGATTATGGTAACTTGCATACGTATATTGTGTTTACATGCTAGCGTGATGTGTGTTGGTGACACCTTCCCGATATAAATATTTTTTGAGACAGATTTATTTTTCTGTTGAGATATATTCTCACCAGACACTCTATATTTAGCCTCATGTTAGGCAATTTAATTAATTATCCGCGCATAATTCGTGCGTTTTGAGCCGCTTATCGCATGCTCTTGGATATTTAAAAAAAAAAAAAAATATGTTCCACATTTTTTTTAATCGGGAGGTGGTGGTGATATGTTGCGTGTGAAATTCTCGCAACATCGTTTTATGTACAATATATATTTTGTAATGAAAGGGAAATAATCATGTGGAATTTATAGTCACTTTTCATGGTAAGCAGTTGTCTTCTCGTGTTGGTGTCGATGGCAGTTAAGTTTGTTATGCGTTCTTGAATCGTGTCCATGTATGGACTTGCTAGGCCGCTTTTCTCAGAAAGCGGTTGGCAACCTGTTGGGTTATCCTTATAAGGTAATCATTCTTAAGCTGGTTCTTAGTAAAGGTCCTTGTGTCTTAAGTTATCTGAGCTGTGGTCGATTCGCGCTGGACTGTGCATGTCTAAGTCTTGGGTCTTTGTCGAACGATTTCCGCCCAGCAGGCAGTGAGCGAAGGTTTTGGATAGCGAGCAAGACGTCTTTGTGAGCGTCTGTGCTTTTCTTGTTCTTCAGGAATGTGAAGTCCTCTTATGGATATTTCGTTTATTCGAGATGATACCTCTAGTGTATTTCCACACGCCGGAAGGCGTATTATTTCTGTGGTTATTTCCTGAAGGCAAGGTAAATTACATTTACATTAACTTTATCGATTTCTGTTCGTGAGTGACATTTGATTCGTAGCCTGTCTTTGAAAGTCGTCATCACGAGATGTTTTCTCAGCTCACATATTGCTACGTTGTACCGCATCGGGTTGATGCATGTCCCAAGGACTATTACTTGCTACTTCGCTACATGAACTAGGTTTGAAACCTTTTGTTATCTAGAGGATTTTTTGAGGACATTATTAATACTTCAGAAGACGTGCCTGTCTTGCTGAAGCCAGATTAAGGAGAGTGAACTGATCTCATACATCTGGTTATCTCCTGGCTAAGATAGAAAGGGATGGAGAATTTTCCCGACTACATTACAGCCTTATAATGTATTGACATGCCTGTGAATCATCTTTATTATGATGCTGTCTACCGTCCATTGCTGTACTGACTATGTTGCTGTGATAATGACTGTATGATGTACCTACATATTCGCGTATACGTTTTGTCACTGTGGCGTCCACAATAAATGATACAAGAAAAACGTCACTAGCTGTTGCAAGCATCTTTGACTTTACACGTCGTGCATTTACGTGACGTCTTTGTGTGGACTGCCCTGTTTTGCTAATGCTCACTGTTTGAGTACACATCTGCATCCTACACAACCAGACCACAGACACCATACACCATCTCTCATCGTATGGTGCACGCATCACGCAGCTTGACACTTCTCAATTCAGGTCCTTTGTCCTCACTACGGTATGTGTGCTCGTACACCGCACAGGTAAACAGGAACTGTATTACTGCCAATCATCTACTTGAAGCACCCGTGTAGAATGACTGCACATCAGCTTGAATTTCCTCTGTAACTGTAGGGGTACACAGTCTGTCAATCTCGTTGATAATCCACTTGAAAGGAGGTCCTAGACATCTCTTGTATACTTTGATGGCACAATATTGGCACAGTTCACTTGAAAGCTTCAATTCAAAAGCAGAATTGAATCATGAAGCATATCTTGGCAATGGAAATGTTAGATATGTTATAGTCCTCTATGTAGATGGGTATTAATAAGCTGCACTCCATCAAATATGTTACTGCCTAGTTATGTTAACGTCTGTTTTGGGGTAAGTCTTATATAGCAGGTATCACACCATGTAAGTTTGAAAACAACTACTATTGCACACGTAGTTGATAATGATGATGGATTCTTAAATGCGCCACACAGCATAGAAGAAAGTCACATAACGCAGATGACGTGGGCATCACGTCCGAAAATTTTGGACACCCCCGTTGCCGCTAGGATTATTATTGCCGCCACTGTAACAATCAGTATTTGTCGCAAAAAACGATGTTTCATCCACTGTTGCAGACGAAGTGTACAATTGCTAACGATATAGTAGTCGAATACTAGGATTGCTATTTATTATATCACGCCACACAGGCAACTTAATATAAATGTCGTGAGTTCGATCCAACTTGAACTGGAAACCACCACTGATAAAGTAAGCTTTATTCCTAGAATTCCTTCCAACTGATAAAGTATGTCATTCCATTCCTGTCTGTTTACATAACTGTTTGTTCATTGCATACGCTATATAGGCTAATTTTCCATGTGTGTACTGCTGTGCTGTTACCGTGTATGATATGTGAAGGGTCACCTAAACAGACACCAACAGACGACAATTTTCCGCCTGAGAACTGGTCACTGCAGATTACTTGGACATCTCTATCGCCTCAAGATATCCCACACGAATGAATGCCCTTGTGGAACTGATATCCAGACTCCAGAACACATTCTCCAGAACTGTCCAACCCATGATAAATTGCGACGTGCGACCTGGCCAAAAGGTGATGAGCTCCAGCAGAAGCTATGGGGCTGCCGCACCGACCTGGAAAAGACTGTGGACTTCGTCCTGGCGACAGGCCTGCAGATTTAGCATGACTACAAACCGAACGCAGAAGAAGAAGAAGAATATGTGAAGGGTGTGTAGAAAACAGTCACTCACGCCACGATAGCTCACGTACGAGTCATGGAGGGTTGAACGCCTTGTGACAGTCAATGAACAGTTTATTTACACCACAACACGGTCACGATAACGTAGACGAAATACAGCATGTTACACAGGTCATAATAGCATACCAAAAGAAGGATCCACATTATATAATAACAATAATCCGTCAAGAAGAACTACTGGCAAACGCGGTGCCAATAGTTATAGGCCTCAAATAACATTAGGCCTCAGCGCTATCTAATCCATCCAGAAGACTGCTGACCCCGCAGTACTAGTAAATAATAGGCCTCCAATATATATGACGTCCCAGCGCTCTTTAACTCATCCATAAGACTGCCGACACGGCAGCACTAACAGCCATAGGCCTCAAATAGATATGACGTCTCAGCGCAGTTTAATCCATCTAGAAGACTGCTGATAAATAATGGGCCTCACCAATATATGACGTCTCAACGCAGTTTAATCCATCCAGAAGACTGCTGATAAATAATAGGCCTCACCAATATATGACGTCTCAACGCAGTTTAATCCATCTAGAAGACTGCTGATAAATAATGGGCCTCACCAATATATGACGTCTCAACGCAGTTTAATCCATCCCATCCAGAAGACTGCTGATAAATAATAGGCCTCACCAATATATGACGTCTCAACGCAGTTTAATCCATCTAGAAGACTGCTGATAAATAATGGGCCTCACCAATATATGACGTCTCAACGCAGTTTAATCCATCCAGAAGACTGCTGATAAATAATAGGCCTCACCAATATAAGTCGACACATCAAGCAGTGTCTTTAATTCATCTAGAAGACTGCTGATAAATAATAGGCCCCATAATATAAGTCGACATATCAAGCAGTGTCCTTAATCCATCTAGAAGACTGCTGATAAATAATAGGCCTCATAATATAAGTCGACATATCAAGCAGTGTCCTTAATCCATCTAGAAGACTGCTGATAAATAATAGGCCTCATAATATAAGTCGACATATCAAGCAGTGTCCTTAATCCATCTAGAAGACTGCTGATAAATAATATAAGTCGACACATCAAGCAGTGTACAGGCTTCCCTCGAAAACACTGGGCTGATTTCTCCAGTCACGCCCAGGACACAAACTCTTCAAAAATGTACATAATCTTTAAACACTGGCCTGTGTACTCAAAGGCCTAAGAAACATCTCCTTAATTAATATACAGTTCATCTGGGATAATCACACATAATATCTCTCAGCATAAATGCCTGTACACTGGTACACATTGAAAAACACTTTACATCTCTCCAGTGCACTCGCCCAGTACACACTGACACCAAAAACATTCTTCCCTTGCACACCCCAGCCAATCACATCCATGGGGCTTCCCGAGAACTCTCGCTCACATGGTCAAAAAATAGCTTAGAACATTTATCTCACGTGGAACTCCGTCACCGTGACAAGAATTCTGAATCTCGAAGATTCGAATGCGATACACTCATATATTTTTTTAATAAATTAACAGCCAGACAACAGCTGTTCAAGTGGGACAATCATTATAATCTATTGTACATCCGAGACTCATAACGATTACTGCCCTTGCTTAAATTTGGACTTATCAGTCACTCTCAGTCTTCTCTGCTGCAAATGGCTACCTGACTCTAGTCATGAGTTAGGGAAAGCAGAGGCAGCGAGGAAGGAAACTGATAACCTCATCTCATAAAGCTGAACGTAAAACTAAAACTGTATATGAAAGTCTTTAACACTTCACTTCACTACGGCATTATCTGTAATGGGACTATCTTTGCCCCTTTTTTACGAAAGGTTGGGGAGGGGGGGGGGGGAACCAAGATAGGCAGTGTATATGTCTTACTACGACAAAGAATTGGCCTGCGGTTACGATCACAAGGTCTTCGTCAGGGACAAACGAGAAAAAAAAGTGGAGAAAAGAACTTGATAACTAATATAAATGCATTAAAACAAACGTCACATCCCTATAGAGAAAACGTTGTTTTAACTCTGGTTATTCCCATTGAGAAATGTCGTGTGGATATGATGGAATGATGACCAGGGAATTCAAATTGTTTTCGGTTACATAAAGCTGTAATGTGTATTTTCCCATCCACCTTTTCATATACTTTCTTACTGGGATTCATTATTAATATTGATACAGTACGTGCCCGCTATCCATTCATAGGTGTTCAGATGTTCGCATTCGAAAAATACATGTATACATCTTTCATTGATATATTTCGGCCTTTTTGTCCTTTATTTCATCCATATGTTGATTTATTAAAAGACACGATGGGTTAATGTGGATGTATTGAAAGAGTCCGTTACGTACAAGAACAACAGTTCAGCGATTGGATAGAAGTCAACTTCCATTGGGCATGTCTGGAGAAGAGGAACATTAGGGACAGCTAGCAATTTTGATGGACAAAGAGATGGGAACGAGAAAGATGGAAGATATTAGTTGAAGGGGGAGCCGCGCTAGCGTAGTGGTTAAAACACCGCTCTGGCGACCGGGTGATACAGGATCAAACCCGGGCGACGGCATTTGAGGATTTTTCGTCGACCGGGATTTGGACTGGATTAACTCGAGACCTGACGAGAACATTTGAAGGAGTGTCGTCGACCAGGGACTGGCGGCTCCTGAGCCGACCCAGCTGCAATGGGTACCTCCGAAATCGGCGAGTATTTGCCTGAATGGCGAGGGACACCTGTCTCTGTACAAGAAATAAAGGGATACTCACGTAAAATCAATGTCAGGTTAGACATAAAATAATAACCTGAGATTTCGCCTCGAGTATTAGCGGGCGTACGCAAAAAAAAAAAAAAAAAAAAAAAAAATTAGTTGAAGGGCATGGGGGTAGGGAACAAATAGCTGAACTAACATTGAACCAGTCGGCGTGCTACATGATGGTGTACTGTTGTTAATGTGTGTTAATATGTGCACCAGTGCCAGACATGCTCAAAAGCTGGAAATTCCACAAAATCAGTGTGATATTTTACACTGTACACGACCTGCCTGCACCTGCTTAGTGCATCGGCAGGTAACCCAGGAGCTGTTAGAATCTATTTTAGAAACACTAAGCTCTCTAAAGATTTACATTGATTAAAAAAAAAAATAATTTCCTTTTCGGGTTTCAGCGTAATATGGAAGTTGTAATAAGTGCGACCTATATGTAATTTTAAGCGGTAGACAATTCAAACTAAATGGTAATTTACTGAATATAAACTTCACTTAATAGAAAAGATCGCGTTCTTACCGTGAAGTTCACGATTAAGTAGAATTGTGTGTGTGTGTAAGCCAGCTATGTATTTTTCCACTGGAACTGCCATTTATCTGGAGATGCCGGGGATTGAACCCGGGGCCTTTAACATGCAAAAGCGAACGCTCTACCACTGAGCTACATCCCCAGTTTTACTGCCATTTATTTTTTTATTTTTTTATTTAATGTGTTTGCTACTTTTCTTTGTAGCACACCCCTTTCAACCATCTACCATGTACATGGAGTTGTTGGTTATATCAGGACGTGTTTCCTTTATTGTAATATGTATTTGTTTGTATTTATTTTATACTATATTATCTCTAGTCGGCATTTTTCCTTTTGTGGTTATAGTTCAACATGGTTTTTAAAAGAAATTCCAAAATATGCTATTTTCTAAGTTAGTATGTTTTTAATTTTCACTGGATGGTTTCTTTGGTTAGTCTGTATGTATCTGGGGCGAGTCTTTCACGAGTTTGGACTACTGACTCAAATCCTTATTTGTTTTTTATATGTTAGCTTTAGTTTTTGTAATATAGTGTTTTATTAACTTTTGCATTTCTGAAGGGGTCTTTGTGCCTATGAGATTTTCTACCCTCATTTCTACATTGTGGTTACTACAGTATGTCTTAATGTTTTGCCTCTGTTGGTCATATTTCTTGCAGTCCACCAGAAAGTGTCTAATTGTGTTTGGTTCTTGACACTCTTCACATGTGGGTTCCTCAATCATGAAATATCCAGTTCCAAGCTTGAGCCTCAGCAATTTTTTAGTTATTGCTTGAGCAATTAAGCTCTTAATTTCAAACTTCCCTAAGCCTACTTCAATTTTGTTATGGCTAGCTCTCCCCCCTTTGGCTTCTTTGTCTGCAAGCTCATTTCCTGCTATCCCCACATGTGATGGTATCCATGTTAGTGTTGCACTGCATCCTATAGTTTGTAGATATGTATTAACCTGTAGTATTTCCTCTATAATATCTGGCCTGCTACATTCATTTCTGTTTCTGATAGCTAATACTTATGATAGGGAATCTGTGAGAATGGTTACTTTTTTTGGTGAATTTTCTGCAGCTATTTCTAAAGCTTTTAGGATTGCCACTAATTCTGCTGTAAAGATGGATGTATTACCTGTTACTTTGTATCTTTTATAAATTTTTAATTTTGGTATTGCTATTCCTGCTCCTAATTGTCCTTCTTCATCTTTTGACCCATCTGTATATATAGTTAGGCTATTATTTATATACCGTTCTATGTACTCTAGTGTTTTACTTTTTGCTGAGATTATGTCGTTAGATTTATTTATGATCTTTGTTAAGTGGGAGTCAGTTTCTGGCACTTTTAATTCCCATGGTGGGATCTTTGCTTTATACAGAGCACTACTGTTTATCGCCTTAAATAGGTCTGGGTATTGATCCACTTCATCCATTGTTTTCCACCCTGACGGGTATCTATTATGGTTTAGTGGAATGTGGCCTATGTACTGGTTACCCCTATCAAAGGTTTTATGTGCTGGGTGAGTTGGATCTTTTGCCACTCTTGCCCAGTAGCTGAATCTCAGTTCTTTTCTCCTTAGCTCCAGGGGTATAATGCCTAGCGCTACTTCTAGTGCCTCTGCTGATGTTCCCTTTGAGGCACCTGCTATTACTGACAGTGCCTGGTTTTGGACTGTGTCTAGTTTTTTTCTTATTGCTTGGGGCGGCTGATGCATAGACAACACTGGCATAGTCAAGTTTGCCCCTAATAAATGATTTATAGAAGGTTAACATGGTCTTATTGCAGGCACCCCAACCACTTCCTTTCATATATCTTAGCATGTTAATAAGTCCTCTACTGCTTTGCACTAATAGGTCTATGTGTTTGTTCCAGTTTAGTTGCTGGTCTAATACCATACCAAGAAATCTAGTTGATTTTGCTGTGCATACTTTTTGCTCATTAATGCTTATGTCAATTATATTGTTTTTTAATTACACGCCCTCTACTGAAGATCATTCCTATGGTTTTTTTTTAACGTTTAGATTAAATCCCCACTTGTTCATCCAGTCAGATACTTTATCCATTTGCCTTTGTACTGTTTTATAGAGGAATGGGAGATTTCTTCCCGTTCTCCATATCGCAGCGTCATCTGCAAACTGGGATAAGTTGTTTTTTAAGTCTTTAAACTCGTCGCCTAGGTCGTTGACCATAATCGTAAAGATAGATGGTGATATTACTGATCCCTGGGGAATTCCATTCTGTTGCTCATACACCTCAGACCTATCATTGTTTATTTGTACCGTGAAGTATCTATCCTGCAGGAAGTTTTCTAGATAATTGTAGGTTCTGCCTACTATACCTAATTTCCTGATTTTGTGTAGTGCACCCTCCCTCCAACACTCATCATATGCTCTTGCTACATCAAGGAATATTGCTACTGTCTTTTCATTCCTTTTGAAGCCTGTTTTAACATCATGTTCCAGACTCAACAGTTGCTCTATTGTACTATGTTGGCTTCTAAAGCCTGCCTGGGTTGGACTGTACAAATTATGCTTTTCTAGATGAAATTTTAGTCTGCTGTTGACTATTGTTTCTAGAATTTTTCCTAGATGCGATGTTAATGATATTGGCCTGTATGAGCTGACATCATTGTGGTAAAGTGGGATGATATAAATATTTATAGGGGACTTAGTGTACTGACTGAGATCAGCTGTGAAGGTATCTGTATCTAATAGGTGTAGTGTTTTACAGATAACCTTACTTGCTACCACATTTATACCTCAGTCAGAATTATTCTGGAATATGTGATGACTACGTTGAATGTCTAGGGTTATGTAAATGATGAAGTGTAAGTCACAACAACAACAGACAGATAAACAATTTAATTTATTCCACCACACTTGACAACACTGTGACACTCACACACATTTAACACTCTATAAGACTATCTTAAATGATTCACTGGTAATGATTCACTGGTAAAGTTTCAAATATATATGTATTAATTACTTTCACTAATATATATCCTGATTCAACTACAAAGTGAACCAGGAATCACAATCAAATGTAATCACAATTTATATGTACAGAATTTATAAATATGAAACTTGTAGTGACATATTTTATTAATATTATCCTATGTGTGTCAGTTGTGTAGTAGTACTATGAGGTAATACTGGTTTTGTTTTTCAAGCTATGTTGTTATTTGTCATCATGACTTCAAGTGTTTGTTTATCCTGGAAATAGTATGGGGAAAAGTTCACAGTTCCTATCAATTTACACAATGTATTTTCCCTCTGTTTTATTATAATGTTAATTTTAGAGGGGGACACATAATGTTGAGCTCCTCTGGCCACAGAAGCTTATCTTTCGTGATGGCGGTAGGAAAAGACTCCTCTGCTTGATAGCTTCCCTGTGTTCTGGAGACACCTCACTGGTCACTATCTGGACCCAGGAGTATGCTGTCAGCCTCTAGATTCAGCAAAGCTCAGACCAGGTGCTGCTCAATAACTTTAGGACCACGGTCCCACAATTTATGGAATAATACACAATTACGTTGACTGGCAATGAATATGGCACAAAATCCGACCTGCTGCTGTCTCAGGCTTTTATTTAGAAAAATATAAGCTGAATCTCAATGCACTGTTGCTTTAGAAAGTTTATTTGAAAATGTGGTGCTGAACTGACGCTTCTAATTGCCTATATTGGCGGGTCTAACCAATCGTGCCATGTTTACACAGCTTTTCAAAAAAAGTACCTCTACTACTGTTTTTCCCTGACAAAAAAAAAAAATTAGTATTGGTAGTCCGACTAATCGTGTTTCGCCTTACATTTACTGCGCTCCAATCAAATAGGATTTAACATGGGGACCTATTTCCCGTACAATGGGGGTTTCAAAATCTGCCACTGATCGATTCTGATTTTGGTGTTGTCTGACACCCTCACTATTTCTTTTGGCTATAATTTGTTAATTCCTAGACTATTTGCGTAACACTTAACATATTATTTGTCAGCAAGTCATAAGGAACCCAAATATACAAATTTAATGGAGCTAAGTGGCTGCGATCAAAATATGCATTTTCTTCTACCTCCCGTTCACTTCGATCGATGTGGTGTCTGGGTACTGTCATGTTTTCAGACATAAAACAGTATAATGTCATATTTCCTAATAAGCGTTTTGTAAGTTTTAAAACCTAACTCTCGTATGGGTAGTGTTTTGTATCACTGTCGATTTGAAAAAAAGTTAGTGCATGTGGCCTTACACGCGTGATGGTAGTAATTGTATAGCGAGACGCGTGTTAGTGTTGCATGCGTTCCGGCTTTCAGCCCTCCCTTCTCTCTATCCTAATTCCATCTGTCTTTTCGTTTATGTTAACTTAGTGTATAAAATGACATGAATGGAATATTAAATATAGGTCAGCTTGCGTATCTCAAGGTTTTTCTTAGAAATGCAGTACACGTTTTATCGTAGAAAGCGTGTATGCTGCAGTAGGCTTTTACTATCAACGTGAAACGTTACAATTTGCAGACGAAGTAGAAAACAAGGGGGATTTCGAGTACAGTCATTGTGACAGCACTGTTCTTTACCATTCTTCTTTCCTTTTATTGAATTTATGTGTTAGGCTTTACATTTACCTGATAATTTATATATGTGGATTAGAATTTCTCACGACAAATTCTCCCCACTTAAAACAGACGTTATATGTCAGTCTGTAATTCTATATACACATAGAGAAATTTATTATTTTTCCTGGGGTTTAGGGTGATTCTCATCACACGGATGGCGGCTTAAAAAATCCGCTCCCAGATTTGTTTTTCCACTTATATACTCTATGCTAAACTCAAATGGCTGCATCAGTAATGACCAACGGAGTAATCCAGAATTTTCATGTCTAGCCTGCGCTAGAAACGACAAGGGTTTATGATCCGTTTGCAACTTAAATGCCTTCCCATACAGATAAATATTGAATTTCTTTATCGCCCATATTACTGCAAGACATTCTTTTTCGCTAGTTGAGTAGTTGGTTTCAGCTTTATTCAACTTTCTGCTAGCATATGCCACTGGGCTTAATTCCCCATCCAATGCATCTGATTTCTGTAGCAGAGTCGCACCTAACCCAATATTACTGGCATCCGTCCTTACAATGAATTCTTGACTTAAGTCAGGTAATTTCAAAATAGGTTTACTTGTGAGCTTTTCCTTTAATTCCTGGTAAGCGAATTCACATTGTGGAGTCCAGGTAATTCGATCTGGATGTCCTTTACGTGTCAAATCAGTTAACGGTGCACATATGGAATTAAAGTTTTTGATATACTTTTGGTAGAAACCACATAATGAGACAAAGGATCTCATGTCTTTCTTGGTTTGTGGTCTCAGGGCTTTCTTTAGTTTCTCTAAATTCTTTAGGTCAGGAGTCATGTTTCCCTGATAAACTGTGTGTCCCAAGAATTCTAATTCTTTACATCCAACGCAACATTTGGTTGGTCGGGCTGTTAAATTCGCTTCCCTAAGTCGATTAAACAGCATGTTCAGAGAGTCAATGTTGTAGTGAAATTGACAGAGATACAACGGTAAAATTCCTCCAAGGATAACATTTAAGGATAAAAACATAATGCGTAGGCTGCTGATGTACATGATCGCCTAGACCGCGGGTCATCATCCCCATAAAATTAACTTGCTAGACCGGAGGGGAACGGAGTATCAAAAGGAAAAAAAAAAATGACTGGAAAGGCTAAAGAGACGCAATTGGGGGGGGGGGGGGGGGGGGGGGGGGAAAAAAAAAAAAATAAAGTAAGTCCCCCAAATTGACACGAGGTACGGAATTGGACGTTTTGCGATACCAAGCGCTTGATTTGAATTTGAGCGGAAGAACGCAGATGTCTGAAAAAAATTACAAAAAAAATTAAAAAGTAAATTTTTCTTAATATTAATGTTAGGAATATAAAAATTAGCTGGCCAGATGGCCTATTCTGAGCAGTGAACGAATATGGTCTTAATTTTACAGACGGATAGATAATATTGAAAATAATGACAAAAGACAGTGTAGTTTACATCAGCCACAGACTGCATTGAATCTAACATATCGTTATTTGCACACAAAAACACGACCTTGGGGACGCAGGTGTTCAAATTTACTTGGCATAGAAGTGAAGGGACATTGGTGGTAGCTGTGTCTAAATATAACTTTTTACAACAAAAATTTGAAGGGGAGAGAACGGTTGGGTCAAAAATCGAGCCCAATTTTGTAGAAACACAAGTAGAGACGGACAGACTAACAGATAACCATCCATACGTGACTGAAGCTTGACTGAAATGACTTTAGTGAGGAAATTTGAAATTAAAAATAAACCTCGGCAGTGATTGGCCACAGACAATCATATCATTAGCGCTCAGAGCGCATTTGGGGTCATTCTTCAATAATTGTTCAGTGTTAGACACAGATTTAAAGTGTGGTGTTTTCCCATATGAAAGACAGTGAGTTAAATTTAGGGACGCCATCCTATAGCCAGCAGCTCAGCTGAGTTTTGCTAGCACTTCTGTGTTAATTATTCATAATCTGGTAAGATTGAAATTATTTCTTTATATATTTTGAATATTGTTTCATGTTCGAGTGATTTGATACTGCCATATCATAATCTAGCCTTACAAACAAGTAGGGATTTTGCTCTAGACCCCCCGCCCAAGTCAGGGTCTAGGGACTAACAATGTACCTAAACACCAGCAAGGATTATGCAAGACCGATCAAGAGTTGAGAATAAGGAAACATATTACCTATCCTCTTTTAGGGTAGAAAACTAATAATTATTTTTCAGAATCTATAGTCTGGGAGGATCTATCGGATGTAACCCACCATGGTAACTGTGCTGTTTGGTCAGAGAGATCTGACCTGTCTGTATAATGTGGTTGTTGTGTCAGTGTGGTGTCCAGACGTGGGTAGAGAATAGATTTTGACACATGGCCCATACTTTGATTGCAGAGCTGCGAGTTTCTGTCGTCAACGAAGAAGTATCATCTATTCGGGTGGTGATTTACACAAGTGTATCTGTGCAGTCCTCGTGACAGAGACCACCATTAGTGCCCGCCAGCACGGAGAGGTGGGACCGCCTGATTTCAGCACCAGAGCTACAAATACCAGATGAGTGAGCCTCTGGTCTGCTGGATATTCACCAACCCCATTTAGTTGCAGATACCCCATAAAAATTCCCACCATTTTTCTGGACACTGTGTAGTCAATATAGACAGGTGTGATGAGACCACCCCAACAGCACAGACAATAAATATCCTCCTTAGTAGCTGACTACCAGAACATTTTAATAAAACTAACTATTCTAGTACTTAAATATGTTCACTTTTGCATTTATTATGTAACATTCCATGCATAATTTTTATAAATTTTAAATCCTTCTTTTAAAACAAGTTCTGGTCAAAATAAAACTTGATCCAGAACAAATAAATGTAATATAATTATATCAAAAACTTTACACACGTGAGTTAGTTCAGTGTATTGTAACACTTGTTAATCTTATTAGTCTTGTTAAATATCTATGGGTATATTTATAACTATCACACCACAGTACACATCATAACCCTAGACACTTTACGCAGCTACATTCATTAAAAAAAAAAAAAATTAAGTGTGAGGTCGTAGTGGTAGCAAGAAAGGCCTTCTGACAATTCTCAATTACATTTTATCTCAGGAGCCTTCACAGCTGGCCTCATACAATTTACATGTAATACCATCAATACCACTACAAATGTGTTCCTCAAATGTTTCTGTGGCTATAAGGATATCATCCATGAAATTTGTGATACATGGATTATTCAGAGGGTCCAATAATTTTCTCATCATTCTAGAGAAGACACTAGGCACATTCTTCAATCCAAATGGCAATCTGTTAAACTCATAGTGTCCCTCTGAGGTACTAAACGCTAGGTATGGTCTAACCTCAGGCTTTACTGGAATCTGATAGTATCCTTTACTCAGATCCACTTTTGAGAAATATTTAGCTTTATTTAGCCTGGCAAACAACTGATTTGTATCCGGCAATGGATCCACCTGTCCTTCTGTGATAGCATTCAGTCTCCTGTAATCTATACAGAGTCTATGTTCTCCCGAGGGTTTCCTTAAGAGTACAACACCGGAACTATACGAAGATTCACTGTGTGAAATAATTCCTTCCTTCAACAAATAGTCTATCTCTTCCTTCAAAGCTTTCTCCTTAGCAAAAGGAATCGAATAGGGTTTCATACATACAGGTGTGGGGTCTATCAGCTTCATATCATATTCCAATAAGTTTGTATGCCCTGGTCGGTCTGTTAACACCTCTGTATGAGTATCTAGAACCTGTTGCACTCTCTCTTTCTGAGTTTTCGTTAAATGTGTACTGATTTTCACCTGTGCCGCTGTCTCACAGGGGTGTAATGGATATTCAAATGATGAAAGTGGTTCCTTTTTCATCTCCATTGCAATGGACAAGGTCAACAAGTGTGTCTCTTCCTGATGTTCTCTTTCCAAATATTTCTTCAGGAGATTCACATGATAGATTTTTTTCTTTCCCCTTCTTATCTATCTTATAATTGGTTCTAGACACCTTCTCTAGAACTGTATATGGACCTTGCCATCCAATTTGTAACTTATTCTGACTACCGGGGAGAAGAAGCAGTACCTTCTCTCCCACAGCCAAATCTCTGTCTTTAGCTTTCCTGTTATAATAGGCAGCATGTTTCTTCCTGGCTTGTCTCAAATTTTCATTGGCAAGTTTCCAGCCAGTTTTTAAACGAGTGGTCAGCTCATTCACATATTGGTAAGAGGATGTAATATTTTCCTCTGCCTTTTCATCAGTCCACGTTCTTAACAGCGTTACATATGGACCTTTAATTTTGTGGACCTGTTGGTCCATGCACCGGTATGGTCTCTTCCACTCGAAGCGCTATAGTGATGATTTTTCTTCCCAGAATTTTCATGCACAAAACGACCGCTACCAATTTTTCTCTTGGGGCTGTCTCCCCACTTAAAATTCTTGATGAGAGATTTCTTCTCTACATCTTCTTCCTCCAGTTTGTTTAAGTCCGATTGAGGGATTTTCGGCTTAACCTGGGGTAAGACATCTTTTTGCACTCTCTGCATAGTGGCCATTGTAAAACAGTTAAGTGAAGCTTGTCCGTGAAAAGGGGCTTCCAATCGGTGGTACCTATATTTTTTCATTAGGTCTCCCATCTGGCGTTTTCACATAGTCAGAGCTTCCTATATATATTCTGCCCTATATCTTTTAGGTGGAGTACCATGCTTTGTCCCTTGACCTTTGGATCTAGCTCCAGTCTTCCTATACATCAACTTGTTTTTCATGTAAAAATCTCCCTTGCCTGGAGTTGTATGACAAGTTGACAATTTTCTGAAACAAGGCTTGAGTGTTTTATCCCCCGCCTGTGCCTTCCTCATCTCTTTGTGAGTTTTGAGTGGTATTAACAGAATATCCTTTTATGAGGTGATAGATGAATGGGTGTTATAAAATAGGGATTTTTTACCTTAATATACATAAAATAACATAACCAAAAACAACAAAAATAATTAATCCCCTCAAAAAAACAACAAAAACTCAATATTTTAAAACAAAAATCAATACACTATTAACACAATTATAAAAATAAAATCAATTCAAAAAAACCTAAAT
>JAMPIV010020855.1:0-195523 GCA_024509875.1 Oreohelix idahoensis | reverse complement strand
GCCAAGTCCTCAACATGGAAAAGGGAAAATGATGAAACAACAACCAGCTACTGTAAGACTGTCATCAAGGAAAATGAAAAATACCACACAGGAAAGATGGCAGCAAACATCCTGGCAGATTTCTACAAGGAAGAAAGCACCACATCACTTTCACATGCACGGATCCAAGAAGTACGTAAGGAAGCAAAAGAAAAACTGAAGCACCAAAACCCAGATATCTGCATGAAGTCACCCCTTACTATGAGAGAACTCAGTGCTGCCATCACAAACCTAAAGAACAGAAAAGCTCCAGGAAAAGATGGCATCACAAATGATATGATCAAGAACCTTGGACCTGTAGCCAGGCACAAGCTCCTCCTAATCTTCAATCAGTCATGGAGTACTGGAAAATTTCCAGATCAATGGCGAGAAGCAATCATTGTTCCCATCAGAAAGAAACAAAAGGAGAAAACAAGCAAGTCCAGTTAGCCTACTGAGCTGTCTGGGTAAGGTAATGGAAAGAATGGTGAACTCAAGATTACTGAAACATCTGGAAAAAAACCATCTGCTTGATAACACACAGTCAGCATTTAGGAAAAATCGCAGCACCGAAGACCAACTAGTATATCTAGCCCAGGAAGTAGAAAATGCCTTTCAGGAGAAAAAGAAAGTACTGGCGGTTTTTGTAGACTTGACAAAAGCCTTTGATAAGGTATGGAAAGAAGGACTCCTCCTTAAGATGCTCAACAGCAAAATTGAAGGGAGAATGTTCAACTGGATACGGGACTTTCTTCGATACCGCACAGCAAGAGTAAAACTTGACGGGAAACTGAGCCATCGTGTCACTCTACAACAGGGTGTGCCACAAGGAGGAGTTATCTCCCCCACACTTTTTATCATATACGTATATATATAAATGATATTGCAGAGAAACTGTCCGGGCATATCTCCAGGGCTCTTCATGCTGACGATTTTGCTGCCTGGTGTGCTGCTGAACATTTGCCTACTGCGAAGTTCAGGATGCAAGCAGCGCTAAATACCATCGGTAAATGGGCATCAGATTGGGGAGTACAGATAAACCTCTCCAAGACAGTAGCAACCTGCTTCTCTCTGTCAAATTGCCGAGAAACGATCAAACTGCAGCTAAATGGAAGTGAACTTCCAATCGAGGAAAACCCAACATACCTAGGAGTCAAGTTGGATAAGAGACTCACCTGGAAGCCGCACATAAAAGCAGTAGAACAGAGAGCAATAAGAAAGCTCTCTATTATGAAGAAACTGGCTGGCACAAGTTGGGGGGGGCAAATACCAACATACTTAAAAAAGTCTATACAGGCACAGTCAGACCTGTACTTGAATATGGCATGTCAGCCTGGGCCACAGCATCTAAAACAAACACCGAATGTCTAGGGAAAGTGCAAAATTCAGGCCTTAGACTAATCACTGGAGGGATGAAGACTTCTCCAATCCAGGCAATGGAGCGATACACCAACATCCGCTCTCCTGATGACAGACGTGAGGAAAAGGTATTCACTCACAGTGAGAAGCTTCTACGAATGCCAAGTCATCCAATGCATGCCAAACTCCATAGTGTGACAAAGAACAGGCTGAAAAGAACCAGCTTCCTAAACATCTCCAAACATCTGCATCGATGCCATGAGGACCTCCTCCCAAATCGATCTACTGAGATTGAAATGTTAATTGATTACGAGGAGCCAGACGACTGCCATGGAAATATATCTATCATCACAGAAGTCCCTGAAATAAAAAATAAAGGCCACCTGACCCCTCAACAACTAAAAACTTTGGCTCAAGAAATGATTGAAGAAAAGTACAACCCGAAGGAGTGGACACATGCATACACAGATGGATCCGCTGAGGGGGCAGTAAAGAACGGTGGAGGAGGCATTTTTATAAGATTACTAAATGGAAAGATCATTCGAGAGGCCTTCCCAACTGGAAAGATCTCCTCCAATTTTAGGGCAGAAGCTATTGCACTACTGCAAGCCCTGAAGATCCTCACCAGACCTGAACAGCAGCCACAAGCTAAGATAGTAATCTTCACTGACTGCAGATCATTACTTGAATCAATACAAAACACCAGAAATGATAACATGATGAATGAGATCAGATCTGAGCTTAACATCATCCAAAGGTCATCAACCATTGCCCTTCAGTGGTTACCTGCCCATTGTGGAATCGCTGGTAATGAGAAAGCAGATGCTCTATCAAGAAGTGGCAGTAAAATGGAACAATACAGCCACCCATTGCCCTATCGGGAAGCAAAAACCATCATCCACAACAAGTACAAAAATCAGTGGAAGGAGGAAGGGGATATATACAGCAGAGATGACCCAATCCACCACCTAAACAGACACCAACAGACGACAATTTTCCGCCTGAGAACTGGTCACTGCAGATTACTTGGACATCTCTATCGCCTCAAGATATCCCACACGAATGAATGCCCATGTGGAACTGATATCCAGACTCCAGAACACATTCTCCAGAACTGTCCAACCCATGATAAATTGCGACGTGCGACCTGGCCAAAAGGTGATGAGCTCCAGCAGAAGCTATGGGGCTGCCGCGCCGACCTGGAAAAGACTGTGGACTTCGTCCTGGCGACAGGCCTGCAGATTTAGCATGACTACAAACCGAACGCAGAAGAAGAAGAAGAAGGGCGCAGGGGAAAACCAAGATGGAGATGAATAGACAACATGACTGAAATCCTTGCCGAGGTGCTTCACAACTAGAGTTGAGGAAAATAAAGAAGGAAGTAAAAAGTACCACCTCCGGTCACTTTTGTAGACATGGACACTCTCATCAAGAACTCGAGTAGAGTGGGACGATTGTACAACAACAATGCGATAGCGGTTTTCTAGGTTAGAAGTTGTGTACGGAAGAAGTAAAAGAAGCAGTATATTTCCTTAGGTGCAGACATGAATATATTCTGTAGTTAATAAACCATGTGCATATAACAAACTAGTTCAACTGCATGAGTAATTGGAAAAGAATATCCTTCGATGTTAAAAAAAATATTCAAGTAGACGTACGAGAGTGTACGAAGAAGAAGAATGTATGAACATCCCAGGTGTCATATATGGAGATTTTCCTACAATAAAGAAGGTTAGTCAGCAACACAAACTCCGTTCGGCTTTCACTGTGTCGCATCATGCGCTTCCGTGACAGAAGACCTCCTGTCTTGAATAGCTGAGTTTCATAGTTGACCTGTCCATGTTGTTCGTTTTGTGGTTTTAAAATTTCTACAAGATGGGGTAACCGGCCCCATGCCCAACCTTCCTTAGACGTCTTATGCGATATGCATGTTAGGTCCCAGTGTTAGTATTCTTTGCTCCTCTTCCGGGTCCCTGTAACACACGTTTAAAAAAAATTATGTTGAAAACTCCTAAATCATAGCAATTAACCTGTTACGTCTGTGTATTCTCTTCAATGTCATGCAGTAGTCCTATTTAGAAAGCATATAATTTAATCTTCATTGGCATAGTGCTGTACTGACTGCTGCTTCACAATCAATAGTCTCGTCCCTTCTTTTCTTGACTGCATTCTATGCCAGGATATATCACTGCGCTTCTTTTCTCTTTCTGCCGTTCTTATACTCTATACTCCACCAACAAAGTGTCACTGCAGTGGATTCCTGCACACTGTGGTTTTGCAGGAAATGAGGCAGCAGACAAACTGGCAAAAGCAGGCACCCAGAAGGAACAGTTTCACCACAGAGTCTCACTGAAGGAAGCAAAGATACATCAAATTAAAGTACAAAAATGCATGGAGCCAGAGAACAAGCAGCAATTACCCACAAGACCCCATCCTAAAGCTAGACAGAAAACAACAAACCATCATTTTTAGGCTCCACACAGGACACTGCAGACTACAAGCCCATCTCCACAAAATGAAAGCTGCCCCAACTGACCAGTGCACATGCCAAAATGGCCCACAAACTCCGGAATGCATTCTGCAAACGTGCCCTCTCTTTGGTGACTTGAGAGCTCAAACCTGGCCCCAGGAGAAGAAAGTGGAAGAGAAACTGTGGGGTACCCGCGAGTACCTCCTACTGCGACTGGATTCATGGCGGCAACTCATCTCCTTGTTTAGATTGCCGAGCATAGGAAACTGATCGCAGAAGAAGAAGAAAAATACTCCACCGATTTTGTCAGTTGTCACCATGTGTGTTTTAACTTTCTATTTATTACTTCTTTTTAAACAAGATAAAGGGGGAGAAACAGAGATGGTAGAGAGAAGAAGGAGGAGAAGAAGAAAAAGAAGAAGAAGAAGAAAGAATAACAAATATGCAGTAGCTTCTTTTTCTAAATGGTCTCTATCGTGAAATTTTATTGTCTTCATATTTTTGGAACTCATTCCTCGGGATGTACAAGTGATCTGCTAATGATTGGTAGAGATCTGCACATGTCATTAAATTCACTTATTATTCTTGAAGAGCTTTATCTGTGTGGTGAAAACTTTGTAAAATTTCATTCCAAAAATATCGACATAAATATAAGCTCTAGTTTCAGCATTTTGTTTGCAATATTGTCTGCCCCTTGTCTAGTTTCTCCTTGTTTGTGACTGATCTTCAGCCATGCAGTTTAAAGCGTCTACATTAGTTTAATATTCTTTATAATATCGCTTCTTCCTATAGTATATCTATAGAGGAGGTGTTGAGAATAGACAGACCTAGGGAACTGCATAATATAGTCAAACAATATTTAACACGAACACATGTTAATATATAGTGGCTGGGAATGTGAAGGTCTGATGCTGTTCTTACAATGCATGTGACTTTAAACAGATGAAAATCAATTAAATATCTGGTAAAGTCTGTTATATAACTGGAACCACCAGGCCTTTACACCCCTCCACTTTAATATTATTCTTGTTCATAGTTTCTTCTTGATTTTGTTTTTTTATTTTTCTATTTAACGTATAGGCCTAAGCACAATTGTGAGTATCCCTATTTTCAAATGTGATGCCACTTTCTCATGTCGGCAGTTGTTCATATTATTTGAAATTGAAAACAATATATATCCTAATTATAACCCATCAGAGGTTGAACGGGATTTCTGTTTATCTTCATTAATTTAAAAAAAATATATATATAGTATATCTTTCCAAGCGAGTAGCTGTGTATAAAGATTATCATCAACAGTTAATCTCAATGTTTTTGAGTACCCCAGGCATGTGTTTATTGTGCTAATGTGATAATCCGTGTGATAATATGTGATAATCCGACCCTGGCTTCAGATTACCTCGTAATGATCTGTATAAAGCTTCCTACTAAGTTCAACAGACGCAGAAGTAAACGATTCTTGACGTCACCCTGCACGACACAACCTTAGTGACAGCGATTATGTTTCAATGACAAATATTCCTGTTAATAAATAATGTGGATCAAAGCTGAGTCTACCTTTCAGTGTCAGCTTAGATGGCAATGCAGTATCGATGTTGAGACTACAGTGTTTTACATATTATCAGTGGCGATCTTAATTTATTTAGCAGCGGGGAGGATCCAGTCTTTCATATCTCCCCTAAAACATGCAGAAAAAATATACTATGTTTGCACGTAGGTTTTTAAAAACAATATAGCACTGTCATAATAGTGTCCCCCCCCCCCCCACACCCGACTGTTACTCTGGGCAGAACCTTCTCTCACAACAATTTAGTACGCCGCTGCATATTAAACGGCATAAGTATCACTCTGTCACCATTAGAAAAATAAATAAAGAAATTCTGATTTTTAATGTAGAACAACAAACAGATAAAGTATTATAGTCATATTTAAAAAGAAATAAAGATTTCACAGGTGTAACTACTGAGATTATTCCAGATAATTTTATCGAGGCTAAACACCTGGCGGCCGGCGTGATGCTGACCACATCACCCCTAGTGTGCCGATGGTCAAGAAAATATGGGCCTAACAACATATTGCCAATATGCCTCAATGGGTGTGTAACGGGATCCATAAACACCTGTCGCAAGTATTATTTTGTATTCGAACTCTGCTAAGATTGAAAGTACTAGTTCGGGTATCGATTATTGTCCCCATTCTGCAACTTAACCTTCGACCTATGCTGGCCTACTCACCGTAGTAGTTATTATCGCGGCCCAGTATTCAAGAACGTTAGAGAACAGTGATAACAATGATTTTGTTAAACCTGCCGACGAGCAACTTCATAATCATTCCGATTGATAAAGATGCGAAGAATCTGGACAAAGGTCGCGGGTTTGATAATTCTATCGTTAAATTTCCAATGAGCCAGATGGATTGCTAACCTACTTAATTTAATGTTTAGCAGGCTGACCTAGCGTAATGAATGAAAAACTGCATTACCGAAATATTACCACTTTCCACTATATTGATCCCGAAGATTGCCCTGGTGATATATAGTGTGAGCGAGTTTTACTGTACACTCGCGATGTTTGCCGCAAACAGGTCAAGGTTTGTGTTTACGTTATTTGTTTACAGTCGTTCAATTTCGTTAGCATTGTGTGGTGTTTCGAGGGATGTCACACACACATTGATTCATACAATTTTGATTTACTATAGGCCTATTTGGACTGAGTGGAGGGCATAAGAAGATACTATATTCGGATATCGAAAATCTGATGTTATTGTCTTGAATATATTACACAATATCTCTTAATTATCAACCATCAAGGGTTGAACAAGACACTTTGTTTTTTTTTAAAAAAAATTGTGCGGTGGTGAAATAAATTAAAAGTGCTGCTATGGCTTAAATGAAGAATAGTATTAACCTATGTGTGTTCGATACATCCTTAAAAAATTATTCAGAGACGCAGTAATACGGATTAGGGTTCGGAATCCTAAACTGGTTGAAATGAAGAACAGTAGGCCATGTGTTCAATAGAACCTCAAGAAAAGAATCCAGAGACGCATAATGGGGGGTTACAGGTTAGGACTAACCCTAACGACGTGGGTGACTTATTTGGATGGCGTCGAAGAACACGGCTCACTGTTCTTCATTTTAACCACCTAACCCTAACGACTTCTTTTGGATGACATTGAACACACGTCCCACCTTTCTTCATTTTAACCGAGTGCTGTTAAGTGGTTTTTTTTAGAGATACAGCTAGTGGTTTAGCGTTAAGTGTTTGGGGTAAGGCGTGATTTTTAAAAAGGGAATGTTGGACACTTGTCAGCATGGAATGGCGAGCATAGCGTTTGGATTTAAATAAACAACAGTAGGACGTGTCAGATTTCGTCCAATTGTCTATTGATCTGGCGGCAAATTAAGTCATAAAGGTTGATGACACAGCCTAGAGAAAGTCGAAAGGAGTTTGAATTGCTGATTCACGTTTTTTCTTCTAGAATCATCACATTTTACACATGGAATGTTCAAACATTAAACACACAAGGGAAAACTGCACAAGTGGTAAATACACATGGAGAAGTTGATGCGAACACACAGCCTCTCATATCAAGGTGCAGTGATCGCCGCGGAAGCTACTGTCTTGTAGTAAGCTTCTAGCATATGGCCTCTCCTGTACAAACGTGTCCATAGCAGCACCTTCATGTGGTGACCCCGTTTTCACAGAGTTTGCTATGGGGGCGACCGAGTGCCTGGCGGTATAACTGGGTCGGGAGTTGTTTGGGACTCCTCCTAAGGTGTAGGCGCAATACCCACCGGCAAGTGGACCATGCTCTGGTCAACACCAACCCAAACCCCACTCATGGGTTAAATGCTACTCTCTCTCTCTCTTCCCTACTTGCCTACCAAGCTTTCTCTGTCCAATCCACGATACACCTCACCAAGGATCCTGAAGTGGTGATGGTAAAAGATAGGTCTTTACCTAGAAGGGATCCGGGCCCTGCCCTATGTCCCAGCTGCAGCAAGAGTGCCATGCGACCTGACATTGCACCCATCGTCAGATTTTGTCCAACTCCTGAGACACGGGAAGCAAAGCCACTAAAACTCAATGGAAATTTAGAACCGCTGTGCTCGGGAAAATCGTGAAGGCATAGGATGCAGGACGTGACACAGCCACAGCAAAAGCTCAGCCACAGAACGAAGAAATGAGGCCTGCATCGTGAGCGCTTGTGACTAGCGGGGAATGCATCTCTGTGAACCCCACCTGAACCCCCAGAGCGAAGTGATCTTTAGAGCCAAAAAGGTGAGTGGCCAAGCAAATCAACCCAATACTCATGGAGGAAGACACACCCATTGCATTCTTTGGGAGGGAGATGTCTGCAGCAAACACCCAATACCTCCAATGCCAGTCAAACAACATACCGTATTCCATACGAGCTCGGGCGTCGCCTCGGTTACCAAGGCCCGCGCAAGAGAGATAAATCCCCTGCTCCTTGTGAAAAGTCAGCGAAGGGGAACCTTAACATTTTACAGCTAAATATAGCTGGACTACAGAACAAGACAATTGAGCTTACAAAAATACTACACGAACATCAAGTACAAGTAGCCCTTCTGCAGGAAACAATACTCCCACGGAGACAAATTAACATCATGGGTTATACACAGTACAAATGTGAATGCCTGAAGTGCCAAGGCATCATGACCTTAATCAGAAATGATACCCAAGCCACAGTAACCAACAACCCTGCGGGGGATATCGACCACCAAATAATAAAGCTATGGGGCAAAGATAACACCAAGTACACACTACACAACATTTACTGTCCCCCGACCTCATCAAAAGGTCTGCCTGAGTTCGAGCCCATACTAAAGAAAACTGTCGTAGCTGGTGATTTTAATGCTCACATTCCTGCTCTAGGATACAGGCGGTTTAACAGTAGGGGTCTAGAGGTTGAGGAGCTGTGCAGCAGTACCAACTTAATGCTACTGCAGAACTTGGAAACTCCACCAACACTCCTACACAGGGCACACGGCTCGACCAGCCGGCCAGATCTGACATTTGTTTCAGCTGACATAGCAGAAAATAGTATCATCAAAGTCTTAGAAGACGTGGGAAGTGACCACCGCCCTGTTTTAACAACTATTTTAACACCACAGATGACACAGAAGTCCCCTGGTAAACCATCCTGGAACTTCAGGAAAGCAGACTCGGACCGCTACGGCCGAGAAACTGACGCTGGGTTCAGTCAAATCATTAGAACTGATAACATTAATACTACATACAACAACATGTGTACCACAATCCTAACAGCTGCCAAAAAGTGCATCCCAAGGGGGAAGCATAAGAAGTATAAACCTTACTGGACATCTGAACTAGCTGAAGCAGTCAAAGAAAGGAGAGAGGCTAGAAAGAAGGCTGAAAAATACCCTACCACCCTAAATAAAACAGAGTACAACAGGTGGACAGCAAAAGTAAGGTATGTCACCAAGAAGAATAAACGGGAGACTTGGAAAGAAAATTGCAACAAACTAGATTTAAAAAGAGAAGGGAACAAAGTTTGGAGACTCCTCAGTAATCTCGAGGGAAGCAAGAAAAAGACAAACCCAACACCTATGGTGGATGGAAGTGGTGATGAAGTAACATCAAGCAGCAAGAAAGCCGATGTCTTCAACAATTTTTATGCCAGTGTAAATAAAACACAACAGAGAAAGAAACTAGACAAAGTGCTCCTAAAGAACACATCCACGCGTAACATAGATCAGACCAATATGGCTGCGTTCGATGACCCGTTCCGTCCGCAAGAACTGAGAATGGCACTACGGAAACTGGCCAAAAATAAAGCTCCAGGACCAGATAAAATTAAAAATGAGATGATTTGTCAACTAGGGCCAAAGGCAAAAGAGACACTTCTATGGTTCATCAATAGAACGTGGAACGAGGGACAGCTACCATCAGCATGGCTGACAGCAACCATCTTGCCTATATTGAAGAAAGGGAAACCACCAGGAACACCAAGAAGCTATAGGCCCATATCCCTCACTTCATGCTTAGGCAAGCTGGTCGAGAGAATGGTAAACAACAGACTATACTGGTGGTTGGAAAGCTGGAACCTTCTGGACAACAACCAGGCAGGCTTCAGACGTAAGTGCCGCACAGATGACCCCCTCTTCAGGTTTACACAGAATGTGATGGATGGCTTTCAAGAGGGAAAAAGCACAATAGCTGTGTTCATCGACCTTGAGCAAGCCTACGACAGAGTTTGGAGAAAGGGACTTTTGCTAAAGATGAGAAGAATGGGAATAGGAGGGAAAATGATTAGATGGATACAGGCCTTCCTAACAAATAGAACCATAGCTACCAACTATGCCGGTGCAATTTCACGGAAAAGAACGCTGGAAGAAGGACTGCCTCAAGGCTCTCCTTTAAGTTGCACCCTTTTCCTCATCTTCATTAATGACCTTGCCAAACATCTGAATGTGTCGAAGGCGCTGTTTGCTGATGACCTTGCCATCTGGACTACTGACAAATATCCCATCCTGGCAAAAGCCAAGATCAACAGAGCTCTCCTTACAATGTCAGTATATTGTGAACTGTGGAAACTAAAAATCAATGCGCAGAAAACTGTGTACACCACTTTCTCCCACAGCCACAAAATAGCAAAAAGACCTATCAACATCAAACTGAGTGGGGAAACACTAACAAAAGAGGAGCACCCAGTCTATCTAGGAGTAAAACTGGACAGACAATTGAAACTAGATGGACACATCCACAACCTCAGGGAAAAAGCATGTAAGCGCCTAAACCTCATCAAACGGCTAGCTAGTACAAATTGGGGAGCGGATAAACAAACCCTTCGTCAACTATATCTTGGCTATGTGAGATCAGCGATAGACTATAACCTCCCCCTCCAGACCATTGTGAGTACTAATACCATCTCAGCTCTGGACCGTGTGCAGAACCAAGCTCTCAGGTTAATTTGCGGAGGGATGAGATCAACACCCACAGCCGTATGTGAGATAGATGCCAATATAGAGCCGCTGGATATCAGGCGTAAAAGAGCACTGACTGAAGCTGTAGAGAGATACAGGAGACAAGAGAAAGACCACCCAAACAAAGTACTTATTGACACTTGGAAACAAACACGAAGACTGAAACAACTATCTCTCCTGGACATAGCCAAAGAGGAAAATGATAAACACCATCTCCCGCAAGAGAGAGAATTGGAAAACAAATACTTTGGACCGCCCCCTTGGGAAAACTTCCATCAACCAACTGTCAAAACACAGCTGATAGATAAAACGGCCAACAAGGAAACACTACCCACAATCTTGAAGACGTGTGCCTTGGAGACCATAAACAGCTACCCAACGTCAGCAATCCAGGCCTACACAGATGGTTCAGCTTTCAAGACCACCTCTTTTGCAGGATACGGCGTCTGCATATGGTACCTGGATGGATCCTCTTATGAGTTCTGTGACTCCTGTGGTGAGAATTGTTCAAATTATGAAGCGGAGGCTGAGGCCATCAAGACAGCCATTGAATTACTACACCAACAGTTTGACCTTATGGAACGAAAGCCATCAGATATAGTGATTTTCAGTGACTCCATGTCTGTTCTGGAAGCACTTAAACAGACTCCATATGAAAACAAAGACATTTTTCTTATAGGAAGAGCGGTTCACAACTTGATCACAGCCTACTCCATCAGTGTAACCCTACAGTGGATCCCTGGACACAGTGATCTAACTGGAAATGAGACAGCTGATAGACTTGCAAAAGCAGGAGCCTCTAAACAACAAAAGGACAGACCCTGCAGCATGAGAACAGTCAAACAGATTCTCAGAAACAACACAAGGGAAATCTGGCTGAACAGATGGGCGAACGGGCCGACTGGCCGAAATGTCTTTAATGAAATGACCTGCCCAAAAGACAACGACAACATAAACAGACTCAGCAGGAGAAATCAAAGTCTTATCTTTCAGTTCCGAACAGGACACGCCAGAGTCAATAGCCATCTAAACCGTATCAACCCTCAGCACCTACCCATGTGTAGACACTGCTCTCATCCCTATGAAACAACCAGACACCTCCTCATGGAGTGTCCATCACTCACAAACGCCAGGAAAAAACTTTTACAGACACCTCTGACAGTCACCAACTCACTATTATATGGAACATTAAAACAACTGCAGAAAACCTGCACTTTTTTAAAAATGGCATTGGGCTGCCAAGAGTAGATATGCTCAGCAGCTATGGGATATCGACAACAACAACAACTACTGGTCTCTCTGAGCTTTCTTCTGTCATTAGAATTTCTGATGCAGTTTTTAAGGCCTCTGCCTCTGCTCTGAAGTTACTTGAAAATTTCCCTGTTGCGACTGCTGTCTTTTTTTGTGTGCCATTGCTTAAGCTCAGGAAGACTCCTCCACCCCCATCTTCTGTTGCATTAGTTGCTGATCCATCTGTGTATGCATGGATCCAGGTGTTGCTTGGGTAATGTTTCTCTATATATTTTGTGGTTAGGACTCTCCTTTCTGTTTCATTTTGGCTGTTCTTTCTCTCAAGACTAGGAAAGTTTTCTATCATTTCAGGGAAGCACTGTTGTTTCCAAATTGGTAGCTTGTGTGCAGTACATATTGGTTTAGCTGTTGATATTGCGTTTATGAGGTCTGCTCTCATCTTTGTTTTGACTGTCTCTACAAAGTTGCTTCGCTTCAGTCTTCCCCTTCCAAGTCCATTTATTCTCTGGTGCATTGGGTGGTCTACCAGCCTCCTGAATTTCTCGGCTTGTTGCTGGGCTCAGCTATCTCTTCTATCCTCCATAGGCTGGAGGTAAGTAATCTTTTCCAACTCTTCAATGGGTGTTGACTTCATGCCCCCTGTTATGATTCTCAATGCTTGGTTTTGGGTTCTGTTTATTTTGCCAAAGTTCGACTTAGCTGCCGTTGACCATGTTGCAATGCCATATTCTAAGACTGGTCTAACTCGCCCAGTTTATAGCTTCTTTAGTACTCTCTCGTCTGCTCCCCAACCCGTCCCAGCAAGTTTTTTCATGATTGCCATTCTCTGCCTTGCTCTTGTCCTGTTTCTTTCAATCTGGGTTTTCCAAGTCAAGCGGCGATCAATGGTAATGCCTAGGTAGTTTGGGTTTTCATCCAGATGTAGGTTTTTCCCATTTAGCACCAATTTGGAGATCTGTGGTTTGTTTGAGAGAGAAAACACTGTGTATGATGTTTTCCCTTCATTTATCTTTACTAGCCATGCCTTGGCCCACTCCTCCAATGATGTTAGGGCTTGGTGCATCCGAGTGCTTGCCGTAGTGATATATTCCTCTGAGATCAACAGGGCTAAGTCGTCTGCAAAGGAGGCATTGTGGGTTCTTCTTTCCACACTTTGTCAAATGGAATTAAAGGAGAAGGGAATGAAATATGAAAGGAATGCCCCTTGTTGGTCATGTGAGCCTCTGATATGACAAATAATATGCCTACTAGTGTTCCCTCTGGCATGTCATACAAGACAACAAATATTAGGTTGTACATGAGTCTGGCAACCTCATCACGTGTAACAAAATGCCACAGCTGCACAAATGTTTGGTGCAGGCTTCTAGCAAGGAGACCAACTACAGCAGTGGCTCCATGACCATCAGGAGTGAAAAGCAAAATTATAATGATGAAGGGGATGAAGAATGCATGGGAAAACCTTGAACAGATGGCACAAGACAGAAAAGGTTTGACACCTTGAACAGATGGCACAAGACAAAAAGGTTTGACACCTTGAACAGATGGCACAAGACAGAAATGTTTGACACCTTGAACAGATGGCACAAGACAGAAAGGTTTGACACCTTGAACAGATGGCACAAGACAGAAAGGTTTGACACCTTGAACAGATGGCACAAGACAGAAAGGTTTGACACCTTGAACAGATGGCACAAGACAGAAAGGTTTGACACCTTGAACAGATGGCACAAGACAGAAAAGGTTTGACACCTTGAACAGATGGCACAAGACAGAAAAGGTTTGACACCTTGAACAGATGGCACAAGACAGAAAGGTTTGACACCTTGAACAGATGACACAAGACAGAAAGGTTTGACACCTTGAACAGATGGCACAAGACAGAAAGGTTTGACACCTTGAACAGATGGCACAAGACAGAAAGGTTTGACACCTTGAACAGATGGCACAAGACAGAAAGGTTTGACACCTTGAACAGATGGCACAAGACAGAAAAGGTTTGACAAGACACTTGAACAGATGGCACAACATGAAAGACACCTGAACAGAAAAGGTTTGACACCTGAACAGATGACACACCTTGAGACACAGAAAAGGTTTGACACCTTGAACAGATGGCACAAGACAGAAAGGTTTGACACCTTGAACAGATGGCACAAGACAGAAAGGTTTGACACCTTGAACAGATGGCACAAGACAGAAAGGTTTGACACCTTGAACAGATGGCACAAGACATAAAGGTTTGACACCTTGAACAGATGGCACAAGACAGAAAGGTTTGACACCTTGAACAGATGGCACAGGACAGAAAGGTTTGACACCTTGAACAGATGGCACAGGACAGAAAGGTTTGACACCTTGAACAGATGGCACAGGACAGAAAGGTTTGACACCTTGAACAGATGGCACAAGACACTGAACAGATGGCACAGACAGACATGGAAATACACTGAACAGATGGCACAGGACAGAAAGGTTTGACACCTTGAACAGATGGCACAAGACAGAAAAGGTTTGCTACCTTGAACAGATGGCACAAGACAGAAAGGTTTGACACATTGAACAGATGGCACAAGACAGAAAGGTTTGACACCTTGGACAGATGGCACAAGACAGAAAGGTTTGACACCTTGAACAGATGGCACAAGACAGAAAGGTTTGACACCTTGAACAGATGGCACAAGACAGAAAGGTTTGACACCTTGAACAGATGGCACAGGACAGAAAGGTTTGACACCTTGAACAGATGGCACAAGACAGAAAGGTTTGACACCTTGAACAGATGGCACAAGACAGAAAAGGTTTGACACCTTGAACAGATGGCACAAGACAGAAAGGTTTGACACCGTGAACAGATGGCACAAGACAGAAAAGGTTTGACACCTTGAACAGATGGCACAAACAGAAAAGGTTTGACACCTTGAACAGATGGCACAAGACAGAAAGGTTTGACACCTTGAACAGATGGCACAAGACAGAAAAGGTTTGACACCTTGAACAGATGGCACAAGACAGAAAGGTTTGACACCTTGAACAGATGGCACAAGACAGAAAAGGTTTGACACCTTGAACAGATGGCACAAGACAGAAAGGTTTGACACCTTGAACAGATGGCACAAGACAGAAAGGTTTGACACCTTGAACAGATGGCACAAGACAGAAAGGTTTGACACCTTGAACAGATGGCACAAGACAAAGGTTTGACACCTTGAACAGATGGCACAAGACAGAAAGGTTTGACACCTTGAACAGATGGCACAAGACAGAAAGGTTTGACACCTTGAACAGATGGCACAAGACAGAAAGGTTTGACACCTTGAACAGATGGCACAAGACAGAAAGGTTTGACACCTTGAACAGATGGCACAAGACAGAAAGGTTTGACACCTTGAACAGATGGCACAAGACAGAAAAGGTTTGACACCTTGAACAGATGGCACGACAGAAAGGTTTGACACCTTGAACAGATGGCACAAGACAGAAAAGGTTTGACACCTTGAACAGATGGCACAAGACAGAAAGGTTTGACACCTTGAACAGATGGCACAAGACAGAAAAGGGGAGCTAACAGATACTTGAATAAATGAGTTGTTGACATGTAAACAGGTACCAGTGCATGCCCTCAGTCTGAGAAAACAGATATTTTATTTTGATCTTTGCCGAACTTATATATGTCCCCATTTTTCTTCTCTGTTGTATGTTCTTTGGCCAGCTTCCTCGACATATTATATATCTAATAATAGTAGCAGTAGCCCCCCAGTCATAACTGACCATGGGAATGCACCCCTGAGGTGACAGCACTCAGATGCCTTTTTTCCTGGTGCTGTTTTCTCTGCTGCTTGCTGTGAGAGCTTCTTTTTGCAGAAAGCTGGAATATATCGTGACAACAGGAAAGAGTGAACGAACGAACGAACGAACGAACTTTATTTTCAAAGGGTTGAGAATTGGGCACGCAGGCCCGTCTGACATTCTGCCCTTCCTTTCTCTCACCTTTCATACTGAATTCATTTATTCTCATATGCATTTTACATATCAAATTCAAGGAATTCAACGTTGTAAAGTAAAATAATAATATAGCACACTCATATTAACATTAATTACTTATAAGCATGACATAACATATGTTGAAAAGTACAAACATTATCAGAGATAGATAGATAGATAGATAGATAGATAGATAGATAGATAGATAGATAGATAGATAGATAGATAGATAGATAGATAGATAGATAGATACGATAGATAGATACGATAGATAATTAGATAGATAGATAGATAGATAGATAGATAGATAGATAGATAGATAGATAGATAGATAGATAGATAGATAGATAGATAGAACGAACGAACTTTATTTTCAAAGGGTTTAGAATTGGTCACGCAGGCCCGTCTAACATTCTGCCCTTCCTTTCTCTCTCTTCTTCCATAGTTAATCTATTTATTCTCACACGTATCCTAAATGTTACTTAAATAATAAAATAACAAGAAAGTACAATAAAATAAAATCCCAACATTGTAACAGTACAATAACAGTTACACAAATTTACAGATGCGTATCATAATTTATACTAAACAGGACAAAATTAACTTTAAAACCTACATATGATGTTACGTAATAATAATAATAATAATAATAGCCCCTTCAGTCATAACTGACTATGGGAATGCGCCCCTGAGGTGACAGCGTAATTATTTAAGAACATAACGAAATTAGGGTGGCATATAATCTGCACTCATGATGTATTTGAAAAGTCTGTGATTGAATGAATATGGACTAAGAGTATTTTTTAAGTCGTGTGGAAGAGTATTCCACAGATGAGCAGCAGAAAAAGCTAAACTTTTCTTGAATAAGTCGAGCCTAGGCTTGGGCATGTGTAATTTATTTAAGCGTTGACTGCGTCTTCCGCTGTATTTGAAAATAGGCCACAGATACGTTGGAGCATTCTGTGACAAGATTTTGTGAATAAATTTGGCTTTGTTGAAGAGAAGGCGCTTTCTTAGTGGTAATATGTTAAGATATGTATATGCGTCTACACACTGTGTGAGGTTTTTGTCTGAAATTAGGCGCACTGCACGTTTTTGTAATGAAAAAGAGTCTTTTAGTGTTGGACATGGTGCAGCCATCCCAAATTGTGGAACAATAGTCTAGATGTGTTTGTATCTGGGATGTATAGAACATTTTTCGTGTCTCCTCATCTAGGAAATGTTTGATTTTAGCTAACTGGTAAACTTTTGTGCCGTTTGTTTGGTCAGTGCTTGTACATGCGAATTCCAACTTAAATGTTGGTCAATTATGAGTCCTAGTGTTTTATATTCATTTACATTTTCAATTAAAGAGGTTCCAATGTAGAGCTGAAGTGTTGTTTTCGGCGAGTTTTGTAATCTTTGTCTAGTTGATATTATCATACATTTTGTTTTAGTGATATTTATTTGCATGCAGTTTTCATTGCTCCACTTAATAAGATTGTCTGTGTCGCTTTGTAATAATATTTCTAGCGTGTTGCAACTTTTATCACTAGTATAAATGGTACAGTCATCGGCAAATAGGTCGCAGGATGAGTGCTCGATGTGTAGTGGAAGGTCATTTATGTAAATGGAAAAAAGTAGAGGGCCGAGAATAGAACCCTGAGGAACACCAGTGTCAATAATAGTTGGGCTTGACAAGGAGTTATTGTACCACACTACTTGCTGTCTGTCGGACAGGAATGATTTAAGTAATGTCACTAGTTTAAAGTTAACTTTCATTGTTTCTAATTTTCTTATTAAAACAGCGTGATCTAACATATCTTCTTCTTCTTCTTCTTGCGATCGCATCTTTGATGATTACACCGTCAGACGAGTTCTCATGATGAATTCGACTGTTGTTTGAAGTTCCTCTTTAACTCCATATAGCTTTGAGTTTAGTGTTGAGTCATTTGGCCAGTATATCTTTCTTAACTGGTCATACAGAGGACAGTCCTGTAGAACATGCTCAGCAGTTTGTTCGTTTAATCCACATGTGCACAGTGGTGAAGCAGACAATCGTAGCTTGTGCATGTGTTTATTCAGTTTGTTATGCCCTGTCCTGAGTCGAAAAATAGTTGTCTGTCCCTGCCGGTCGAGAGTGTGATAGTCGTCTTTGGGTTGGTTCTGTTCTCTTCTGATAGTCTGGATAGCTCTCTTTTCTCAAAGTATGTGACTTCATTATCTTCTTGTTCACATTCTCCTCCCTTTTTTGCAAGTTTATCTGCCTTTTCATTTCCGGGTACACCACAATGAGATGGTACCCACTGAAGTATGGTTCTCTTTTTGGCAGCTACCTTGTTTAGTTCATTTCTCAGATGCGGGAGTTTACCACCTTTGAGAGCTTGCAGGACAGACAGTGCATCTGTGAGGATGACTACCTGGTGGCAGTCAGAGTTGGTGTTATAAATCATATTTGCAGCTTGCTCTAGAGCTTGAACCTCAGCTGTATAGTTGGAACAGAATTTACCAGTGGGAATGTGCCTAGTCTCATAGTGGTTGTCAGGATATGAGATAAAGATACCGGCACCTCCATTCCTAACAGCATTAGTTGCTGATCCATCTGTATAGGCATGTATCCATGATTGATCGGGATAGCTTTCTTGGATCATACTCAATGTAGCAGTTCGTTTTTGCAGATCATTATACTCACATCCACTTGTGAGACCACTGACTGTTGTATTAATTTGGAGGGCACTGCTGGCCTGCTCCCATGGTACAGGGTATAGGGTGGGCTTCAGTGGTGTTGTCTTCATGGATAGGTCTTCTTGATGCTGTCTTATAAGTCTTTTCCCCCGATGCACAAAGCTGCTACGCTTTAGACGTCCCAATGCCAGATCATCTAGTCTTGCCTTCATTGGGTGCATTGGCATACTGTTGTACTTTTCCATCTGGATCATGGTTTTTGTGTCTCTTCTATGGGACAATGTCTGTAATCCAGCAACCTTCTGCATCTCTGTTATTGGTGTAGTTTTCATGGCTCCTGTAATGAGCCTGAGAGCTTGATTTTGCACCTTGTCCAAAGACTGCAGATGTGAGTTAGCAGCTGATGACCATGCTGCTGAGCTAAACTCTAAGTGTGGTCTTATTACTCCATTATAAATCTTCTTTAGATTTTGCGTTCATTTGCTCCCCAGTTGGTACCTGCTAATTTTTATGAGTATGCCCTAGTCGTCTTCGGGCCTTTCCTTCTGCATTTTCAATATGCTTATTCCATGTAAGCCTTTGGTCAAATGTCACCCCAAGATAGGTGGGGTAGCTTTCTTCCTTGATCACGGTTGTCCCTAGGTGTATGTTAGCTGATTTGTCCTTGGGGGCGAGGGAGAACAGTGTTGTGGAGGTTTTGTCTGTGTTTTATTGTGATAAGCCATTTCTCTGCCCATGACACTAGCATGTCTGCTGCCCGCTGCATTCTATAATTTGCTGTGGTGACATTTTCATCAGCGCACCAGAGTACTAGGTCATCTGCATATAAGGCAGCTTTAACTCCTGCAGGGAGATCTTTCACCAGGTCATTGATGTAAACAAGGAAGAGTGTTGGGGAAATTACTCCTCCTTGAGGTACCCCCCTGATGGAGCAACACTTTTCTGCTCTGCAGACCGTCAAGAGTGACTCTAGTTCTCCTGTTATGCAAGTATGACTGGATCCATTTCATCATGTTGCCTTGGATTCCACTTCTCCTAAGTTTTGCAATGAGGCCATCTTTCCACACCTTGTCAAAGGCCTGCTTGAAGTCGACCCAGATCGTTAGGACCTTTTTCTTCTCCTGGTAGGCATCTTCTATTGCTTGAGACAAGTAAGTAACTTGGTCTTCTATACTGTAGCATTCTCTAAATCCAGCTTGTTCCGGCACCAGGATCTGCTCAGACTCTAAATACCATTTCAATCTGTGGTTGACTATTCGCTCCATAGTCTTCCCAACACAGCTTGTGAGACTGATTGGCCGGTAACTTGCAGCCTCGGTCTTACATTTCCCTTTCTTTAGTATGGGTATTGTGATGGCTTCTCTCCATACTTGGGGTACCGTTCCTTTCAACCAGCTGTGGTTGAATATCTCAAGCAGTTTTGTCTTTGCTGCTGAGCTCAGATTTACTAGCATTTCGTTGCTGATTTTGTCTGGGCCGGGTGACTTTTGAAACTTACTTACTTACTTACTTACTTAGTCGTTCCCCTTCTACCGTGAGGTGTAGAGGTTTGGAAGAGAGAGCGCCAGACCATTCTATCAGCTGTCTTCTTCCTGGCCTGGTTCCATTCTAGTCCTCGGTCCTTCAAAGATTGTCTAATGTTGTCCTCCCAGCGAACTCTGGGTCGTCCTGGAGGTCTGGATCCCTGGCTCTTTGTTTCCCATGCTTGTCGTGGTAGCCGATCTTCTCCCATTCTGCAGACATGGCCAAACCATCTTAGTTGGGACTGTTCTATTTGGGTCTGCAGCGGGTGGGATTTCAGGCCTTGACGTATCGTCTGGTTGCGGACCATGTCTCTTCTTGTTACTTCAACCACTTTCCTCAGATACCTCATTTCTGAGGTTTGGATCTGGCTTTTGTGGGTTGTAGTCATTGCCCACGACTCGCATCCATATGTCAAAACTGGGACATAGGTGGAGCGGTATACAGCCATCTTCGTTTTCTTACCAACCTCTTTCTTGCTGAGGAATCCACGATTTATGGCCTGAAAAAGTCTCCCAGCCGCTGCTTTTCGAGTGGCCAACTCTTCTTTGATGCCTCCCTTTCGGTCTATAATAGCTCCGAGATATTTAAAGTGGTCGACCTGCTCCAGGACCTGTGCTCCCAACTTAATCTGATGTTTTCTTTCTTCTCGTGATATCACCATGGATTTTGTTTTAGAGCTGCTTATGACCATCCCTCTCTTCTCCAGCTCTTCCTTCCAGACTTGCAGGTTGGATTGGAGATGTGACTTTTGAAACTTAAGCTTGGAAATAGCCTTCTGTAGTTCTCCTAGTGTGATGGGTTCCCTCATTGGGGCAGGAGTATCTGTCTGTCCCATGGTTGCCAGTATTTCTTTTCTTATCTCTCTCTGATGGTCTATGTTAATGGGTAAGTTGCTTTCTGAACTGTATCTTCTAGCAAACAAGTCTGCAGCTTGTTTTCCTCTGAAAAGTTTGCCACCTTCATCCAATGTGATAGTCTGCCTTGGTGAGGAATGCTCTTCATTTAGAGACTTGACTAATCTCCATAGTTTCCTGCCGTCTTTCTCAAGGTTCAGCGATGCCGTTTTAGTTCTCCAGCTTTTCCGCTTTTCTTCTAGCTTTGTTCTCTGAAACTCTGCTACAGCCTTTTTCCATTTGTTGTGAGTTTCAAGTGAAGGCTGAGACTCTGCGTCCTTTCTAGCCTTGTCCATAGCTTCCTGACGTTCTTGGAGTGTGCTGGACCAGTATGGTATGTAGTTACGCCGGCATCCTTTGGGAATGGTTTCTTTTGCAGCTTGTAGTATGCATCTGTTGAAGTCTTTTACCACTTCATTAATGTCTCTGTTCTGTACCTTGAGGGTAGACAGCAGCGTGTTCACCTGATGCCTGAATAAACCCCAGTTGGCTTTTTTGTAGTTCCATCTTGTAATGGCTGGGCCTGTACTGAGAGTTGCACTCTGGACAGTAAGAAAGATTGGGCGATGGTCGCTTCCCCCTAGTTGGTCTCCTACTTCTCTACTAATAGATCCAGCTATATCTGGTGTGGAGAAGGCAAGATCTGGTGTTGAGGTTGTGTGCCATCCTCTGGAGTAGAAGGTAGGAGTATCTGTGGCATTATTGACTAGGATTAGGGAGTGATCATCTTGCCAAGTTTCAACCTCTTCACCTCTGTGATCCAGATGGTTATAGCCCCAGCTCTGGGAGTGGCTATTAAAGTCTCCAACTGCTATAAAGTTGGTGGCTGGTACCTGTATAGAGCTGAGACTCAGGGGTTTGTTGTTCGGACAGTAATAGTTCAGGAGTTTCTATTTCCATCTTGTCTACCTTTATCTGCAGCAGCTGATATTCTGCTCCATCCATGAAGGTTTTCCTTTCGTGTGCAGGAATGTTATTCCTTACAAGAGTAAGTACTCCTCCTTTTCGTCTATCTTGTCTGTCGGATCTGAAGCATTGATATCCCCTTATTTTAAAGGTTTGATCTGCTTTCAAGTGAGTCTCTTGGATACAGCAAACACTGACTTGCTTCTCATACAAGATGTTTTCCAGCTCTGTCTTTTTGCTGTATCCAGCCTGCTTGCTGTTCACTCCCTCTGCATTCCAGTGCATCATGACAAGTGGCACTCTGGGTTTCTCTTTTTCTGTTTTGTTTTGGTCAGTAGTTTCCTCCGCCGTCTGTTGACTCCACAAGACGGTCTAGAGGGTCCTCCAGTAGCTGAGGGTGGGCTCTGTCGAGGCTCAGAGCCCGGCACTGCACCTGCCTGGTGGAGCTCCACAGGGCGAGCACCAGAACGAGATTTATTTGACGGTGTACTCTCCATAGAAAAAAAAAAGCGAGTTGCATGATACTGTGGTTTCCGGTGCGCCTTCTGGCCCAGTATCTACGACTTTAGCACCTGTTCAACGGGAGAGTGGGCTCATCCCTAATCTGTTTATGTTCCCAGTAGTAGACTATTCGCAAGCAGCCTGGGGGTGTCACTGCTCTGCGCGGACCTTGTTTACCGAGGCGGCGTCCGAGCTCGTATGGTGAAAATATGGTTGCGTTATCTTCAAAATAGCCCTGTCTTTCCCGTGGCTTTTCTGCCATCCTGCAACTTTGAGTTAGGGAGTTCTGAGCTCCAGTCTCTTTCCCAGGCATTTTATCCTGGCCTGGCACGCATACAGAGGACCCCACTTCTGGTTCTAAGTTAGCAGTTGGGGATAGGTGGGGTAGCACACTGTGCATTCCCCGTCATCCAGGGGGCTCTCCAACTATGCAGAGCTTGCACAATGCTGTGCTCTGGTTCGGGGCTCTCCCAAGGAATCCTCACGTCCTGCACAGAGCCACTTCCCGATACCCACCACCTGCCAACCCTCCATTGTAGAAATCTCCTGCATGCGGCCATCCAGTCAAGAGCCAGTATTAAGTCTGGTGCCCAAGTGATCCCCCCAAGCTCAGTGTGCAATGCTGGGTTCTCATCATGCTGCAACACAGGAGGGATTGTGATGCTCAGCCATCTCTCTCAATTCTGCACCGATAAGTGACATCGGGGACTTAACTTTGCCTCAGTACTGGGAGGCCCCGTTTCCGGGTACACCACACACAGCCAATTGAGGCAACGGTCGCCATGGGCGTGATAGACGACAAACAGTGAAGAATGAGGCAAGAAAGCATTTAACCCATGAAGTGGGGGTGGATTGGTGCAGACCAGAGCATGTACCACTCGCCGGTGGGTTCTGCATCTACACCTATAGGGTTCCACCCACTCCTCAGCCCATTTAGTCTGGCCCCTCACCCAGGACCTGTCCGGCTTGGGTGACCCTGCCAGGAGTAAAACTCCCGCCGGCATAGCTCCCGGGATCATTGAGGCGCTCAAGCTCTCCAACCACGGCAAGGTAGGCTTACATGTGGAGAGTCTAACATATCAAATGCTTTCCTAAAGTCTACAAAGATTGCTCCACATATGTTATCGTTATTTATGTTTAGGTGCAAGTTGTCTATCATCTTAGTTAGAGCTGTGTGGCATGAATGCTTTTGTCGAAACCCTGAATGACTGTCAGTTAGCAAGTCATTGCTAACTAGGTAATGTAGTGTTGCTTTATGTATGTGTTTTTCTAGTGGTTTAGAAAGCGATGATAAAAGAGAAATAGGTCTATAGTTACCAAGATTACTGTTATCTGACGAGCCAGGTTTGAAGAGAGGATATACTTTGGCAATCTTAAAGGCTGAAGGAAAATAACTTTTAGCAATACATTGATTATATATAAAAGTTAGTGAATCACTAATAGCTGGTGCGGCGTAACGCAGTATTCGATTACTAATTCCGTCAAGCCCTGATGAGCTATTATCCTTAAGGCCAATAAGATAGTTATACACTTCATTAACTGTCATAAAAGGAATGTCAGGTGGAACTGAGTTTGTACATTTGTTCTTACAGAATGCTGAAAGTTTGTCTAAGTCACTACAGGAAGGTGGTATTGTGGATTTCAGACCGTTTATTTCTGCTTGAAAGTGATTGCTGAAGTCGGTGCAAGTAAATGAAGTGTTGGAAGAGAATGAGTCTGGTGCATTACGTTTTTTCGCTAAGGTGTTAATTGCCTTCCATATTTCCTTACTATTTGATTTGTTCTGAACTATATTTCTAAAACGATTTTTTTTTTCTTTCCGAATTAAATATTGAACTTTGTTCCTGTATACCCTGTATGTGTTGAGGTCCTTATTTTTGTGCGCTTGATCTCTCTGCCTCATAGCCTCCAACACTTCCTGCGTGATCCACGGAGATTTTAATTGTCGTTTGACGCGAATTTCCTTAGCTGGTACGTGCGTGTCAAAAACATTATAAAAAATTTTTGTCCAGTATTCAATAGCGTCATCCGGATCAGGAAGTTGGTAAACACGGGCGAGAGGTGCAGTTAGCAAGTCATTTAAAAAATAATTCCTTACTGAAATGTTTGAAACTTCTAAATTTGATACTTACATGTTTATTTTTTTTTAACTTTACATTTATTCTTTGACCATGTACAGCATACTGGATAGTGGTCACTCATTGCAATATTAGGGACAGAGCATTCTATGATGTTTTCTGGGCAAGTTACGTAGATGTGGTCGATTAGTGTGGTTGATGCTTGTGTTACTCTTGTAGGCTGGTTAACTATTTGTTTTAAGTTGTACGATAATATTATATTTTTCCATGTTAGATTTGAATTGTGTATATCGATGTTGAAATCACCAAGAAGAACAACCTCCTTGACTGTGGCAAATACATTGTCCATCATTATGGTGAAATCTTCGTACCATATAGGTCCTGCACTAGGATTTCGATAAAGATATCCCACCAGAAATGGGCCCTGATTCGGTAGCTTTATTTCCAACCATACACATTCTATCTCTGCTGTCTCTAAGTCGTTTCTGCGGCGAAAATTAAGGGAAGTGGAAATATAAACTGTTATACCTGTCTCTTGTTTTTTGCTTGCGTCTCGCCGAATAGTTTTAAAAACCATTTAACGCAATGTCATCGTCTGTTATTCTGTCATTTAGGCGACTTTCTGAAAGTCCAAAAATGTGAAAATTATTACTTAGAATGTATGTAAGTTCGGGGAGTTTACCTAGAAGATGGTAAATATTCAGATGACCAAGTCGTAGACCATCCTTGTGAAGCCACGGTACATAATTACCAGCCATGCTTGTATAGTAAAAAGAAAGATATATTTTAAAAAAAATATTAAAAAATATAATAAAAAAAAACAAGTTAAAAAAACAGTTAGGCTATGCACACAAAAAGCGCAAAATATTTTTACGAATTAATACTTCACCAAGGAAGTGGAATTCAAGAAATGAGAAATTGCAGAAAATACAATATTAAAATAATTAATACAACTAATAAAAAACAATTTCAACTGAGTATATGAAAATTGTCACAAAACAATCAGACATACAACATATCACACCAGAACTGCTCAACACAACAAAGTGAAGTTAAACGAGAGATGGAAGAAATTAATAATAGTCACAAGTCAGACAAGTTAAGTATACAACACTTCACACCTTAACACCGAAAATTCTAACAAATTGAAGCTACGCGTGATAATAAGAAATTTAAATTGTAACGAAATAAGTAATCAAAGAAAATTTTTTTTAGAGGATATTAACCGATAAACTATTAAAAGTTCTGATTATTACCGTTGTATTAAAAAATCAACAAATGTTCAAATGGAGTGAAGGCTGTAGTAACAGAGATTTAGTGAAGCAAAGTGTTTGTTCGTCAATAACTGACGTCTCTGCCGGGCATATAATAGGGATGACTTTGGGCAGACATCATTAATGCTTGTCTAAGTGACGCAGGGCTGAATTGCATCAGATAGACAAGTTCAGGGTTCCACTGAGGACGATAATAAGAACTAGGGGAGGAAGCATGGTGATCTCTGATTTCTTCCGTCCTTGTTGTAGTGTTGGTAGGAGTATTCTGCGCCTGGGACATTGGAATACTGTTGGTAGAGGTACCTGAGTGGGGCTGCTTTGTGACTAATGGGGGAAACATGGTATCATAAGATTCGGCTTCCTGATTGAAAGTAGCGTTGTGATAGCTGGAAGGCTGCCTGCTTGCAATAGGTGTGCTTCTTTGAGGGGTAGGTGGGGTTTGTGATGTGTTGTAATTATATGTTGATGTCTCAGTAGATTTCGTTGCATTCTCTATATGGGTTGAGCTGTCTTGTTGTGTCCTTTCTGGATATTTTATGTTTTTGGCCAGGATACTGCTTCCCAGTGTGGATGTGTGAATTTGATCTCTGTAGAGTCGTTTCTTAGGTGCTCCTGAGTTAGATGTAAAGAATGGAGTATTGTTGATGAAGCCAAGGCCGTTTTGTTTACAATAGTTCTGTAGTTTTGTGTTGTAAGTGTCCGCTGTGCGACGCTGAAACCCATAGCATGGTGGTATGATTGATGAAATAAAGATGGAGGCTTTGGGAAATTTTTGTTTTATTGTAGCCACCAATCCTGAGGGGTTTAGGCTCTGCTCATTCATGATATCATTAATTCCTACGTGTAGTGTTGTTTTTGTTATCTTGTGATTAATATCGAACTTATTAATTATGTCCAGTAGTCTTTTAATACCAGCCCCCGGCACTGTCATAACTGAAACGATGTCTTCTCTTGTAGTGGACATTCTTTCACAATAAATACCCTTCAAGAGGGAGTCACCAATTACAATATGTGTAACGTCACTACGTATTTCTTCACTTTGTTTTCTATTAGATTGATGCTGCTGCCTTTTGTGGTGTTCTTTTTGTGGACTGTTGTGATGGCTCTGAGATTTGTGAATTTGGTTTTCGGGCACTGGAACGTTGTCTGGTAGGGATGCTGATACCTGCTCATTTTCTGTTGAACAATCCTCAAGAACTTGAAATCTGTTGGTAATTTTGACTCCAATGGGATATGTTGTGTTTGTGAGTGTCTCTTTGTGTTTTTTGTGTACAGTTTGGTGGTGACCTTTTTGCTGATTTGGCGTATTTTTATGTATGGATTCTTCGCAATCTTCTACTATTGTTTGAGGATGATCTGGTTGTCTTATCTTATAGAGTGAGAAGTCTCTCTGCAGTTTTTCGATGATGTCCTTCATGCTAGAATTGTCTTCCCTCAGAGATACTATCTCCCTTTTAAGAAGTTCGTTTTCGGCCTTGAGCGATGTCTGTATACTAGACATGAGATCACCAATTAAACTTCGTAGCGTGTCCTCCATATTTTGCATTAGCTCCTGGCAGCACGACACAGGTAACTTCGTGGTGTCTTCTTTTTGTTGCTCAAGAGATACAGTTTCAGCTTTTCGTATATTTTCATGGTCCATGGGGTATTCGATGGCCAACATAGGTTTAGAAATTGTAGGGGTGTCTGTTATTGTATCCAATACTGCAGAAGGTAGAATTTCTGATTCACTGTGAGACATTGGGTTGCAGCTGATGTTGAGAATGTCGTTGTCGGTAGTAAAGTCACTTATGCCTGGAATCATTGAGTCTACTGCCAAGTGGGGCATAGAAACAGCGGAGTCCATTTTAGTGTTTTCTAACTCAACATCAGTTACAATTTTTGCAGATTCTTTTAATTCTTCAAATTCTGTTTCTAGCCATGATTCGATAGCTGCGGCAGTCCCCTGGGTCATAATTTTGTTCTTAGTGTGATAAAGGTGAATTTTGAGAAGTGGTGTTGTTATAACGTCTTCTACTAGTGCACCATTTATGTCTGTTCTTGACTCTACAAGTCCTGTTTCGTAGAATTTAATGACAATGAAACGAAATGCCTCGTACTGAAAGGTGTTCTGGAATGTTATAGTTACACATTTTCCATGACTTGATAGCTTCAAGGTTATACCGGACCCTGTTCTACAACCTTTAAGTTTTAGGTGAATAGCCCTCTCTTTGTTCAAAGCATAGTTCTTTATGGTCGTTGGTCTTAAACGAGCGTCCCTGTGAAGGAAGAAGAGATAAAGGATGACAAAGAGAGAAGACAATTTAACATGGCATGAAAAGATGTCAACAACAGACATGATAAATATTACTGGAGACAGGAAGTTGTGGAGAGACCTGATCTCCTACACCAACCAGGCAGTTATTTCATTTTACTTTTCTACCTACAAGTAATTTTCTCCACAACCAAAAATTTGACATGACGTATTTTGGTTTTATCAAATTATCTAGAGGACAAAAAGAGTTGATCAGAACTATCGTAGTTTTTAGACTGCATTAAAGGCTTCCAAAATCACACTGGATAACCTTTATTGTATTGCTCCACCAATGAAGTTCAACTGTGTATTCTGTAAATAATATACATGTAAAAGCAGAAGTACCGGTATGGCGGGGGTAAATTAATGATCCATTATGTGTCAGTTGTGCGACAGGAAAACATCACAAAGTGAAATCTATTATATCAGTGATCCTACTTACTGACTTGACTACATTGATGGTCAGCCTTGACCAAACCCTAGAAGTGTTAGTAACTGTCATGGTCTGAACATATGACTTTCACCGAGTAAGAAGAGTTCATTCAGCAAGGTACATGACAAGTCTAGTGCACATCTGCCCATTTGTTGCTGTCCAGGGGTCAAAAGGAATATTTGTAATAATTACCAAGCTGTCCATTAAGGTCACAGTTTACATACATGGCTCGTTAAGTTTTGTCTTGAACAGTATATAATTCTATAATTATGGTACCAGTTATAAACTGTGTGTAGATAAGGACATTATGGAGGTAACTTGGAGTGGTTACACCTTTTTATACATGACCAGCTTTACATCTAGATTACATACAAACAATTTACACACTTAAAATATAACACAAAACAAAATATTAAAGGACAAACAACTATGGGAGCTTGAGTTTACACAGACTTTATTTCTCAGAACACACAATTTACAACAGTTCATCAACATGTTAAATTAGACAACAATACAATTTAGACAGCAATACAATTTAGCCTAGCAGCTCTTCAGAAACAAGAACCAACGCGCTCTGTCTAATTAGCACACATCTAATGCACAACATTTATAAGACCTTCTGGTTCGTAACTTCTCTCCATGTGGCCATTCATACTTGGTTAGAACACGTTTCCATGCAGAAAGAACTTAGCTCATGACTGCCAATAATTTCTAGCCATATGGCCACTCACATTTAATAAAAACTTTTTCCAAGCAGAAAGAACTTAGCAAACCAAAAAATTTACAAGTGCTGCTAAATCACCAAAACACCTTTTAAAAAAATGTGATAGAAAAGGCAATATCAAATATGAAAACAATTGTAATAAAACCAAAGTGACAGAATCTAGAGATTGCAGCTGAATTAATAGCTACAGGCATCTGATAAAGGTTGGTCTAGAATTGTGTTATTTAAATCATAATATTCTTGGAATGAAATTATGTCATGATATTAATTTGACACACATCCTGGACTGGAATAAGATAATCTTATGATAAGGAACTCTATACAGAGCTCACAACGGAGGCAATCTGATCATTAGAAAAGGTCAATAATTTGTAGTTTAAATTATAACAATATTTTCAACATATATCCTGGATATACACCGTAATTTTTTCCATTAGCCTCTGAGCATGACTGAAAGAACTGAACCATTTCACCCTCAAGCATGTCATAAGAGGCTAACTGAGGTTCTACAAAAGGCTGACAACCTCATCTTTTAAAAAGAATTGTGCCCAGAAAGTAGTGGCTCCTTAAGGAGCTTTAACGGAGTATGATGATGAAATTATGATATTTTATCCATCATCATCATCCTGCACCCAAGTGGGATTACACTTTATCTGACATTAATCATGGATCCCTGCGGGATTACATTTTATCAGACATTCATCATGAACCCAGTGGAATTACATTTTATCAGACACTCATCCAGGACTACATTTTATCAGATACTCTATATTTTATCTGACATTTATCCTTAACCCAGTGGTAATATATTTTATCTGACATTTATTCTGGACCCTTCTGGGATTGTATTTTATCTTATATTTAACCAAGACCCACCTGGGATTACATTTTATCTGACATTCATTATGAACCCTACTGATTTTACATTCTATCTGACATTCATTATGAACCCTACTGATTTTACATTCTATCTGACATTCATTATGAACCCTACTGATTTTACATTCTATCTGACATTCATTATGAACCCTACTGATTTTACATTCTATCTGACATTCACCCTGGACCCTACTGGGATCATACATGACCTAATCCTTACTGGATTATATTTTATCAATGGATCATCCAGAGATTATATTTTATCTGACATTCATGTTGACTGCTGTGAGATAATTTTATTATCTGACATACATTGGCGGGGGGGGGGGGGGGGGGGGGGGGGGGGGGGGGGGGGGGGGGGGGGGGGGGGGGCGTGGGGGGGGGTGTGTGTTTAGAGAGAAGAGAGAGATTTTATCATGTCTAACACCAGGAATGACATATTACACATGGGTTAGGTTATGAGCACTCCTTATGTCCTACATAATGCATCACTTTTCATAACGTTCCATGAAGTGAAAGAACATAACATTTATAAATATGTAACTACTACTTGACAACATGATCCTGACATAGTGACATTGAGAAATAGCTGCTGCACTACCTATTAGATAGCCAGGGGGCCCCACAAACTGGGCCTAGATATAAGACCAATTATTATCTACAGTTCAGATGCTTTAGCTCACAATATCTTACAGATGCAAAAACTTTTAACTACCCTCCAAGCTGGCGCATACATAATGTATCATGGTTCAGAAATATCAGCCCCTTCGAAGGGTGAAATTCAAATGCATCCTTTTTTATTTCAGGCTGCTTTATAAGCATGCTTGTAAACTGAAGATAATATTTATAAAAGCACCCAGGTCACACATCCCTGTTCTGAGAAACAACGGCACCTTTATACATTCATTCTTGGTAAGTTTTAAAGCACAGAAGTGGATTGTAAGAAATATGCCACTGTCAAGTTCTAGAGAATGTAGTCCAGCTCGTATCGCACATACTGATTCTTAGCATCATTCGGGATCCGTGGATATGCTGGGATAAGTCCATCTTGTGCCCCAATGTAAACTGTGTTGTACACCTTCCAGTAAACATCTCGCACTTTTCTGGCTGGATGGAACAGGCCCTGTAAACAGAATGCAATAAATGGTTAGTGATGAGACTGTAGGTTACATGATGACAACATGGCATGTGTAACAATATCCAGCCTGCAACATTCCATCCTTCAATGTCTGTCCTTGAAACATTTCTGCACCTGTAAATTGTAAACTACAGTAAATTGCTGCGCAGAAGTTGACTGGCATATAAACTGGCCACAAGATTTGCCGTTATTAGTTGACCCCCAAACGTACAGTATATGGTAGCCTATGGTGAAAACGTAGAATGCCAGAACACTGTCACGGAGACACCAAACATAAAACCTTTCAATATATGAGATATGTATTATACGGTTCATACAAAAAGGCATGTGGGCAACAGTGTCTACACAGGACACCAAGCAACCACTAGAAATCTTCAGTAAGTTATCTGGGTAAGAAGTCTATCATACATCCGGTCTACCGCTAAATCCAGGCCAAAGATAAAACCTCCAATAAAATAATAGCTTTAGATAAAGGTTTGCATTTATACTCCCCATTTTGAATAAATTTTTTTCAGACTAAAAAAGTCAACTAATATGCCGCAGTTTACAGTGATACTGCTGACTTTCCTCGACCTTCATATGGCTTCACACAGGAGATCATCAGACCGTTTATATTTTAGCAAACAAGACATTTCCATAAGTGTACAGCAGCTATATGATTATGCCACAAGTAACTTTTATAGCAAAGAGTACCTTTTATTTAAAAAAGGGTCAAGTTCTAAAGTACTTCTTGAATACCTTTTATTGCCTAGGTTAAAGTACTAAAGTACTTCAACTAGAGTACCTTTTATTGCAAAATATCAGGTTTCCTGGGGGACCTGGATTTCGCAGATGATGTAGCATTCTTAAGTTCAACACCAAGACAATCCCAAGAAGCAATAAATAATTTGTGTCATCTCTCGGTTAAAATAGGTCTCCAAATAAATGCCTCTAAAACTAAAGCTATGAACTTTTCTAACGAGACCTTTGATATCATCTTGAACGGGGAAAAACTACAGAAAGTTGAAAGTTTCAATTATTTAGGCTGTAAAATGACTCAGGATGGTGACACAACAAGAGAAATCCATACTAGAATTGCTTTGGCAGCTAGCGCCTTCAATAGATTATCTAACATTTGGAAATTACGATCATTGAATATACATACCAAGCTTCGTCTGTTTAATTCAAATGTTATCTCAGTGTTAACATACGGCTGTGAGAGTTGGAAAATAACAAAATCATTGGAGAACAAGCTGAATACATTCGAGAACAAATGTCTTAGAAAACTCATGAACATCAGTTGGAAAGAATTCAAGACTAATCGACAAATAAGAGAAGACTCTAGGCAGAAATATGTCTCCGACTATATAAGGAAAAGACGATGGTCATATATCGGTCATGTCCTACGAATGCAAAACAACAGAATACCACTACAGGCGCTCACTTGGGTTCCTGAGGGTAAGAGGAAAAAAGGAAGACCAAAAGAAACACACTCAGAAGAACAATAATAAGAGAAGGAAGAACGTTGGGCCTAAATAATGTGCAAGAGCTAAGAGGAGTGGCGTCACAACGAACAACCTGGAGAGCACTGGTTTCTGCCTTATGCGCCGTGTTTGGTGCTTAAAGAATTTATTATTATTATTATTATTATTATCAGGTTTTAAAGTACTACCAGAGCCAATGGTATTGCAACGGTTAAGGGTTCTATAAGTACTTCTAAGGGAGTTTAATTAAGAAGAAAAATTGTATGTATAAGTTTTACATTGCACAAAACAATAATAACTGGACATTTTGCACAGAGATCAATAATAATAACACACACAATAGCTAAAAACATATCAGGCTCAAACTAAATATCATTTACAAACAAATAATTTGTTTTTGCTTCTAAAGGAGTTTTGGCGATGCTTGCTCCATTCAACCTAGAAATAATGTCTGTTGATTATATTACACAGCGTGTCCTAAAAGACCTTGTGATCTGATGTAAACCAAGAAATTGATATGTCTTCTTCTTCTTCTTCTTCTTGCGATCGCATCTTTGATGATTACACCGTCAGACGAGTTCTCATGATGAATTCGACTGTTGTTTGAAGTTCCTCTTTAACTCCATAAAGCTTTGAGTTTAGTGTTGAGTCATTGGGCCAGTATATCTTTCTTAACTGGTCATACAGAGGACAGTCCTGTAGAACATGCTCAGCAGTTCGTTCGTTTAATCCACATGTGCACAGTGGTGAAGCAGACAATCGTAGCTTGTGCATGTGTTTATTCAGTTTGTTATGCCCTGTCCTGAGTCGAAAAATAGTTATCTGTCCCTGCCGGTCGAGAGTGTGATAGTCGTCTTTGGGTTGGTTCTGTTCTCTTCTGATAGTCTGGATAGCTCTCTTTTTCTCAAAGTATGTGACTTCATTATCTTCTTGTTCACATTCTCCTCCCTTTTTTGCAGTTTATCTGCCTTTTCATTTCCGGGTACACCACAATGAGATGGTACCCACTGAAGTATGGTTCTCTTTTTGGCAGCTACCTTGTTTAGTTCATTTCTCAGATGCGGGAGTTTACCACCCTTGAGAGCTTGCAGGACAGACAGTGCATCTGTGAGGATGACTACCTGGTGGCAGTCAGAGTTGGTGTTATAAATCATATTTGCAGCTTGCTCTAGAGCTTGAACCTCAGCTGTATAGTTGGAACAGAATTTACCAGTGGGAATGTGCCTAGTCTCATAGTGGTTGTCAGGATATGAGATAAAGATACCGGCCCCTCCATTCCTAACAGCATTAGTTGCTGATCCATCTGTATAGGCATGTATCCATGATTGATCGGGATAGCTTTCTTGGATCATACTCAATGTAGCAGTTCGTTTTTGCAGATCATTATACTCACATCCACTTGTGAGACCACTGACTGATGTATTAATTTGGAGGGCACTGCTGGCCTGCTCCCATGGTACAGGGTATAGGGTGGGCTTCAGTGGTGTTGTCTTCATGGATAGGTCGTCTTGATGCTGTCTTATAAGTCTTTTCCCCCGATGCACAAAGCTGCTACGCTTTAGACGTCCCAATGCCAGATCATCTAGTCTTGCCTTCATTGGGTGCATTGGCATACTGTTGTACTTTTCCATCTGGATCATGGTTTTTGTGTCTCTTCTATGGGACAATGTCTGTAATCCAGCACCCTTCTGCATCTCTGTTATTGGTGTAGTTTTCATGGCTCCTGTAATGAGCCTGAGAGCTTGATTTTGCACCTTGTCCAAAGACTGCAGATGTGAGTTAGCAGCTGATGACCATGCTGCTGAGCTAAACTCTAAGTGTGGTCTTATTACTCCATTATAAATCTTCTTTAGATTTCGTTCATTTGCTCCCCAGTTGGTACCTGCTAATTTTCTGAGTATGCCTAGTCGTCTTCGGGCCTTTCCTTCTGCGTTTTCAATATGCTTATTCCATGTAAGCCTTTGGTCAAATGTCACCCCAAGATAGGTGGGGTAGCTTTCTTCCTTGATCACGGTTGTCCCTAGGTGTATGTTAGCTGATTTGTCCTTGGGGGCGAGGGAGAACAGTGTTGTGGAGGTTTTGTCTGTGTATATTGTGATAAGCCATTTCTCTGCCCATGACACTAGCATGTCTGCTGCCCGCTGCATTCTATAATTTGCTGTGGTGACATTTTCATCAGCGCACCAGAGTACTAGGTCATCTGCATATAAGGCAGCTTTAACTCCTGCAGGGAGATCTTTCACCAGGTCATTGATGTAAACAAGGAAGAGTGTTGGGGAAATTACTCCTCCTTGAGGTACCCCCTGATGGAGCAACACTTTTCTGCTCTGCAGACCGTCAAGAGTGACTCTAGTTCTCCTGTTATGCAAGTATGACTGCATCCATTTCATCATGTTGCCTTGGATTCCACTTCTCCTAAGTTTTGCAATGAGGCCATCTTTCCACACCTTGTCAAAGGCCTGCTTGAAGTCGACCCAGATCGTTAGGACCTTTTTCTTCTCCTGGAAGGCATCTTCTATTGCTTGAGACAAGTAAGTAACTTGGTCTTCTATACTGTAGCATTCTCTAAATCCAGCTTGTTCCGGCACCAGGATCTGCTCAGACTCTAAATACCATTTCAATCTGTGGTTGACTATTCGCTCCATAGTCTTCCCAACACGCTTGTGAGACTGATTGGCCGGTAACTTGCAGCCTCGGTCTTACATTTCCCTTTCTTTAGTATGGGTATTGTGATGGCTTCTCTCCATACTTGGGGTACCGTTCCTTTCAACCAGCTGTGGTTGAATATCTCAAGCAGTTTTTGTCTTTGCTGCTGAGCTCAGATTTACTAGCATTTCGTTGCTGATTTTGTCTGGGCCGGGTGACTTTTGAAACTTAAGCTTGGAAATAGCCTTCTGTAGTTCTCCTAGTGTGTGGGTTCCCTCATTGGGGCAGGAGTATCTGTCTGTCCCATGGTTGCCAGTATTTCTTTTCTTATCTCTCTCTGATGATCTATGTTAATGGGTAAGTTGCTTTCTGAACTGTATCTTCTAGCAAACAAGTCTGCAGCTTGTTTTCCTCTGAAAAGTTTGCCACCTTCATCCAATGTGATAGTCTGCCTTGGTGAGGAATGCTCTTCATTTAGAGACTTGACTAATCTCCAAAGTTTCCTACCGTCTTTCTCAAGGTTCAGCGATGCCGTTTTAGTTCTCCAGCTTTTCCGCTTTTCTTCTAGCTTTGTTCTCTGAAACTCTGCTACAGCCTTTTTCCATTTGTTGTGAGTTTCAAGTGAAGGCTGAGACTCTGCGTCCTTTCTAGCCCTATCCATCGCTTCCTGACGTTCTTGGAGTGTGCTGGACCAGTATGGTATGTACTTACGCCGGCATCCTTTGGGAATGGTTTCTTTTGCAGCTTGTAGTATGCATCTGTTGAAGTCTTTTACCACTTCATTAATGTCTCTGTTCTGTACCTTGAGGGTAGACAGCAGCGTGTTCACCTGATGCCTGAATAAACCCCAGTTGGCTTTTTTGTAGTTCCATCTTGTAATGGCTGGGCCTGTACTGAGAGTTGCACTCTGGACAGTAAGAAAGATTGGGCGATGGGCGCTTCCCCCTAGTTGGTCTCCTACTTCTCTACTAATAGATCCAGCTATATCTGGTGTGGAGAAGGCAAGATCTGGTGTTGAAGTTGTGTGCCATCCTCTGGAGTAGAAGGTAGGAGTATCTGTGGCATTATTGACTAGGATTAGGGAGTGATCATCTTGCCAAGCTTCAACCTCTTCACCTCTGTGATCCAGATGGTTATAGCCCCAGCTCTGGGAGTGGCTATTAAAGTCTCCAACTGCTATAAAGTTGGTGTCTGGTACCTGTATAGAGCTGAGACTCAGGGGTTTGTTGTTCGGACAGTAATAGTTCAGGAGTTCTATTTCCATCTTGTCTACCTTTATCTGCAACAGCTGATATTCTGCTCCATCCATGAAGGTTTTCCTTTCGTGTGCAGGAATGTTATTCCTTACAAGAGTAAGTACTCCTCCTTTTCGTCTATCTTTTCTGTCGGATCTGAAGCATTGATATCCCCTTATTTTAAAGGTTTGATCTGCTTTCAAGTGAGTCTCTTGGATACAGCAAACACTGACTTGCTTCTCATACAAGATGTTTTCCAGCTCTGTCTTTTTGCTGTATCCAGCCTGCTTGCTGTTCACTCCCTCTGCATTCCAGTGCATCATGACAAGTGGCACTCTGGGTTTCTCTTTTTCTGTTTTGTTTTGGTCTCCGCCGTCTGCTGACTCCACAAGACGGTCTAGAGGGTCCTCCAGTAGCTGAGGGTGGGCTCTGTCGAGGCTCAGAGCCCGGCACTGCACCTGCCCTGGTGGAGCTCCACAGGGCGAGCACCAGTACGAGATTTATTTGACGGTGTACTCTCCATAGAAAAAAAAAAGCGAGGGTTGGCGTGATACTGTGGGTTTCCCGGTGCGCCTTCTGGCCCAGTATCGTATGACTTTTAGCACCTGTTCAACGGGAGAGTGGGCTCATCCCTAATCTGTTTATGTTCCCAGTAGTAGACTATTCGCAAGCAGCCTGGGGGTGTCACTGCTCTGCGCGGACCTTGTTTACCGAGGCGGCGTCCGAGCTCGTATGGTGAAAATATGGTTGCATTATCTTCAAAATAGCCCTGTCTTTCCTGCCATCCTGCAACTTTGAATTAGGGAGTTCTGAGCTCCAGTCTCTTTCCCAGGCATTTTATCCTGGCCTGGCACGCATACAGAGGACCCCACTTCTGGTTCTAAGTTAGCAGTTGGGGACAGGTGGGGTAGCACACTGTGCATTCCCCGTCATCCAGGGGGCTCTCCAACTATGCAGAGCTTGCACAATGCTGTGCTCTGGTTCTGGGCTCACCCAAGGAATCCTCACGTCCTGCACACAGCCACTTCCAGATACCCACCACCTGCCAACCCCCCATTGTAGAAATCTCCTGCATGCGGCCATCCAGTCAAGAGCCAGTATTAAGTCTGGTGCCCAAGTGATCCCCCCAAGCTCAGTGTGCAATTCTGGGTTCTCATCATGCTGCAACACAGGGGGGATTGTGATGCTCAGCCATCTCTCTCAACTCTGCACCGATAAGTGACATCGGGGACTTAACTGTGTCTCAGTACTGGGAGGCCCCGTTTCCGGGTACACCACACACAGCCAATTGAGGCAACGGTCGCCGTGGGCGATTGATATGTAAAACAACGAAACAGTTATAGTTTTATTTTTTGTGATCCAGCGGCATTTGGGCTCGCGGCGTTTAGACCAAAACATTTAAAGCAATAAACAAATGTTAAAAAAACTGAACTGGAATGCCAAATAATAATAAAAGAAAAAATTATCGCAACCAAAGAATTGAAAAAAAATGTGTGCTCACCTGCATGGCATACTGGAAAATTTTAGATGGACCGATGGCGACCCTCAGGCCTTCCACTGCTCCCATGAAAGCCTGGACAACATGTGGAGAATTCTCAAAGACGTTTGGCCAGACATAATTCAGAAGGTGGATCAATGCATCTTCACAGCCAAACCCACACACACCTAAAGCCATGTGTTGAATGGCGGCCATTGCTGTCTGTCGATGCACCAGGTCTCTGAAATGACATTTAAATCAGGTTAGTCTAATACGGGAAAAAAAAAAATGACAGCACCGTAGAAAAATAATGTCTCTCCATATCTATATCTGAGTTGTTTACCAGCTTAAAAGGGCCAGTTATCCATGTCAAAGTCACCAATAGGTCAATGTAATTTTTGACTCACAGTGCAAATATCCAGGTCAGTAAAATAAAGATAAAATACATTAGTAAATAAATATGTAAAAGAAATAAGCAAAAAAAAATAAAACATTAAAATAAATACTGAAACTCTTTTTCCATTCAATCTCCATCAGCATAAGGCTCCTGAGGAGTCATGACCATGGTAGGAGGGGATGACACTGGACGTGACAAAAACATAGACACATACATGTCCTGTACTATGGGATTGTGGACTTGAAATGCATACTTCCAAGTGTCCCATACTGTAGGGCACGGCCAAAATGATTTTGTTATAAAAAAAAATGTAACAAACCTATCCATCAAAGCATCTTCCAACAATGGAGCCACAGGATAGATGTAGTCTTTGCCCATTTCACCAATGTACTCAAACATGAAGGAGAGAGATTTGAGAACACCATTTTGGACATTCAGTTCAGGAACTCTGTATTCATTCATCAGGGCTGGTAAAACAGTGAATGGAGAACAAGTCTCCGCTACGATAGCAATAGCCACTGTGGTGCAGACTCGATTCTGACGTTCTTGAACTTTCAGGTTGTTCAACAACGTAGCTAACACATCATGAGGGCTGAAAAAGTAATAATTATAAATAATTAAATATGGCATAGAATTAAGAGATCATAGAAAGGACAGGACATACTCTACAACCAATCACCAATCAGTATAATCAAGTATGCTCTAGGCTTATTGTCATGCCTGATTCACTACTACAGTGAGGTGATGGCGCCGTTTGGACGACACCTGGTTTGAATCTGTGGAGTGCCAATTACTTCTATTTCTCTTATCATCCACTGTCCTTCTTTCTCTTACGAGTGCCTACCATTTCTGTTAATCATTAGCTGCTCACAGGTTTCTGGTTTCCCGATGTGTTCACACATTCAATATTTAAACCAACTAACGCTACTCAGAACTACTATTTGCACATATCTGGAAAACAGGGACAACACCAACGGAGTGGAACAAAGGAATAATTGTCAAACTGCCCAAGAAGGGAGACCTTGCAGACTGCAACAATTGGAGAGGAATCACTCTTCTTTCAGTTTCCAGCAAAATATTAGGCAGGACAATTATACAGAGAATTTCAAAAGCAGTAAACCACAAACTGAGGAAAGAACAAGCAGGATTTAAAAAGAACAGAAGATGTGCATATCATATATTTACCCTCAGGAACATTATAGAGCAGTGCTCAGAATGGCAGAGACAGCTGTACATTAATTTCGTTGATTTTGAAAAGGCTTTTGACAGTATACATAGGGACAGTCTATGGAAAATACTGAGGGCTTATGGAATTCCAAGCTGCATACTGTCAATCATAAAAAGCCTCTATGCCAACTTTACATGTAGTGTAGGGCAGAGCAACCTAACCTTTGACAGGGATGCCTCTTATCAACCACTCTATTTTTAACAGTCATAGACTGGGTGATGCAACAGACAACAGAAAGCAGTCCAAGAGGAATAAGATGGACTACGTTTTCTACATTGGAAGATCTGGAATATGCAGATGACACTGCACTACTAGCACATTTACATCAACTCATCCAGGAAAAACAGGATAGACTTAATAAGTATAGAGCAGGTGGGCCTGAACATCAATCTAAAGAAGACAGAGGTCATGACACTCAATGTGAGCAACCCCGAGCCCATAAGAGTAAGGAATCAACAACTGGAACAGACAGATACCTTCACATACCTAGGATGCATGGTAACATCAGATGGCGGAGCAAGCAAAGACATCAACAACAGAATGAACAAAACAAGAACAGCCTTTTTTATTCTAAACAACATCTGGAAGTCCTCTCAGTACAGCACAAGCACAGAATTAAGATTATATCAGAGCTGTGTGCTTTCTGTGCTTCTCTATGGCGTGGAGAGCTGGAGAGTAACAGAGAAGGAAATGTCGAAATTGTCCTCTTTCCACACAACATGCCTAAGAAAAATTCTCGGAATCTTTTGACCGAATACCATCACCAACCAAGATCTGCTTACTCGGAGCAAGCAAGAGGACATGCACACCATCATACCTGGCAGACACTGGAGTTGGGTTGGCCATGTCCTCAGAAGAGACCCCGATGCCATCACAAGAACAGCTATGCTATGGACCCCTGAAGGAAAATGAAAGAGAGGCCGACCAAAAACAACTTGGCGGAGGACTGTGGACGCTGAGATGCAAAGAATGAACCAGAGTTGCGGAACTGTACGAAGGATGGCCACCGACCAAGCAAAGTGGAATCAATTTGTTGCTGCCCTACAAGACGCCACCAGGCGTGATGGCCACTGACTGCTTTGACGGTTGGTGGCTAAGGATCAAAGAAGAAGAAGAACACTACTCATTGTTATTTATATTCTTCTATAATGTACAACACCAAGTAGTACAGCCTTCATCGTTATTTGGCCTATAGTTGTGAACAGGAAAGTTACGGAGATGATAGGAGCTATAAAAATGTCTGGATCATTCCTAACAGTAAATTCCATAGTTGTGATTGATGATGTGACAGTGACTACCTCTGATCATGCATTTTTTGGGAGGACTGTCACTTCTATTACTTTTCTGTTGTCCAGTGTGTTCCTCTCCGGTCTTTCATAATGAGTGTTTACCATTTACTTATTTTTGTTACTTATTTACTAAAAGAACAGCAGGGAGTTCATAGTAAGCCTTTAAAAGGACGGCAGAAGCAGAAAGGAAGCTGATGAGAAGAGATAAGGAAGACATTAAAATAAAAATTGGCTGGCAGCAACACTATGTTCTGTGAGGAATAGAAAAGGACTGATGATGGTGGTAATAAATAATAAAACATTATATTAGTTAGGACAGAACTGAAAAAAAGTATGTTTAAAATAGTTGACAATAATTCCAGTTGTAACTTTCAAATGGCAGTTACATTGTAAACTTGTACAAAAGACAAGCACATGATGAAGTTTGCTCACCCGATAGCTTTAGCAATGTAGCCAAATGTGTTGACTGTTGCTCTACGAATGGCTTTCTTGTGAGCCTTCAAGAGCTCCAGCAGCTCAAAGCAGATTCTCATCCATTCTCTAGCAGAGACAAATTCTGGACCACGGTCAGCAATACGACCCACCAGATCAATGCAGTTTTCCTGAACTTTCTCATGTCTGGCAACAAAAAAATAGTTAGGCACAATAAATATATATTAAATATTTCTGTCAAACAATCTTGATGAAGAAACGTAGCCATATATCTGCATTACTGTTAGACAGCCTACGTATACAATGTTCTAGCTTTGCAATCCCTGGCTCTTAATTTCCCATACTTGTTGTGGTAACCATCTTCTCCCATTCTGCAGACACGGCCAAGCCATCGTATTTGGGACTGTTTTACTAGGGTCTGCAGTGTCTGGGTTTTAAGGCTTTGCTGTATCGTCTGCTTGCAGACCATGTCTCCTCTTGTTACTTCAACCACCTTTCTCAGGTACCTCATTTCTGAGATTTGGAGCTGGATTTTGTGGGCCATTGCCCCCGACTCGCATCCAAACATCAAGACTAGAACTTAGGTGGAGCAGTATACAGCCATCTTTTGTTTTCTTGCCAACTTCTCTTTTGCTGAAGAATCCTCGATTTATGGCCAGAAAAAGTCTCTCAGCTGCTGATCTTTGGGTAGCCAATTCTCTGATGTCTCCCTTCCAGTCTATAAAATCTCCGAGGTACGGTATTTAAAGTGGTTGACCTGTTCTCCCAGCTTAATCTGATGCTTTCTTTCCTTTTGTGATATCACCATGGTTTTTGTTTTAGAGCTGCTTATGACCATTCCTCTCTTCTCCAGCTCTTCCTTCCAGACTTGCGTGTTTGACTGAAGATGTGCCTCTGATTTAGCAATCAATGCAATATCATTGGCAAAAGCCAGCTCTGAAACACAGTCCTGTCTCATCTTCCAGTACCCCACTGAATATTTTCTTGTCCTCTCCTTACATACTTTGATGACATCGTCAGTGAGGAATATGAAAAGATAAGGTGACAGGATATCACAGTGTCTTACACCAGTGGTGGTCCTGAACTCTTCTGACTTATGGTTTGCCGTCCTCACATAATTTATGCAAGACTTGTAGAAACTCTTCTCTTCTTCTTCCATCCTTAGCCACCAACCGGCAAAGCAGTATGTGGCCAGTACGCCTAGTGGCGTCTTAGGGCAACAACAAATTGATCAATCTATCGCTGTTTCCACCACGCCTAGTGGCGTCTTTGTGGAACAAAAACAGACCAAACAATCTATCATTGTTTCCGTAATCAGATTGGTTGGCAAGCAGGTGATCAGCCCACTGTGCGAAGTTTTTACGGGATGGGGTAAACAGCCCCATGCCCATACCCTCCTTAGTCGCCTTTTACGACATGCATGGTAGGGTGCAGTGTTACTATTCTTTGCTCCCCTTTCGGGCCCCGGTAACACACGGGTGATGTAGAAACTCTGAATAGCGTTAATCAGAGGTGCTGGAATGTTCTTCCTTGCCAAGCAGTTCCAAAGTTTGAATCAGGAGACCTTGTCAAATGTCTTTTCCACGTTCAAGAAGATGCATCTCACCTTTATACTCATGGGCCTTTTCACTCAGCTGCCCGAGTGTGAAGGTAAGATCTTGAGCACTTCGGTTTGCTCAGAAGCCACATTGGACCTCATCCATTTGTGGCTCAGCTAGGTGCCTGAGTGTCTGCTCCAGGATTCTAGAGATTTTACCAGGGACACTGAGAAGGGATATGCTTCTATGATTTCCACACTGTCGGCTGTCACCCTTTTGGAAATTGGGCGTCATGATGGCAATCTCCCAATCCTTTGGTATGGTCTTGTAGCATCATGCTGCCTGTAGGACCCTCATGAGTAATAGGTCGCCTGCTGCTACCATGTACTTAACTATTTCTGGTGTTATACCATCATGTCCTGCTGCTTTGCCATCTTGATTTTCTCCAGTGCTGCCTTCAGTTCTTTCCTCTTGATGCCATCTTTGCCACCATTGGTTTCCTCTTATGTGATAGTGCTTATCATTTCTGAGGCTTGACCTTGCTCACCACTAAGGAGCTCTGAGAAATACTCTTTCCATTTCTTCCTTTGGGACAGTTAGCAATCTGTCTTGCTTGTCGTTTATAAATTTAAGGGGCTCCACGGTAGAGAAAACTGGATTTTACGTACAAAATATTGATTTTTTACTTTTGAGCTTATTTTATTAAATAATCATCGAGGAATCGATTGAGCAAGGTTTTATAACATAAAAAATGCATTTGATGTATCAAAAAGCATATTTTCTTTACTACCCCCAGCTATGATTTGCAAATTTGTACCGAAAATGCAAGATTTGTCGCTCAATAATACCTTAGTTACGCTGTCCATATCGTGGACTATTTGGTATCGATACACAGGGAATTTCGTTGTCTACCGTAATATCGCAAATTCGAAACTATTTTTTCTCATAGCTCTGAGTGATGTGTGTTTGAAAATTTCCGTAATTTTACGCTAACTTCCTTATAAGGAGTGGTCACGTGGTGACCTCATGCCCTCATTCCCGACCCATTGAAAACGTAAACACCTGTTTTGATTGGTCATAACAACATTTTGGCTGCGTGCGCAAATGTGGAAGAAAGCAACAGCCATTTCCGCCCGTAAACAATTATTGTTCGCTGCATGTAACGTGGTGTTCGATATTTTTCTTGTTTAAATTTCAGTGAATTGTGTTCTATTACTTCAAAATGGGAAGAATAGGTAAGAGATCAAAGCAAATATCTGCTGCCAGGTCGCGTCGACAGTATGTGATTTCTAGCAGTGGTAAAGGTAAGACAGAATCAGCGGTGAATGATACACAAACAACATGGAATTTCTGCATACCAGTATCCGATAGGCCTATGGTTCAAATTGCAGATCCAGTAGTGCCATTCACCACTGGCCCAAGTCGATCTGATATAAAAATTAACTTGAGCACGAGCAAGAATGTTGCATCTCATAATACTGTCTGCGCCCAGCCTAAACCTACGTACAAAACCATTGTGGACATTTCTTTCTTCAACAACCTTCTTAAAAATGTGTGTTGCAATGTGTGTAAGCAAAGCACATTGCAAACAAGAACTGACAACACCAAGTCTAAGGGTTTCTCTCTCTTCCTGGAAGTTGTGTGTCACACATGTGAAAAAGCAATTTCTAGAACGTACACATCCCAGAGGGAACCAGAAGGCTGCGGCCCTCGTGGACATGCAATCAACAAATCTGCTGTTCTTGGTGCCCTCATGTCTGGAATGGGCAATATACATTCAATCTCTTCTGTGAGAACCTAGACCTCCCTGGCCTGCACCAGAAAACATTTCATAAATATGCAGATCAAATTTTTGATCATTTGGATACCATGCACTCTACAGTATTTCAACGTTCCGTCAGCATCGTCCGAGCTGAACACGCTAAGAGTCAGCATCGTACCATTAATAAAAAAGAAGTCATTGACATCACTGTCAGCTTTGATGCAACATGGCTAACTAGAGGTCATAAGTCACTGATAGGTGTTGGCAGTGTTATCGACATCTTGACTGGCATGGTCATCGATACGCATGTTATGTCTTCCTTCTGTCACACCTGTGAGAATACTGGACAGTGGCAACTGAAAAATCAGCCTGACAAATTTGAAAAATGGAAAGCAGAGCATCAGAAGGATTGCTGCCGTAATTACGAAGGGTCAGCCGGAATGATGGAGGTAAAAGCCTGTGAAGTTCTCTTTCTTCGTTCAGTGGCAAATCACAAGCTACGCTACACTGTTTTGCTATCAGATGGCGATTCCAAGGCCTACAACAGACTCTGCGACATCAAACAGTATGGACCAGAAGTTGACATAACCAAAGAAGAGTGCATCAACCATGTTGCAAAGCGATTAGGCACTGCACTGAGGACACTGATTACTGACTGCAGGAAACAAAAAGTCACCCTTGGGGGAAATGGCCGTGGTCGTCTAACCCAAAATGCCATACAAAAATTGTGTATTTACTACACCATGGCCATCCGCAAGCATAGTACAGCCCCAGAGATGAAACAAGCCATCATGGCTTCTCTCTACCATGGGTATTCGACAAACCCCAACATAATTTGTGTCCGCCAGGCAAAGACTCCTGGTGTATCTATCAGGCTTCCATCGCCAAAGGAGAAGCTGCCGGATCACACGAGACCAAGGTTCACACTCCACTAGACTACAACCTGCTCCATAAGCACTTAGCCCCTATTTATGAGCGTCTTACTGATCAGCATTTGCTCAAGCGGTGTCAGCTAGGTGCAACACAAAATGCAAATGAAAGCCTTCACAATGTTATATGGAGTCGTTGCAGCAAGCGGAAATTTGTGTCATTAAAAAAAGCCAAATTCAGTGTCCTTGTGGCCGTTGGAGAGTTCAACTTTGGTCCATCAGCCAGTGCAGAAATAAAAAGGCTGTATGGTCAAGCATCTGGAACAAACTCAATACGCCTTGGACAGGTGCGACTGAGGAAACGTCTGGCCAACAGCCAGAAACATGAGGCTGACAAACTTGTAAAAAGAAGAAAAATTAGGCAAGAGGCAAGACAAAGGCGAGAGGAGGAGCTGCAGGAAGCTGAAGGAGGTGCAGCATATAGTCCTGGAGGATTTTAAACACATTCAGCCCCCCAGAATGGAGTATATTGGACAAGACAAGTCACTCGGTGACTAAAATGCATTTTTCTCAAAACTAACATTTTATTAACAAAAAATGTTATTTTTTACAAACTATCTAATAGATCAGTCTGAAATTTGGCATGCATGTAGTACACATATATACCTTTAAATTATCACATGCTTTTTTTTGATATTTTGGTAATTTGCTTTGATATATTTTTTTAATTATTTTTTTCATACAAATAAAGTGTTTTTTTTTTTAAATCATTAAAAATAGAATTTTAAACTTATCAAAATAAGCATGTGACAAAATGTTTTAATTGTCAGTCACAATATGTGTGTGTAATTTGATAAAGTTTGGTCAATGGTAAACATAAGATTTTTGCTCTTGAAAATTGGTGAAAAACCCAATATGGCGGTTGTTTTTTTTGGTTACCATGTAGAAGGAAAGAAGAAAAATTAGGCAAGATAAAGGTGAGAGGAGGAGCTGCAGGAAGCTGAAGGAGGTGCAGCATATAGTGCTGGACAATTTTAAACACATTCAGCCCCCCAGAATGGAGTAGCCTATATTGGACAAGACAAGTCACTCAGTGACTAAAATGCATTTTTCTCAAAACTAACATTTTATTAACAAAAAATGTTATTTTTTACAAACTATCTAATAGATCAGTCTGAAATTTGGCATGCATGTAGTACACATATATACCTTTAAATTATCACATGCTTTTTTTGATATTTTGGTAATTTGCTTTGATATATATATATTTTTTTCATTTTTTTCATATAAATAAAGTGTAATTTAAAAAAAAAAATCATTAAAAATAGAATTTTAAACTTATCAGAAAAAGCATGTGATAAATTGTTTTAATTGTCAGTCACAACATGTGTGTGCAATTTGATAAAGTTTGGTCAATGGGAAACATAAGTTTTTAGCTCTCGAAAAGTGGTGAAAATCCAATATGGCGGATTTTTTTTTTGGTGGTTACCATGGTAACCACATGTTTTTTAACAAAATAAAGTAGAATTTGGTTCATGGACATACACTGTGTCTATTGAGCACATAAAAAGTTTGAAAATGTTATTAGAACAAAAGTTAGTTTTCACTGTAGTGCAGCCCCTTAAAAAGGCATTGTTTTTCCTTCCTCATGTTCTTTAGGGTCTTGTAGAACAATTTCTTGAGTATTTTTTTCTAGCTTTTTTCCAAAATTCTTCCCAGGATTTCTGTTTTGTTGCTAGCACCTTATTCTTTGCTTTTATTCCAAGTATTGCATATTCTCTATTTTTCCTGCTATTTATTTTTAGCTTCTAAGTATTGTTTCCATGTTTTTTTTTAGCTTAAGTATTGTTTCCATGCCTTTTTCTTTTCTCTTTAACTTCTTCGTGCTACCAAGGTGTTCTCTTCCTCTTCTTCCCAAGTCGGACTTCACCACAAATTTCTGCTGCCGCTCCCTTTAGGATGTCCTTGAATTTAAGCCAGAGCATTTCCAGGTCATCAGGTTGTTCTATCTGTGTACCTGACTGCTACAGCAATAAGCCCCTGGTACCTGGGGTCTTAACTTCTGGCTCTCTTAGCTTGTAGGTCCTTAATGCTCATCTCTCCTGTTCATTTAATAAGTTTCTTGTGTGATGGTGGGCAATGCCTATGCCGAGCAACTCAGTCAGTTTTTCTGTTAACTGTCAGCAGGCAGTGATCACTTCCAATATCTAGCCCTCTCCAGACTCTAGCACATACTTAAATAAGCTCTTCCTAACAATGGCATAGTCAATTACTGATTTCTCATTCTTTGTTGGTTCATATCTGGTGTATGTGCTATGGGGGAACTTTGCGTTCTTAATGACAAGGTTTTGGTCAGTGCGGAGTCGCTGTCCATTGTCAATTAGTGTATCTTTGCCAAACCTTTCGATAACTCCACCACATCTAGTACAGTCATTTCCAAGTCTGGCACTGAAATCTCAGAGGAGGATAATTTCATCCAGGCAGTCGTCCGCCGTCATTTTGAGCAGCTTTAAGAATTCTTCTTTGACTTATCATCTTCATGTGACCAATACACAATGACAAGGTTGACTATGGTTTCTCCCTCTATTAGCTTTAGCACCGTAATGTGCTCCGAGACAAAGTTCCATCCCTTGATTCTATCCTTTTAGTTTTTAGCCACAATTCAACCTACACCCTTTTAGCTCTTTCGTAGAGCAGCGTGTCACCATCGAGATCCACAAATCCTTGTCCCTTTTTCTTTGTTTCTGTTTGAGCCAGTTTCCAATTTTGCCTTCCTCATCTCCTCCACCAGCTCCTCTTCTTTCCCAATAATACTTTCCATGATCCATAAGTCGTAGTATGTGCCAGTTCGTTGCCTTTAAGATCAGTCTGGTTTTCTCTCTTGCGTTACTTGTAATCAGATTTTTAGGCAAACAGGCGATTGGACTGATGTCCCTTTGCATGGTGGAGAGGCTGCCTCCTTACGGCATCCTTGCATGCTGCCCTCATCCTTTTTCAGCCAGGCTTGGGATTGGCCTAGGCGGAGTACATCTGAAAATCAGTCACCTGAAAGTTTAGTCCAAAGAGTATGTAACAAAGAACATAACTTGAAAAATGCTATTTTTGAATTGATCTTTTAACATTGCAGTTTTCATATATAAAAGAAAATATGCACAAACAAACCTGTTTTTCAAAATGGGTGTCAATCTGGGCAGCAAGTCTTTAATTGGCGGGGTCATCTTGGTCATACCAATTACGTTTACAATGGCCTTGAGGGCACCCAGAATGGAGCCCAGCACCTCTGGATATTCTTCTCCCAAGTACTCGTACAACACAATGCCCAGATGACCCATTAGTTTTTCCTAAGAACATGAAAGCAGAAAGCCAAGTTAATCTTCCATAAGCAAACACTCAGATGGTAACATGAGCACAAGAGTACAGATGCTAGGTACTGGTTGTAATTGCTGCTGAAGGCTGTAAACACCATTGGCTATGACACTAAAAAATAATTAACTTGTCAACTTATCTAATATCATGAAAAACATGAACAATCCTTAGGTTTAAAGTAATAAATTTTGCAACATTCATATCTTATGGCCAAAATGTTTCTCTGCAATCAAATGGTATGGGCCACATATGCCAAAACTGAACGTACTTATATTTAAAATAAACTTGACAGTCCTGATCTAGCCTCAAATATCAATATGACATTGAACTTTAAGTCCGATTTTGTCATAATTTGTCACTTCAGACATACTAATGTCTTCAAACAAGCCTAATTTGTCACTATATTGTTAAATGTTAATCCTCTTTTTCAACATAGCAAGAGTTCTTGACAAGCATTTATTGTGACTCCAACAGTCACACATTTGAAGGACGTACTACAGACTGCGGTGCAGCATTACATTTTAATTTGAGTAGATCATTTTCAATCAGTAAAAAAACTGAACTTCAGACTGTTTACAATTTGAACGATTCAAGAGTTGATCCAGCGCATTTCCCAGTTTGGTGAACATACTCCAGCTGCAGTTGATTATTAAAAAATTGTTCATAGCCCTCATTCATGTGTGCCAATAGTTGTTTGTACTTATTGCTAGACGTCTTTGAGGTTGCTGATTTCTGCTAAAAGTTTTTTACTTTTATTTTCAAAATAAAGACATTTAATACAAGGCAGACTAATTGATAACGTGGTTCTAAAGTCTGGACAACACCATCCACATTATATCAGGTCTATAGTCATTATCCTCTTCTTCAAGTACCATGCTGACTGATGATAGTGATATTTGTCTACAACATTCTGCCCACTAGTACTGTTAATCAATACAGCTGATGGCATTTGTTCGATGTGTACGGCCAGACATATAAATAAAAATTATGTTCAAAGAAAGCAGAACTATACTAAGACAAGACTCACCTCCTGGCAAGTTTTCATCACAATTGCTATACGAGAAATGAGATCTGCAGCTTGCTGTCTAACTTTAGCTGATTTGTTGTTCAGACGCCATAGTATTGTACCACACATCTGTGGCAGGTAAGGTTTTACTCTTTTACTCAGGGCATTCACGACAGTGCCAAAGCCATTTAACATTACAACATCCTGTAGGAAGAAATCAGTGCTTGCATAAGATTAATTCTTGAGAATGACATGAAGATTCTGCTAAAGGACATTAAAATATTAAAGGAAACAGCAATATTTAACAACAAAAATTAACTCATGCAACAGAAAATACAAGTAAAGATCCTCACAGATAAATGTGCACGACATTCCAGCGTGGAAGTTACAGGTGAACCATAAGAAACGATAAAAAAACAAAGGGGAATAGCAAAGGATTACTGGCCCTGAAAATTACAAGTTACAGAAGGTGTCGCCCTACTGTGACTTCAGAAATATGGACAGGTCTACTAGAGAAAATAATTCAGCTTTCCAAGATAGAAGGTCTTCTGGTAAAGATGGCAAATGATGCAATCCATTGAAAGCTGAATGGAGTTTGAGCTGCTGACTCACTCCATGCGTGGCAGCAGAAATCAGGGAGTTCCCAGGGTAAGAGGAGTAGAGTGAGATGAAAGAACACATGGAGAAGAGAACTGGAGACAGACATGAAACAACCTTAAGCTGATGGCATGGGACAGGAAGACTTGGCATGTTTGTTGAAGGCCTATGCTCCTTGGGGAGCTGAAGGGTGATAAGAAACAACTACACCTGCCAGCTCTCTGACACTGCCAGCTCTCTGACAATCAAGTATTTTGGACACTAGCTTTCTGAAGTGGTAAAATGGGATTTGTTCCCTAGGAGTCCAACCACTGACAGTCATACGAGCCTCAGACTCCGGTTGTCCGTCCCGCAGCAAAGTTTGTTCATTTGTTGTCGTTTCCGTAACTTCATTCAAGAAAGAAAACAGAAGCACAGTCCTCCAGGTTAAAGCAACTATATAGCGAACAGTACAGTCAGTTGGACAAGGAAGTTAAACGCCAAGCCCAAGCCAACAAAAGGAATTTCCTAGACGATCTTGCCAAGACAGGCAGAAGAGGCAGCACTGAGAAATGAACAAACCACAGTATACAAAATAACTAAAATCATCAGCGGAAAACGAGGTGCAAACAATATTACATTAGTAAGAGATAAGCAAGGAAATCGCATCACTACAGCAGAGGGACAGGAAACAAGATGGGCACAGCATTTCAGAGAAACTCTGAACAAGGAACCACCAGAGACACAACTGAATGTTCCTGAGGCTGAAAATGATCTAGATGTTAATACAGACATTCCACGAAAAGAAGAAATCACCACAGCAATCAAAGGGTTAAAGAATGGAAAAGCTCCTGGCCATGATAACTTAAATGCAGAGCTATTTAAGACAGACCCTGAGCTAGCAGCAGAACTATTAGAACCACTATTTGCACAAGTCTGGAAAACAGGGACAACACCAACAGAGTGGAAAAAAATGAATAATTGTCAAATTGCCCAAGAAGGGAGATCTTGCAGACTGCAATAATTTGAGAGGAATCACTCTTCTCTCAGTTCCCAGCAAAATACTAGGCAGGATAATTATACAGAGAATTTCAAAAGCAGTAGACCACAAACTGAGGAAAGAACAAGCAGGATTTAGAAAGAACAGAAGATGTGTAGATCATATATTTACCCTCAGGAACATTATAGAGCAGTGCTCAGAATGGCAAAGACAGCTGTACATTAATTTCGTTGATTTTGAAAAGGCTTTTGACAGTATACATAGGGACAGTTTATGGAAAGTACTGAGGGCTTATGGCATTCCAAGCTGCATAGTGTCAATCATAAAAAGCCTCTATGCCAACCTAACCTTTGAGGTGAAGACAGGAGTACGACAGGGATGCCCCTTATCAACCACTCTATTTTTAACAGTCATAGACTGCGTGATGCGCCAGACAACAGAGGGCAGTCCAAGAGGAATAAGATGGACTACATTTTCTACATTGGAAGATCTGGAATATGCAGATGACATTGCACTACTAGCACATTCACATCAACACATCCAGGAAAAAACGGATAAACTTAATAAGTATAGCCAGCAGGTGGGCTTGAACATCAATCTAAAGAAGACAGAGGTCATGATGCTCAATGTGAGCAACCCTGAGCCCATATCAGTAAGGAATCAGCAACTGGAACAGACACCTTCACATACCTAGGATGCATAGTAACACCAGACGGCGGAGCAAGCAAAGACATCAACAACAGAATGAACAAAGCAAGAACAGCCTTTTTTAGTCTAAACAACATCTGGAAGTCCTCTCAGAACAGCACAAGCACAAAATTAAAATTATATCAGAGCTGTGTGCTTTCTGTGCTTCTCTATAGTGCGGAATGCTGGAGAGTTACAGAGAAGGAAATGTCAAAATTGTCCTCTTTTCACACAACATGCATAAGACAAATTCTCCGAATCTTTTGGCCGAATACCATCACCAACCAAGATCTGCTTACTCGGAGCAAGCAAGAGGACATGCACACCATCATACCTGGCAGACACTGGAGCTGGGTTGGCCATATCCTCAGAAGAGACCCCGATGCCATCACAAGAACAGCTATGCTATGGACCCCTGAAGGAAAACGAAAGAGAGGCCGACCAAAAACAACTTGGCGGAGGACTGTGGAGGCTGAGATGCAGAGAATGAACCAGAGTTGGGGCACTGTATGAAGGATGGCAACCGACCGAGCAAAGTGGAATCAATTTGTTGTTGCCCTACAAGAAGCCACCAGGCATGATGGCCACTGACTGCTTTGACGATCGGTGGCTAAGGACCAAAGAAAGAAGAAAAGAAGTCCAACCATGAAAGCCATGGCTAGTTAGCAGTGCATGTTTGATTTACAAAGTTAACATATAACAGCTGCAGATGTTATAACTACACTTCCAGTAAATGTTAGTAAATATCTACTATGACTGACCTCAGTTGTCTGTTCCTGGAAAGCATACAAGATACCATCAATAAGTTGTTCCTCCAGACGGGAATCAATGTCAGATGCTCCCAGGTTAGACATGATCTTCTCAATGGTCTCCATCACCATCTTACGGTACTGCTCTGCCTCATCCTTCAGGTCATCGACCACACGGCCAATAATCTCAGCTGCCCCAACTTTGTTGGCTATTTCCACTGTCGTGTCCACCAGCTACAGAACAAAGTAACATAAAACATATGCATGAAGATATCTGTAGGTGTCACCAAAAAATCAGGTCATTCAAGTATATTTTGCTAGATGCTGTAGAAGCATCTAGATATAAGTATTAAAACCAATAAAACGGTATTTAATAAGGTGACCAGACGTCCCAGTTTTTCCGGGACAGTCCCGGGTTTCGACCATTTTTTATAATATGTCCCGACATTTTTTCGATGCAATCCGGGACGCCAATTTGTCCCGGTTTTGGATGAATTTGCCAAAAATCTTACAGATTTAAAAAAAAAATTATTATTCCGTGGCTGACTTGAGGGAATTTTTAATTATTAGTGAACTGGCGCCGAAACAGCACAAGAGGTTGTCAGGACCGCGAATTAGTTTTGTAGTTCCAATGTGATATTCGCAGTTATTTGAAATTTTAGGTAGTGGTAAAGTACCAAGATTTTGCGTACGGTATACGTTTATTTAATTTAAACGGTGAACTATTTGTGCATATTTTGTTATTGTTGTAAGAAAATGGTACCAAAGCGTAAATGCAGTTTCAATGAAGATTTACAAAAGGAATATCCGTTTATTAAAAAGAGTACATTAAACTTCAATGTACGATGCAATATATGTGCCTCCGGGTTTTCGATAAGCCATATTGGACGTGGTGATATTAAGAACCACATAAGCAGTGAGAAACATAAGAGAGCCGTCGTTACAGCTGCATCAAGCTCGTCGTTAACCACTTTCTTCAGAGCTGATAAAATTGGTGACCAAGAAGAGCAATTAGCTGCTATAGAAGGCGCCTTTGCATACCATACAGTGCTACACAATCATACTTTCGGGTCTATGGATTGCACATCAAAATTACTTCAGGTTATTTTAGAGCCAAAATTTGCATGTGCACGTACGAAAACAGAAGCCATTATTCGAAATGTCTTGGCACCCCATATTCTAAATGAGTTAAGGTGTGACCTAGAAAAGTCTACATTTATTTCTGTACTGACAGATGCATCCAACCACAAAGAATTCAAGATTTTTCCTTTACTTGTCAGATACTTTGATCACAGTAATGGAGTGAAAATTAAATTATTAGAGTTAAAGTCATTGCCAGGTGAAACATCTGATATTGTAAGTAGTTTTCTTAATGACTGCATAACTGAAAATGGGTTTAGACAGGAAAGTAGTTGGATTATGCGCAGACAACACAAATTCCAATTTTGGAGGTGCTGAAAGGAAAGGACAGAACAATGTTTTAAAAAAACTGCAAGAAAACCTTGGACATGGTCTTATAGGAGTTGGGTGTGCAGGTCATATTTTCCACAACACTGTTCGAACAGCTGCAGATGTACTGCCTGTTGATGTCGAGCTGATTATTGCTAAAATTTATCTACTCTTCAAATCATACACAGTACGAGTTGCAAGACTCAAGGAGTTTTGCCAGTTTGTGGAAACAGACTTCCAGATGATCTTAGGTAATGCTCAGACTAGGTGGCTTGCTCTGCTGCCTGCTGTTGAAAGGGTTCTTCAGATGTTCCTGCCTCTAAAATCATATTTTCAATCTCAAGATAGATGCCCAGTTTTTATACAGACATTCTTTGAAAATCCTCTATCTGAGGCATGGCTTGTTATTGTTCAGTCAGGCCTCTCCATTCCACGAAGCAGTGCAAAAAATATAGAAGGACAGACGGTCACTGTGTTTGAAGTCATTGACAGCATCAACAGGTTGAAAACTATTTTGAAGTCCAAACTGGAAGACTGTTTCTTGCCATCAAGAGTTAAGCTAATCCTTGAAAAGCTGGAAATGGAAGGACTTCCAAAGGAGGATGGGAAAAAGTTTCATGCTAGTGTTTCTTCGTTCTATGAAACAGCTTTCAATTATTTGAATAAATGGGCTGCAAAAAATTTTCAAGACCTAGAATCCTACAACTGAGTAACGCTGAACAGAATACCAATTTGGGCAGATATTGAGATATCATCATCACTAGTGATTCAAACATTACCTTCAGCCCACTTTACAGAAACTGAAATTTATGACGAATATGTCTATATGAAGCAGTTTGTTACTTCTCAGAAAATTAGTGAATGGAGTGCCAAAAAAAACATTGCCACCACAACGTTGGATTGAAATGGTTTCCCACTTCAAAAACAATAATGTGACATTTTCAAATATTTTGAAGTTGGCAGTTTTTTTTTTCTGTCTACCTGGAACAAATGCTGCCACAGAAAGAGTGTTTTCTTTGATGAAAAGCTTATGGGCAAGTGATAAAACACAGCTAGGTGTTGAAACTTTGAAAGCTATGTTGACAACCAAAGTGAACAGTGAGGAAACATGTGTCCAGTTTTTTAAGATGCTGCTTGCAAAGAAGGACCTATAGATAAAAATCCACTCATCTGAAAAGTACAGTAATTCAGCTTCACCTTAAGTAAGGATAATTATTGATGTTTTTCTCTCTTATTAGTTTAAGTAGTTAAACTTATACAGTAAAATGTATGTTATTCAATGTTATTCAAATGTATATATAAAATGTATATTATTTTAAATTGACATCAACTTGATTTTTCCGGGACATGTCCCGACTTTTGACCTTTTCTTTACCCTTTTGTCCCAATTTTTTGCATTGAAATAGGTCAAATCTACTATTTTGTCCCGGATTAGGGTTTTGAAAATATGGTCACCTTATATTTAATCAGTTTTACGAATAACTGTTCACAAGAAACAAGGGACGTTTCAGGTTTTACCCTTCGTCAGCCACAAACAGGTGACAAAGACAAGAATACATATAGGTACTAAAAAACTATACGGTGATGAGAAATATACAACAAATTGGCGATACAAGCAGATGGAAAAAGTAAACAACAGTGATGAGAGAAAAAGAACAATAATAATACAAGAAAATCGTAAAATCTAACAGAAATACCGAAACAAGAAAGTAAATAATCAACGAAACGAAAAAAAGAGAATTAACAAAACTGATGGATTAATAAAAGTTATCTCAGCTCAATCCAAAGAATCTGTGAAAGAAAGCAGTAGTACTCCGTCACAGAAATCGCAAGGAAGTGACGTACGATAGCGGCAAAACCAAAGATATAAAAAGATACGAAACGAACCAAAACAAAAACATAAGAAGATAGATCTTCTTCTTCTTCTTGCGATCGCATCTTTGATGATTACACCGTCAGACGAGTTCTCATGATGAATTCGACTGTTGTTTGAAGTTCCTCTTTAACTCCATATAGCTTTGAGTTTAGTGTTGAGTCATTGGGCCAGTATATCTTTCTTAACTGGTCATACAGAGGACAGTCCTGTAGAACATGCTCAGCAGTTTGTTCGTTTAATCCACATGTGCACAGTGGTGAAGCAGACAATCGTAGCTTGTGCATGTGTTTATTCAGTTTGTTATGCCCTGTCCTGAGTCGAAAAATAGTTGTCTGTCCCTGCCGGTCGAGAGTGTGATAGTCGTCTTTGGGTTGGTTCTGTTCTCTTCTGATAGTCTGGATAGCTCTCTTTTTCTCAAAGTATGTGACTTCATTATCTTCTTGTTCACATTCTCCTCCCTTTTTTGCAAGTTTATCTGCCTTTTCATTTCCGGGTACACCACAATGAGATGGTACCCACTGAAGTATGGTTCTCTTTTTGGCAGCTACCTTGTTTAGTTCATTTCTCAGATGCGGGAGTTTACCACCCTTGAGAGCTTGCAGGACAGACAGTGCATCTGTGAGGATGACTACCTGGTGGCAGTCAGAGTTGGTGTTATAAATCATATTTGCAGCTTGCTCTAGAGCTTGAACCTCAGCTGTATAGTTGGAACAGAATTTACCAGTGGGAATGTGCCTAGTCTCATAGTGGTTGTCAGGATATGAGATAAAGATACCGGCACCTCCATTCCTAACAGCATTAGTTGCTGATCCATCTGTATAGGCATGTATCCATGATTGATCGGGATAGCTTTCTTGGATCATACTCAATGTAGCAGTTCGTTTTTGCAGATCATTATACTCACATCCACTTGTGAGACCACTGACTGTTGTATTAATTTGGAGGGCACTGCTGGCCTGCTCCCATGGTACAGGGTATAGGGTGGGCTTCAGTGGTGTTGTCTTCATGGATAGGTCTTCTTGATGCTGTCTTATAAGTCTTTTCCCCCGATGCACAAAGCTGCTACGCTTTAGACGTCCCAATGCCAGATCATCTAGTCTTGCCTTCATTGGGTGCATTGGCATACTGTTGTACTTTTCCATCTGGATCATGGTTTTTGTGTCTCTTCTATGGGACAATGTCTGTAATCCAGCAACCTTCTGCATCTCTGTTATTGGTGTAGTTTTCATGGCTCCTGTAATGAGCCTGAGAGCTTGATTTTGCACCTTGTCCAAAGACTGCAGATGTGAGTTAGCAGCTGATGACCATGCTGCTGAGCTAAACTCTAAGTGTGGTCTTATTACTCCATTATAAATCTTCTTTAGATTTCGTTCATTTGCTCCCCAGTTGGTACCTGCTAATTTTCTGAGTATGCCTAGTCGTCTTCGGGCCTTTCCTTCTGCATTTTCAATATGCTTATTCCATGTAAGCCTTTGGTCAAATGTCACCCCAAGATAGGTGGGGTAGCTTTCTTCCTTGATCACGGTTGTCCCTAGGTGTATGTTAGCTGATTTGTCCTTGGGGGCGAGGGAGAACAGTGTTGTGGAGGTTTTGTCTGTGTTTATTGTGATAAGCCATTTCTCTGCCCATGACACTAGCATGTCTGCTGCCCGCTGCATTCTATAATTTGCTGTGGTGACATTTTCATCAGCGCACCAGAGTACTAGGTCATCTGCATATAAGGCAGCTTTAACTCCTGCAGGGAGATCTTTCACCAGGTCATTGATGTAAACAAGGAAGAGTGTTGGGGAAATTACTCCTCCTTGAGGTACCCCCTGATGGAGCAACACTTTTCTGCTCTGCAGACCGTCAAGAGTGACTCTAGTTCTCCTGTTATGCAAGTATGACTGGATCCATTTCATCATGTTGCCTTGGATTCCACTTCTCCTAAGTTTTGCAATGAGGCCATCTTTCCACACCTTGTCAAAGGCCTGCTTGAAGTCGACCCAGATCGTTAGGACCTTTTTCTTCTCCTGGAAGGCATCTTCTATTGCTTGAGACAAGTAAGTAACTTGGTCTTCTATACTGTAGCATTCTCTAAATCCAGCTTGTTCCGGCACCAGGATCTGCTCAGACTCTAAATACCATTTCAATCTGTGGTTGACTATTCGCTCCATAGTCTTCCCAACACAGCTTGTGAGACTGATTGGCCGGTAACTTGCAGCCTCGGTCTTACATTTCCCTTTCTTTAGTATGGGTATTGTGATGGCTTCTCTCCATACTTGGGGTACCGTTCCTTTCAACCAGCTGTGGTTGAATATCTCAAGCAGTTTTGTCTTTGCTGCTGAGCTCAGATTTACTAGCATTTCGTTGCTGATTTTGTCTGGGCCGGGTGACTTTTGAAACTTAAGCTTGGAAATAGCCTTCTGTAGTTCTCCTAGTGTGATGGGTTCCCTCATTGGGGCAGGAGTATCTGTCTGTCCCATGGTTGCCAGTATTTCTTTTCTTATCTCTCTCTGATGGTCTATGTTAATGGGTAAGTTGCTTTCTGAACTGTATCTTCTAGCAAACAAGTCTGCAGCTTGTTTTCCTCTGAAAAGTTTGCCACCTTCATCCAATGTGATAGTCTGCCTTGGTGAGGAATGCTCTTCATTTAGAGACTTGACTAATCTCCAAAGTTTCCTGCCGTCTTTCTCAAGGTTCAGCGATGCCGTTTTAGTTCTCCAGCTTTTCCGCTTTTCTTCTAGCTTTGTTCTCTGAAACTCTGCTACAGCCTTTTTCCATTTGTTGTGAGTTTCAAGTGAAGGCTGAGACTCTGCGTCCTTTCTAGCCTTGTCCATAGCTTCCTGACGTTCTTGGAGTGTGCTGGACCAGTATGGTATGTAGTTATGCCGGCATCCTTTGGGAATGGTTTCTTTTGCAGCTTGTAGTATGCATCTGTTGAAGTCTTTTACCACTTCATTAATGTCTCTGTTCTGTACCTTGAGGGTAGACAGCAGCGTGTTCACCTGATGCCTGAATAAACCCCAGTTGGCTTTTTTGTAGTTCCATCTTGTAATGGCTGGGCCTGTACTGAGAGTTGCACTCTGGACAGTAAGAAAGATTGGGCGATGGTCGCTTCCCCCTAGTTGGTCTCCTACTTCTCTACTAATAGATCCAGCTATATCTGGTGTGGAGAAGGCAAGATCTGGTGTTGAGGTTGTGTGCCATCCTCTGGAGTAGAAGGTAGGAGTATCTGTGGCATTATTGACTAGGATTAGGGAGTGATCATCTTGCCAAGTTTCAACCTCTTCACCTCTGTGATCCAGATGGTTATAGCCCCAGCTCTGGGAGTGGCTATTAAAGTCTCCAACTGCTATAAAGTTGGTGGCTGGTACCTGTATAGAGCTGAGACTCAGGGGTTTGTTGTTCGGACAGTAATAGTTCAGGAGTTCTATTTCCATCTTGTCTACCTTTATCTGCAGCAGCTGATATTCTGCTCCATCCATGAAGGTTTTCCTTTCGTGTGCAGGAATGTTATTCCTTACAAGAGTAAGTACTCCTCCTTTTCGTCTATCTTGTCTGTCGGATCTGAAGCATTGATATCCCCTTATTTTAAAGGTTTGATCTGCTTTCAAGTGAGTCTCTTGGATACAGCAAACACTGACTTGCTTCTCATACAAGATGTTTTCCAGCTCTGTCTTTTTGCTGTATCCAGCCTGCTTGCTGTTCACTCCCTCTGCATTCCAGTGCATCATGACAAGTGGCACTCTGGGTTTCTCTTTTTCTGTTTTGTTTTGGTCAGTAGTTCTCCTCCGCCGTCTGTTGACTCCACAAGACGGTCTAGAGGGTCCTCCAGTAGCTGAGGGTGGGCTCTGTCGAGGCTCAGAGCCCGGCACTGCACCTGCCTGGTGGAGCTCCACAGGGCGAGCACCAGAACGAGATTTATTTGACGGTGTACTCTCCATAGAAAAAAAAAAGCGAGTTGCATGATACTGTGGTTTCCGGTGCGCCTTCTGGCCCAGTATCTACGACTTTAGCACCTGTTCAACGGGAGAGTGGGCTCATCCCTAATCTGTTTATGTTCCCAGTAGTAGACTATTCGCAAGCAGCCTGGGGGTGTCACTGCTCTGCGCGGACCTTGTTTACCGAGGCGGCGTCCGAGCTCGTATGGTGAAAATATGGTTGCGTTATCTTTAAAATAGCCCTGTCTTTCCCGTGGCTTTTCTGCCATCCTGCAACTTTGAGTTAGGGAGTTCTGAGCTCCAGTCTCTTTCCCAGGCATTTTATCCTGGCCTGGCACGCATACAGAGGACCCCACTTCTGGTTCTAAGTTAGCAGTTGGGGATAGGTGGGGTAGCACACTGTGCATTCCCCGTCATCCAGGGGGCTCTCCAACTATGCAGAGCTTGCACAATGCTGTGCTCTGGTTCGGGGCTCTCCCAAGGAATCCTCACGTCCTGCACAGAGCCACTTCCCGATACCCACCACCTGCCAACCCTCCATTGTAGAAATCTCCTGCATGCGGCCATCCAGTCAAGAGCCAGTATTAAGTCTGGTGCCCAAGTGATCCCCCCAAGCTCAGTGTGCAATGCTGGGTTCTCATCATGCTGCAACACAGGAGGGATTGTGATGCTCAGCCATCTCTCTCAATTCTGCACCGATAAGTGACATCGGGGACTTAACTTTGCCTCAGTACTGGGAGGCCCCGTTTCCGGGTACACCACACACAGCCAATTGAGGCAACGGTCGCCATGGGCGTGATAGACGACAAACAGTGAAGAATGAGGCAAGAAAGCATTTAACCCATGAAGTGGGGGTGGATTGGTGCAGACCAGAGCATGTACCACTCGCCGGTGGGTTCTGCATCTACACCTATAGGGTTCCACCCACTCCTCAGCCCATTTAGTCTGGCCCCTCACCCAGGACCTGTCCGGCTTGGGTGACCCTGCCAGGAGTAAAACTCCCGCCGGCATAGCTCCCGGGATCATTGAGGCGCTCAAGCTCTCCAACCACGGCAAGGTAGGCTTACATGTGGAGAGAAGATAGATCTAAAAGGCAACGAATAAAGAATGAAAAAGAGAAAAGCTACCAGAATTTATGCAAAATGATGTTGGATATTCAAACCATCGGGAGCTAAAACACCCATATTAAAAATAAGGCGATTCTCCAACGAAAAGCGAGTCTTGTCATTACCGGCACATGAAAGGAGGGCGGTAACATGAATATCAGAATTACCTGCATGGTCAGGCCTATTGAAATGAAGGGCCACCGGTAAATGTTTGTCATGATAGATGTCATTCAAGTGCTCACGAAACCTGTCTGCCAAACGCCTGCCAGTTTCACCAATATAGGTCATGCCACATCTCTTGCAGATGATAGCATAAATCAGGTTTCTGGATTCGCACATAAAAGACTCTTTAATGATAAATGTTCCTTTCGGAAAAGTGACTGTCTGAGTTTGCAGTACAAACGGACAGGTCTTACATATCCGGCGTTGGCATGGTTTAGTACCAAAGTAAGACGGGCTAGTATGTCGCAAGCGACTGTGTGTACAAGAATATCCCTAAAATTTCTATCCCTACGATAAGCTACCAAAGGCGTATCACGAAACAACTCTTTGGTATCAGGATCAGAGTTGAGAATAGGCAGATGTCGAAACAGAATTCTCTTAACCGCCAGACAGTGAGGATGGAAAGTTAGAACCAGTTTGAGTCTGTCAGATTGGACAGAAGGTTTAGTAGTGAGTGCCGTCTAACGAGTGACGTGTGTGATACGATTTAGGGCATCAGATAAAACATGTTCTGGATAAAGACGTTGGCGAAAGAACTCAAGCATCTCTTGAGCTCGCTGATGAAAATCATTGTCATCGTGACATAACCGACACAAGCGAAGAAGTTGAGAAAAGGGAATGGAATTTTTACAACTAAGAGGATGCGATGAAGTATAAAGAAGGAAACCATGAGCGTCAGTAGCCTTATAATTGACAGACGTTTTAAGACAAGTAGGACTAATAGTCACAGTGATGTCAAGGAAGTTCACTGAGGTCGTAGAGATTTCAGAAGTGAATTTGATGGCAGGATTGAAATTACCAACATAGTCAATAAATTGACGGAGGTCTACCTCAGACATGTCTGTAATACCAATACCATCATCAATATAGCGGCGGTAAAACTCAGGTATTGGTCCATCATAACTTTGAAAGACCAAATATTCAAAGTGGCCCATAAACAGGCAAGCGTAACTAGGGCCCATCTTAGTACCCATAGCGACGCCACTGATTTGGTTGAAGAATTGGCCATTAAACTCAAAAGAGTTGAGAATAAGAACCAACTCAGCAAGGCGAAGAAGCGGATCTTTACTTATAGTAAGATCAGTACGCTGGTCGAGAAAAAATTGGAGTGCCTTCAGACCATCAGCATGTGGAATAGAAGTATAAAGGGAACAAACATCTAGGAGGAAAAGACGGTAAGTACGATCAGGCGTGAATCTGATCGAATCAAAAGTAGTGATAGCATGAGTAGTGTCTTTCAAATAAGAAGGCAGATTGGCGACTAAAGGCTGGAAAATACTATCAAAGAATTCAGAAATACGTTAAGTGGGACAAGAACATGCTGAAACAATAGGCCTACCAGGGTTAGCAATTTTATGCACCTTAGGAAGCATGTAAAAGGAAGGCTTACCAAGACTACTATCAAAAATATGGAGAGATAAAGCACCAGAAGGAAGAAGATCATCATGGACCAGGCCACGGATAGTCTCATAAACAGTAAGATTATTACGGACTGTAGCGTCACCAGAACAAGGTGAGTAAAAGGTAGTGTTACCTAGCTGTGTAACTCCTTCGTGAATATATAAGTCCTTACGCCAAACAACCACAGCACCACCTTTGTCTGCCGGCTTGATAACAATATCATCACGGTTTTTAAGGCGTGATAATGTCCGCCCCATTCAGAAGACGTGAGGTTAGATCGACGGAGACGGCGTAGATTGAGCTGGTCAATGTCATGTAAAGTAGTGGCAATATATAAATCCAGAGCACGAGAAGCTCCTGGAGCTGGAGTCCAGTCTAGTTTAGGTTTGCCAAAAAGACGAAAGATGTCATCAGTATCGGAAACCCTGGTAGAATCCTTACCCTTATGATGGTAATATTTAAGACGCATGCGGCGATGGAAGCTGTGAACATCTTGAAGTAGAGAATATTTATCAAAATTAGAACGAAGAGGAACAAACTTAAGACCTTTACTCAGGACAGACAATTCATCAGGAGACAGATGCAAATCTGGAGGAATGCAAATAACTTTAGCATGGGTAGAAGACTGAATAGAGGACCCTGAAGGAGGTTGCGGACGGAGGCGGCGCAATTTCTCTTTTTTATGCGTGCACAAACGAGTATACAGCTCCCTATTTGTGTTATGGATAATAGTGCGAATAAGAGGGAACGCTGCCGGGCACGACGAAGTCAGCTGACGTAGTTGTTGAGTAAGGTATGATTTGGAAAGTTCAAACTCGGTCAGCTGGCGTTTATGTATAGCAATGACGCACCTCATACGTTGGAAGGAACATTTCTTCTCAACCTGTTGTAAGCGGTGCTGGTCAGCAGGATGAGGAAGTCCAGCCGATAGATGGAAGCTAGAGACAAACCCTTTGGGAATAACCCTAGCACGCAGACAGTTCTTGAGAAAATTAATGTGACATGTACAGCGTGTCTTCTTGTAAATAGTAAAGGCTAAGTCAGAAGCAGTACGAGATATGTCAGAAGGCATGAGAGAAAATGAATAGGTAATAAAAGAATGAAGTGAAGAAATCAACTGTTTGTGATAAGGCATAATGAACAAATGTAAAAATATGAAACAAGAGAAGAACACAAAATACACCAGTCACGAAACGAAAACAGGGTAGCAGCAATGGTAGTAGTATAGTGTAAGTAAATAAATTAAGGGGCTGCTGTAAAACTGGTAAGAAATATAAGTATTAAAACCAATAAAACGGTATTTAATCAGTTTTACGAATAACGGTTCACAAGAAACAAGGGACGTTTCGGGTTTTACCCTTCGTCAGCATCTAGATCAGGGTGGTCCAACTTAATCAACCCTGAGGGCTACATAAGCCAAAAATTTATAGCTCTCAGGCCATTCATGGTAAAAAATTACTTAAAACAAAAGCTCAGTGAAAAATGGATGAAAATCGAAGTGTAAAATGAAAAAAACAATTATTAACAATTACAATGAGAATTAAATTTCTATACAAATAATGTCAGTTTTATTCTTACGTTCTTAATAAGAAGTTTGGGGTTGAGGATTTTCTTTAACCACAGTCTCGATATCAATGTCAATCAAACAGTTTTGGATGCTGACTGCAGGCAGTAAAACATTGCTTTTCACCGGACATTTTCAGTCTAATCTCAAAAGTATTAATTATATCATATAATTAAAGAAATATTTTTTGTTGTATGCAGGTCACAAAACAATTTTACGTGGGCCACATTTGGCCCACGAGAATGGATCACACTGCTTTAGATCATTATGCATGTATACAAGAGGAAAAAAAAAACCAAATGTGTGCACTCATACTGGATGATGTAGAATATATTGGAAGAAGCCAAGAGTTTCTCAGATCTAGGATACATAGATATCAAACAGAAATAAATAAAAGAATAAGTGAGGCCAGAGATGAGACAGATGTCCAAATAAATAACCACGGACAATGAACAAGCTGCCAAAAGAGAGAAGTTTGGTCCTTGAGATGAGGATATATAGAAGAATGGAGACACATGTCATGGACATAGAAGAAAACAAATTAAGAGGTCCTAGAATAGCTAGATATGAAAATAGAAATCCTGAATGAGATCAAATATCATGGTCATATAACAAGACATCTCTCTCTCTCTTGGATCCTTAGCCCCTGACGGACAAAGCAGTCAGTGACCATCACACCTAGTGGCATCTTGTAGGGCAATAATAAACTGTCTCCACTTGGCTCAGTCGGTGGCCATTCTTTGTGCCATGCCCCAACTCTGGTTCAATCTTTCCATCTCAGCCTCCACTGTTCCCCGCCAGGTTGTCTTTGGTTTGCCTCTCTTTCTCCGTCCTTCTGGGGTCTATATCATAGCAGTTCTGGTGATGGTGGCAGGGTCCCTTCTGAAGACATGGCCAACCCAGTTTCAGCGTCTGCCAGCAAAGATGTGTGCATGCCTTTTTGACTGCACAGTGTAAGCAGTTCCTGGTTGGAGATGATATTTGACTGCACAGTGTAAGCAGTTCCTGGTTGGAGATGGTATTTGACTGCACAGTGTAAGCAGTTCCTGGTTGGAGAAGGTATTTGACTGCACAGTGTAAGCAGTTTCTGGTTGGAGATGGTATTTGACTGCACAGTGTAAGCAGTTCCTGGTTGGAGATGGTATTCGGCCAAAAAATTGTCCTTAGGCAGGTCGTGTGGAATGAGGATAACTTGGGCATTTCCATTTCTGCTACTCTCCAGAACTCCGCGCCAAACAAAAGTACAGAAAGTACGCAACTCTCGTGAAATATTAATTTGGTGTTTGTGCTGTACTAAGATTTCCAAATGTTGTTTAGATAAGCAAAGGCTGTTCTAGCTTTGTTCATTCTGTTGCTGATGTCTTTGCTTGTCCCGCTGTCTGGTGTTTCTATGCTTCCTAGATATTTAAATGTATTTGTTTGTTCTAGCTTTGTTCATTCTGTTACTGATGTCTTTGCTTGTCCCGCCGTCTGGTGTTACTATGCTTCCTAGATATGTAAATGTATTTGTTTGTTCTAGCTTTGTTCATTCTGTTACTGATGTCTTTGCTTGTCCCGCCGTCTGGTGTTTCTATGCTTCCTAGATATTTAAATGTATTTGTTTGTTCTAGCTTTGTTCATTCTGTTACTGATGTCTTTGCTTGTCCCGCCGTCTGGTGTTTCTATGCTTCCTAGATATTTAAATGTATTTGTTTGTTCCAGCTTTGTTCATTCTGTTACTGATGTCTTTGCTTGTTCCCCTGTCTGGTGTTACTATGCATCCTAGATATTTAAATGTATCTGTTTGTTCCAGCTTTTGGTTCCTTATTTTTATGGGATCAGAATTTATTACCCTGAGTGTCATGTCCTGTCTTCTTCAGGTTGATTTTAAGTCCCACTTGTTGGCTATATTCATTCAGTCTGTCCGTTTTTTCTTGGATGTGATGTGAGAGTAGTGCAATATCGTCTGCGTATTCTACATCTTCCAGTGTGGTGAACGTTGTCCATCTTATTCCTCTAGGGATATCCTCTGTCTGACGCATCACCCAGTCTATGACAGTTAAAAATAGAATGGTTGAGAAGGAGCAACCCAAAAAAGACATAAGTTGTTGTTTTGTTTGTTCTTAGCAAAAAGACATAAGTTGTTTTGTTTGTTCTTAACAAAAAGACATAACACTTTGCTTAAAACTTAATGAAAGGAAGAGTTGTAAGTGATTATACAAGAGGAAGACAGTGCTATAAGTGGGAAGATAACATCAAGAGATGGACAGCGCTATAAGTGGGAAGATAACATCAGAAGATAGGCAAGAAAAACTGTATCACAGCGTACCATCTCGACAAGTGACAGAAGACATGGGAGACCAACTGCAGCTGATCTTCAATGTCAAGATGCTAGCTGATCTGATCCCCAAAAGTAATACTTCACAATATTTCTGAAATGTGCAAGAACATACTGATACCTTTTAGAATTGATGTCTCTTTTTTCTTACTTCTATTGGCAAAGAATTGTTGCATAAAATACTTTACTTAAATGATATATCTTAGTTTTTTTTTTAAAGTACAGAGAGATGGACAGATACACACACACACGCTATATGCAAAAGTGTACCTGTCTGTAGTTACGTCTGTCAAGAGCCATTCTTTGGTTCCAGAAGTTTTTGAAGAATGGTGGCAAAATCTCATCTTTGATATACTGTGATTCCACACCATCTGTAGCACAGCATTGTTTGACCACCTGTATGTAAAATAAACAGTCTGTCAATATGACGAACTTACTGCCAACACTGGCAGAACACACATTTACAAATCATCATCATCCACAGCCTTCATCTCTTACATTCAGTTTTTGCATAATCTGGAATTATTTGACACCCTGAAAATGACATTACACAGACATACAGAAATACAGACATTACACAGACATACAGAAATACAGACATTACACAGACATACAGAAATACAGACATTACACAGACATACAGAAATACTTGTGTTCCCATCTTGTGCAATGTCTGCTCTTGCTCATCTATGCTATATCTACATGTTCTATCAGAGCCTGTCTATATATGCTATACCTGTGTTCTTTCACAACCTGCACATGTTTGTGATTTGTGTGTTCAGAACCTGCACATGTTTGTAATTTGTGTGTTCAGAACCTGCACATGTTTGTGATTTGTGTGTTCAGAACCTGCACATGTTTGCAATTTGTGTGTTCAGAACCTGCACATGCTTGCGATTTGTGTGTTCAGAACCTGCACATGTCTGCGATTTGTGTGTTCAGAACCTATAACTATGCTATAGTTGTGTTCTTTCATAACCTGCCCATCTATACTATATTTGCATGTTCCTTCAGCTCATTCTGTGTTATACCTGCATTTTCTTTCAGTCCTACCATGTGCTGCATTTGTATGTTCTTTTGGTTCCACCATTGTGCTATATCTGAATGTTCTTTCAGTTCTACCAAACTGTGCAATATCTGCATGAGTCCTACTATTCTATGCTATATCTGTATGTTATTTCAGTCCTACTATTCTATGCTATATATGTATGTTATTTCAGTCCTACCATTCTACGCTATATCTGTATGTTATTTCAGTCCTACCATTCTATGCTATATCTGTATGTTATTTCAGTCCTACCATTCTATGCTATATCTGTATGTTATTTCAGTCCTACCATTCAATGCTATATACGTATGTTATTTCAGTCCTACCATTCTATGCTATATCTGTTATTTCAGTACTTCCATGCAATGCTATATACGTATGTTATTTCAGTCCTACCATTCAATGCTATATACGTATGTTATTTCAGTCCTACCATTCTATGCTATATCTGTTATTTCAGTTAACAATTCACTATCGTAAAACAAGCTATTGTTACCGAAACAGAACCAGACTCGACAGTAAACATGACTCACTCTAATATCTTGGGGGCTAAGGAGATTTTTAAAATTGGATACTGGAATGTAAGGACTATGTATCAAGACGGAAAATTGGAAGAAGTAATTAAAGAAATGGATAATTATAAGTTGGACTTATTGGGTGTCAGCGAGTGTAGATGGACGGGGAAGGGCATAAAATATATTTCAGAAGAAAAAAAGCAAATTATATACTCTGGTAGTAATGATAATCGTCACACAGAGGGAGTAGCCATCCTAATGACACAGAAAGCAGCAGCATCGCTTATCAGCTGGGTACCTATCAATGAGAGGCTAATATTAGCTAGATTTCAGACACGATTTTTCAAGCTCTCAATTGTACAATGTTATGCACCAACTAACGACGCTCTTGATACCACAAAAGATGACTCTATGAAGCACTTCTAAGTACCATCAACACAATACCCAAGCATGACATAATAGCAGTCATGGGTGATTTTAACGCCAAAGTAGGTGACAACAACGATGGAGTACAAAGATATCTCGGTACTCATGGCATAGGCTGTATGAATCAAAATGGCGAAAGACTTCTAGAACTTTGTGAAATATCAAACCTCGTTGTGGCAGACACCATCTTTCCACATAAGAATATCCACAAGATAACATGGAATTCACCTGATGGCAGAACTAAGAACCAGATAGATCACTTCTGCATAAGCGCTAAATTTCGCTCATCAGTTCAAGACGTCAGAGCATACAGAGGTGCAGAGATCGGAAGCGATCATAACCTCTGCATAGCTAAACTGAGAATTAAACTGAAGAAGTTATACCAACAGAATAAAAATAGAAGAATAGATGTACACAGACTGCAATCAAATGATATAAAGGAGGAATATAATGTCAAAATGAACAACTATTTCGATGCTTTAGGCAAAATTGACAACGATATCACCACCAAGACAATCGATACTAAATGGGAACAACTGAGAACAGCAATGACAGAAGCAGCAGTAGCGACCACCGGATACCTAGTACATAAAAAGAAAAAATGGATGAGAGAAGATACTTGGGATAAAATACAAGAAAGGAAAACAGCAAAACTTAAACTACTAGCGGCAAGTACACATAATGCAGTTGAATCTTGCAAACTATCTTATAACTTGTTAAATAAAGAAGTGAAGACAAAAACTCGAAGAGATAAAAGACATTTCATCAATGAACTGGCCGTAGAAGCTGAAAATGCTGCAAGAACTGGTAATAGTAGGTGCCTTTATCAAATTACAAAACAACTATGTCACCAGCCTACTGCTATGGAAACACCTGTTAAAGGTAAATTAGGGAATTCAATACCAACAGAAAAAGAACAAATGAAGAGATGGGCTGAGCACTTCATGGAGGTGCTAAACAGACCACCACCAACAGTAACACCTGATTTTAATAATGAAACACTCACAACCACCTTGCCAATAACTTGCGATGAATTCACGCTGGACGAGATCAAACAAGCCGTTAAAAGATTAAAAAATTTTAAAGCTGCTGGAGTTGACGAAATTTCAGGGGAAATGATTAAAGCAGTTAATGACAACAACCTCTTGAGAATTTTAGATATTATAAATGAAGTATGGAGAGAAGAACAACCACCACAACAATGGAAAGACAGTATTATTGTAAAGTTACCGAAGAAAGGTGATCTATCAGACTGTAATAACTGGCGTGGTATATCTCTATTATCAGTACCTGGAAAATTATTGTGTTGCATGATGTTAGAAAGACTTAAATTGCATGCTGACGAAAAGATCAGAGAAGAACAAGCGGGTTTCAGGCCGAAACGATCATGTATTGATCAAATATTCACACTAAGAACAATTATAGAAGAATCAGTAGAAAGGCAATCGCCACTTATTATCACCTTCGTCGATTTTCAAAAAGCCTTTGATAGTCTACACCGCCCATCATTGTGGAAGATACTTACAATCTATGGTTTTCCAACAAAATATGTGAATATAATCAAAGCGCTATATGACAATGCAAGATGTTGTGTTAGAACAAATAAAGGGAATACAGAATGGTTTACAGTAGAAACAGGGGTTAAACAAGGCTGTATTATGTCACCACTACTTTTTGGAATAGCTATTGATTGGGTTATGAGAAACTATACCCACAATGAACAATTGGGTATAAAATGGACAAATGGAAAATTCCTGGGGGACCTGGATTTCGCAGATGATGTAGCATTCTTAAGTTCAACACCAAGACAATCCCAAGAAGCAATAAATAATTTGTGTCATCTCTCGGTTAAAATAGGTCTCCAAATAAATGCCTCTAAAACTAAAGCTATGAACTTTTCTAACGAGACCTTTGATATCATCTTGAACGGGGAAAAAACTACAGAAAGTTGAAAGTTTCAATTATTTAGGCAGTAAAATGACTCAGGATGGTGACACAACAAGAGAAATCCATACTAGAATTGCTTTGGCAGCTAGCGCCTTCAATAGATTATCTAACATTTGGAAATTACGATCATTGAATATACATACCAAGCTTCGTCTGTTTAATTCAAATGTTATCTCAGTGTTAACATACGGCTGTGAGAGTTGGAAAATAACAAAATCATTGGAGAACAAGCTGAATACATTCGAGAATAATGTCTTAGAAAACTCATGAACATCAGTTGGAAAGAATTCAAGACTAATCGACAAATAAGAGAAGACTCTAGGCAGAAATATGACTCCAACTATATAAGGAAAAGACGATGGTCATATATCGGTCATGTCCTACAAATGAAAAACAACAGAATACCACTACAGGCGCTCACTTGGGTTCCTGAGGGTAAGCGGAAAAAAGGAAGACGAAAAGAAACACTCAGAAGAACAATAATAAGAGAAGGAAGAACGTTGGGCCTAAATAATGTGCAAGAGCTAAGAGGAGTGGCGTCACAACGAACAACCTGGAGAGCACTGGTTTCTGCCTTATGCGCCGTGTTTGGTGCTTAAAGAATTTATTATTATTTATTATTATTCTATGCTATATCTTATGGTCTTTCAGAACCTGCTCATCTATGCTGTCTGTACGTTCTATTAACCATTTACTAGGTACCACAAACCGCCACTTCGCCGCGGTCGAAAAATTCTTTGATGCGCAAGCGAGGCCCAGTTTGGGTCCTTTTCAACCTCGCTCTGCCTAGTAATTAATTTGCCTTTTCTAAATAAAAATTATATCTTCTGGTTCCTTGATCTTTCTTCTTTCATAATATGTCAATTGTAATTTTCTGCGTGTCATTGAAATTGAGTGAGACAAAAAAATAAAACACTATTAACACCGCTCTTGTCGTGCGCTGGCTGCCTGGCGGTCAAGAGAGCGAAATTCCCTGAAAGGACCCCCACCTCATTCAAAGCGTCGGCGCTGTGTCCTCAAAAATGCTACACTAATACGGTTTTCACCAACGAGAAGAGCGGAAACTGAGGTTTAAACACATGTAACACGAGGCACATATTTTTAATAGGAAGATATCGTAAATTCGAAGTGAATGAGAAAGTTTGGATTTTAATACAGATCTGGGAGGCCTACCTACACTCGTGTTACATCAAACAAACGAGCAACCATTCTGCTAAAATCGTATCAAAGTTTTAAAAATCATAGTAATTTGATGAAAGAGCGAACGAACGTTAAAACAGAGCACCTCCAACACATTTCAGCATGTAAACATAATGGCGGATGTTCCATCTGACAAACCCGGACACGATGGGCCGGCTGTACGAAACACAGCACGAAATGACTCAGGCGCTGAACTGAAAGTTCCACCAATGGAAGTCGGCCCAATATGTGTTCTGAGTAAGTTTTGAATTTTGTTTTATTTCTATTCATTTCAGACCTATTTTGTTTATTTGTAATATAGCAACGGCAAGTGACGGAGGGTGGATGTATTAGTAAAAGAACAGCCAAATGTGGCTGCTCGATTCACACATTTAGACAGAAAGTTTTTCGTTTTTTAAGCAATTTTGGGGGTGGGGTATTGTTGTTTATGTAGCTATTTGGTTGTTTTATCGAACCATCACCATTTTCTAAACATTCGGTATCAGAATTAAGTCTAACACTTAGTAACAGTTTGTAAAGCCGCTGACCTACTTTCGATAACGTTGTGGATGTCAAAGGTCATGTTTAGAATTTAGCTTGCTACACATTTGTGAACGTTAATGGTTAATGTTTTTTTTAAAAATTGCCTCTCTGGCTTAATTAACCTTTTTTTCCTCAATTATTTCAGGGGACGATCGTTATGATGCATATTGCGAGCATATTTTTCAATGACGGGAAGAGGCAGACGTCCGGCACTGCCACCGATTTCTACTGTGACAAACAGACGATTGGCACAGTTCTGTCTTCTGAAGGACTAGGAAAATGCAACATCGGAGCTAGTACGTCTTGTTGTGTAAAGTTTATATATCATATTATTTCCTCTCATTCTCTGATGTTAAAAATCATTAGGCTACTATGTAGTTGAAGCTTTCCTAGATGCCTCTACAGGTTTTGAGTTTATTTTACAATTACAAACATAAAAGACAAATGACATAATCCATGTAAAAGAGAGACTTACAATCTACTGTAGGCCTATAATTAATATAATGATTTAAATGGTAAATGCAGTAAAAATTAATGCCGCAATAAATGCTTAATGATTAACAAAGGGAAAGAAAAAATAATTTGGCCGACATTTTTTGTATTAATAATAAAATAACACAATCATGCAATTTGTCCTCTTCCCGTCCCTCCCAACAAATTTCTCTCAGGTGAACTCTTGGTTTCTTTGTGCTACCCGAACAGAATGTGAGTAAAGGACAGCTACAGTACAGGTGCCAGATGTCAGTACAACAAGCCAGTGCCCTAAGAGGAGATTCACTTGAGGACTTTCTGAACACACAATTATCTTTTGATGCAGCTGACCTCAAGTGACAGTGAGTTGGACACGGACTAATATGTAATGTTTCTTTGTTTCTAAAAATCAAATTTTAAGCAGTAAAGGTTGTTTCAATCAAGAAAATAACCATCAATTTGAAATGTACAACTCAAATTACATAAATATGGAAGTTTTCAGCTCTATAGCTGCAATATTCATGATTTTATGACAACATTTGGAATTTCGTGAGATTTTTCTTCCGAACTGCAAATTTAGCCTTTAATCCATTTTCACATAATGCAGTTTTATAGTATTCAGTATTTCATGTGGCTCAAAAAAATTAAGCATCAAGTATATAATGCTCTCTTTAAGCTCAATAAATCTTATAGCTTTCCTGTGTGTAGTTTTTGATTTATGAGTGCATGAAAATGCATATTTGCACTTTGCGAGCACAACAATGAGACTTGAAATTGTATCTTTTGTCAATTTTGATGGACCATAATTCATTTAATTGATTTGTTGTACTTCCCATGTTTCTTTTCTGCAATAAGGACTTGTATGACTTTGTACAAAAAGCAATTTTACTAGTAGCTGCATCGATTTTCCTACTTTCACTATCGTCGATAACTGGGTCATAGTCCACATCGAAGTTGGATTAATCATTTTCCCTACGGAATAACACAGAAACGTAGATACAATCCTTCAAAGTTCATTGAAAATCTCTTCCATGGCTTGAAGAACCATTTTAATACACTGTATAATTTTTTTTAAATCACAAAAAATCAACCACTCGACTTAGAAAAATGCAATCGATATCAAAACAAACTTCAAAACGGCCTCTATCAACCGGAACACGCTAAATCTTGTACACACGAGACTTCCGTTGTCGCTTAATAACGAAATAAGTAACCTGTTTCTTTTAAGCGATTTGGCAGGTGCGATAAAAGATAAAATGCAGGCGCTTTTAGGCGAACTGGCCTGGAAAGGGTTAACTCACACATTTCTGTGCTACATCTGTATTTCCACATGATACTCCCTGCTCTCAGTTACATCTCCCAAATTTTATCAACATCATGTCTATCCACAATTTTGGTTCTTGGTTTTTGATACATATATTTATGCCCCCCCCCCATATTATGATGTGGACTGTCTAGTATCTTCTCTCTTGGTTGTCCTCCATATCATGTACCATAAAATTTGGCCCACTGCCACACTCAATATTATGTGACAGATGAACAAAAAGACATGCACCATTTTTTTTAAATCTCTGCAATGATTTAGCTTCCCTGTTCAGTTGCAGGCCATTATTTATAATCTATAATAACTCTGACTCTCACGCACATACAGTGAAAACCATAATAAAATGCCATGTTATGACACCAGCTAAATCTAAAATATTTACCACATGCAGGTTCCAAAGGTTGTCATAGCCTGGAGTTGTAGTGGGGATAAGCTCCCACTGTACTTAAATGTTTCTATGGCATGCGCCTCAAATAGCCTTTGACAAACCAAACCCAGCTTCTTCCAGCTTTCCTGTGTGGCTCAGTTCGAGCTGTTTCCACTGACAGGAGAATGGGTGAAGGCGAGCCACTGGCACCTTATAACCAGCTGATCCGGGCAGATAGGGCTCATGATCCTTGGTTGGTAGCCTATCTAGGAGAAGGTAAAACCTCTGCTGCCATGCAGGAAAATCTGTTTACAGGAAAGGCTTTGGGAGTCAACCCAGAGGATAAATCTGAGTAGAGTCCTTAATGCAGTCTAACATTAATTCAAAGTTATTCTGGCAACTCCTGCGACATGGCTGGTACTAAACTGTTTCAGCTACTGCCATTCCTTTGGGCCTACCGGCTATATAGAGAGGGGGAATATGCTGCACGGGCAACAGCTTGATATCCATATAACTGTGACCAAGCCCGCGCCCTGAAAGACACCCCAGCTCCACTCTATGGTGTTTGCACAACACAAGAAGTAGCAACTATGGCGCAACTTTAGATTGGGTGAAAAGAAGCTCTCACAACAAGCAGAAGAGAAAAAAACACTTCGAAAGGAGCACTAGGAAAAAAAGCAGCTGAGGGCTATCACCTCAGGGATACATTCCCATAGGCAGTTATGACTGAAGGGAACTACTATTATTACTACCACATGCAGGCCAAGATTCTCTCCAGCCACATTCACATTTTAACAGTAGACACACTATGTGTGATAAGGAATCCTCTTTTCCACTGTGGCATGCAACAATTTCAGCCACGTGTTCCACATGGAACAAAAGCAGATGATGATCCCACTTACAATATTCACAGCACAAATGGAAGTATGGTATTTTTAAATATGAAACACACTTTCACAATACAATTTATTTAAAGCAGAAGGCAGCAGACAGGAATATAAAACTCACTTTTAATACAATCTTTTTCATTTCCTCATCAGGGGAAGGGAACTCTCGGATGAGAATCAACATGACTTCCCTTGTGTAGTAGTTAGCATACTCAGCATCCATCAGTGGGATTAGATAACCAATAGCCTTCAAGAAAGCAGCAAGACCCTGTCAAAAGATAATATTTTTTATATGATTAACTAAAAGAAAACAAATTAATAGGCAATTAAATGTCTTTTTACACACAAAAGGGGGGAATGTTGGACCTGCTATCCTAAAAGAAACGACAAAATGGTGCACTATGATGCATAACAAAACTGAGGAAAAATTAACAGGCCATAGCAGCTTTATATGAGCACAATGGGAAAAATTTATGTGTAACATTAAAAGCTTAACAGACCCTGGCACAATCACTGGAATGGCTATGCTATGGAAATCAGAAGGAAGGTTAAAGGGAGGTCGACCAAAAACAACATGGCAGAGAACTGTGGAAGCTGAGATGAAAAGCAAGAACCAGAGCTGGCACACCACACGAATTATGGCCACTGACTGAGCACAGTGGAGAGTTTGTTGCTGCCCCACAAGATGGCAGCTGCTGTGGTGGTCACTGATTGCTTTGTCAGTCAGCAGCTTAGGATCCAAGAGGAAGAAGTAGAAGAAAGAAGCTTACAGCAACTGAAGCTCTATAACACCACAAACTGGAACAAAGCTCTATAACACCATAAACTGGAACAAAGCTTGTAAATGACAGATCTGTCTTTTGACATTCATGTCAAGATGATATATCATCATTTTATGCACCCAGAGGTGCATGGGGCACTAAAATATTAGGAAACTCTGACAGAAAACCTGGGTCTAACACACCCACCACTGAGTGATTATGATGCACTAAAATAGTAGGAAACTCTGACAGAAAACCTGGGTCTAACACACCCACCACTGAGTGATTATGATGCACGAAAATAGTAGGAAACTGACAGAAAACCTGGGTCTAACACACCCACCACTGAGTGATTATGATGCACTAAAGTAGTAGGACACTCTGACAGAAAACCTGGGTCTAACACACCCACCACTGAGTGATTATGATGCACTAAAGTAGTAGGACACTCTGACAGAAAACCTGGGTCTAACACACCCACCACTGAGTGATTATGATGCACTAAAATAGTAGGAAACTCTGACAGAAAACCTGGGTCCAACACACCCACCACTGAGTGATTATGATGCACTAAAATAGTAGGAAACTCTGACAGAAAACCTGGATCTAACACACCCACCACTGAGTGATTATGATGCACGAAAAAAGTAGAAAACTGACAGAAAACCTGGGTCTAACACACCCACCACTGAGTGATTATGATGCACTAAAATAGTAGGAAACTCTGACAGAAAACCTGGGTCCAACACACCCACCACTGAGTGATTATGATGCACTAAAATAGTAGGAAACTCTGACAGAAAACCTGGGTCCAACACACCCACCACTGAGTGATTATGATGCACTAAAATAGTAGGAAACTCTGACAGAAAACCTGGGTCCAACACACCCACCACTTAGTGATTATGAAGCACTAAAATAGTAGGAAACTCTGACAGAAAACCTGGGTCTAACACACCCACCACTGAGTGATTATGATGCACTAAAATAGTAGGAAACTCTGACAGAAAACCTGGGTCCAACACACCCACCACTGAGTGATTATGATTATGATGCACTAAACTAGTAGGAAACTCTGACAGAAAACCTGGGTCCAACACACCCACCACTGAGTGATTATGATGCACTAAAATAGTAGGAAACTCTGACAGAAAACCTGGGTCTAACACACCCACCACTGAGTGATTATGATGCATGAAAATAGGAAACTGACAGAAAACCTGGGTCCAACACACCCACCACTGAGTGATTGTGATGCACTAAAATAGTAGGAAACTCTGACAGAAAACCTGGGTCCAACACACCCACCACTGAGTGATTATGATGCACTAAAATAGTAGGAAACTCTGACAGAAAACCTGGGTCCAACACACCCACCACTGAGTGATTATGATGCACTAAAATAGTAGGAAACTCTGACAGAAAACCTGGGTCCAACACACCCACCACTGAGTGATTATGATGCACGAAAATAGTAGGAAACTGACAGAAAACCTGGGTCTAACACACCCACCACTGAGTGATTAAGATGCACTAAAATAGTAGGAAACTCTGACAGAAAACCTGGGTCCAACACACTCACCACTGAGTGATTATGATGCACTAAAATAGTAGGAAACTCTGACAGAAAACCTGGGTCCAACACACCCACCACTGAGTGATTATGATGCACTAAAATAGTAGGAAACTCTGACAGAAAACCTGGGTCCAACACACCCACCACTTAGTGATTATGAAGCACTAAAATAGTAGGAAACTCTGACAGAAAACCTGGGTCTAACACACCCACCACTGAGTGATTATGATGCATGAAAATAGGAAACTGACAGAAAACCTGGGTCCAACACACCCACCACTGAGTGATTGTGATGCACTAAAATAGTAGGAAACTGACAGAAAACCTGGGTCCAACACACCCACCACTGAGTGATTATGATGCACTAAAATAGTAGGAAACTCTGACAGAAAACCTGGGTCCAACACACCCAACACTGAGTGATTATGATGTACATGATGAGGGTGCCAACCCTGTATTAGCCGCTCCAATGGCACATGCATGAAGAAGCAGGGGGTTCTTTTCCTACATCATCTCCTCAGAAAGCCCCACAAACCACATTGGGTAAGATTATACAATAAATATTCCTTATCCACTTCAGATCTGACTTAATGCAACATCTGAATGAGCTCACCTTTCCTCTGTGTTGACGAATACCTTTCCAAAGTGGCTTGAGGACACTGTCAAAAGATTCAATGCCGTAGGGTGTGGCAGCTTCTGCCAGGGCAGCCAGGGCCAAAGCAGTGATGGTTCTTACTTTCTGCTGCTCATCAACTAAACCTGTTCATAAACCAAGGTCAAGACGATTATCAAGTGCATATTTATTAAAAACACAAAACTCATTGAATATTTTTTCAACAAACCAACATATACTTGTGGCTTCTATTTCTATTTTAACAGTCTCAAATATAATTCAAACTCAATCTTGTATTAACTTTCTGTATACAATCTAAATAAATCTACTGATTTTAAGGGGATGCACGGCAGTGAAAATCTGGTTTTAGGTACAAAATATAGATTTTTTACTTTTGAGCTTCTTTTATTAAATAATCGAGGAATCGATTGAGCAAGGTTTTATGACATAAAAAATGCATTTGATGTGTCAATAAGCATATTTTCGGCACTACCCCCAAGCTATGATTTGAAAATGTGTGCTGAAAATGCAAGATTTGCCTCTCAATAATACCTTAGTCGCGCTGAGCACATCGCGAAGTATTTGGTATCGCTGAAAAGGGCATTTCTATGTCTCCCGGATTATAGCAAATTCAAAACCTTTATTTCACATAGCTCTCATTGATTTGACATTCAAAATTTTCCATTGTTTTACGCTAACTTCCTTATAAGGAGAGGTCACGCAGTGACCCCATTCTCTCAGTCAAGGCCCATTCATGAGGCATTGGTGTTTATCTTTCTGATTGGTCATAACAATGCTCAGCTTTGTCTGCGCAAATCCGGAACATAACGACAGGTACTTCCGACCGTAAACAAATAACTTTGTTTCACTGAACGTGGTACAACATGTTTCTCTTGATTACAGTCTAAATCTCATTAAATTGTGTTCTATTACTTCAAAATGGGAAGAGGGACCCAAAGATGCAGCAATAGAGAATGCAGTCAGCGACCCATAGCTTGACTGCTTGCGTCAGGGTCAGCGAACCAGAGCTGACCAAGACCCTACTCCTCCTCCACGTGGTGGTCCTGGAAACAGGCTGCATCACTGCAGTCTGGCTGAGAGAGTAGGGATCGAAGAGGGAAGGCAAACCCGGTCCCAAAAAATGCAGTGCTGAAGTCGGATGTGTCGGCCGAAAGGCGCAGATATCGCAGCTCTGGCGTAAACAGACACAACGCAACCAACGTCCTTTTCAGGACGAACGAGGAAGAAGAAGGAAGAAGAAGAAAAAAAATGGGAAGAAAAGGAAAGAAAGCAAAGCAACTTTCTGCCGTTAGAGCACGTCGAAAGTGTTTAATTTCCAGCAATGTTATGACCGAATCAGCGGTGAATGATAACCAACCTGATGTAGGCTTATCATCAACGTATGTCTGCATACCAGTATCCGATAGGCCTATAGTTCAAATCGCTGATCCAATAGTGCCTTTCACCACTGGCCCAAGTCGATCTGATATAAAAATGAACTTGAGCGCGAGCAAGAATGGTGCTTCTCATAACACTGTCTGTGCTAAACCTACGTACAGAAATATGCAGATCAAATTTTTGATCATTTGGATACCATGCACAACTCTACAGTATTTCAACGTGCCGTCAGCATCGTCCGAGCTGAACATGCTAAGAGTCAGCATCGTACCACTAATAAAAAAGAAGTATTGACATCGCTGTCAGCTTTGATGCAACATGGCTAACCAGAGGTCATAAGTCACTGATAGGTGTTGGCAGTGTTATCGACATCTTGACTGGCATGGTCATCGATACTTACGTTACGTCTTCCTTCTGTTACACCTGCGAGAATACTGGACAGTGGCAACTGAAAAATCAGCGTGACAAATTTGAACAATGGAAAGAAGAGCATCAGAAGGACTGCTGCTGTAATTACGAAGGGTCAGCCGGAATGATGGAAGTAAAAGCCTGTGAGGTTCTCTGGCTTCGTTCAGTGGCAAATCACAAGCTACGCTACACTGTTTTGCTATCAGATGGCGATTCCAAGGCCTACAACAGACTCTGTGACATCGAACCATAGGGTCCAGAAGTTGACATAACCACAGAAGAGTGCATCAACCATGTCGCAAAGCGATTAGGCACTGCACTGAGGACACTGATTACTGACTGCAGGAAACAAAAAGTCACCCTTGGGGGAAATGGCCATGGTCATCTGACTCAAAATGCCATTTGAAAACTGTGTATTTACTACACCATGGCCATCCGCCAGCATAGTACAGCCCCAGAGATGAAACAAGCCATCATGGCTTCCCTACATAATTTTTGTCCGCCAGGCGAAGACTCCTGGTGTTTCTATCAGGCTTCCATGGCCAAAGGAGAAGCTGCCGGACCCCACGTTCATACTCCGCTAGACTACAACCTGCTCCATAAGCACTTAGCCCCTATTTATGAGCGTTTTACTGATCAGCATCTACTCAAGCGGTGTGAGCTAGGTTGCAACTCAAAATGCAGATGAAAGCCTCCACAATGTTATATGGAGTCGTTGCAGCAAGCAGAAATTTGTGTCATTAAAAAAAGCAAATTCAGTGTCCTTGTGGCCATTGGAGAGTTCAACTTTGGTCCATCAGCCAGTGCAGAAATAAAAAAGCTGTATGGCCAAGTATCTGGAAAAAACTCGAAACGCCTTGGACAGGTGCGATTAAGGAAATGTCTGGCCAACATCCAGAAATATGAGGCTGACAAACTTGTAAAAAGAAGAAAACATAGGCAAGACAAAGGCGAGAGGAGGAGCTGCAGGAAGCTGAAGGAGGTGCAGCATACATTTAACAAAAAATTTAAAAACTAACAACCTGTCTAACAGACCAGTCTCAAATTTGGCATGCATGGTTACACATATATATCTTTAAATGATCACATGCTTTTTTTGATATATTTTGTTAAATTTGTCTCATCCAAATAAAGTGTATTTTTTAAAAAAATCTTTAAAAACAGAATTTTAAACTTATCAAAAAAAGCATGTGATCAATTGTTTTAATTGTCAGTCACAACATGTGTGTGCAATTTGATACAGTTTGGTCAATGGGAAACATATGATTTTTGCTCTTGAAAATTGGTGAAAAATCCAATATGGCGGATGGGTTTTTTGGTTACCATGGTAACCACATGTTTTTTTAACTAAATAAACTGTAGAATTTGGTTCATGGACATACACTGTGTCTACTGAGAACATAAAAAGTTTGAAAATGTTATTAGAACAAAAGTTAGTTTTCACTGTAGTGCATCCCCTTAACTAATACTATTTATATTATCTTGTGGAAACGCAGGCAACAGATAGGATAAACACTGAAGAAACTTGCTGTCAGCACTGCAAGGCAGTCCTTGTTCTGGAATCCCCAAGGTAAGAGAGGTACAGGCAGACCAAGGAACATATGGAAAAGAGAAGTGGAGTCAGACATGGCACGACCGTGAGCCGATGGTACAGGAAAACTTAGTACAGGTATGTTGAAGTCCTATGGTCCTTGGGGACGTGAAGGGTGATGAATGAATGAAATGTAGACAAGGGATACCTAATGTTTTGTCTAAGGAACCTAACCACCCCAGCCTCCACGTCCAAGAGGAAAAATGACGTAAAAATATTTTTAAAGAAATTCACGTACAAGACAGCAAAAGACATACCATGTTCAATGATCTCAACCAAGCTTTTCAAGTGGGGCAGGATAGCACAGCCCATCAGGATGGATATCTGCTGCACAATCTTTATGCCAGTATGTCTGGCCTGCCAAGATTTCTTGCTCTTGCACACGGCTTTTAAGAAGGGCAGCAGGGACGGGATGCCCAAAGCTGATGCCACCACTGCAAAAGCACGAGCTGTGGTGTTACGCACGTATTCATCCATGTTGTCAATATCAGGACGCATTGTAGCAATCATGGTGGCCAGACCTGCAGCCTGCAAAAGCCAAAGCAAGAATGTTAATGTTTAAAAAATACCAACAACAGAATTTTAACTTAAAAATGATAGCAGTAACTACAGGTCTGAGGTACAGACAACGCAAACCAATGTGCATTTGCAAATCTGCTGGTCAGGAAGGTTGTGCATGAACACCAGAAATAACTTAACACAAACGAAAAAAAAAATGATGGTTACTAGTTATAAATGTACTTCTACATCACACAAATAACAAATGATGGTTACTAGTTATAAATGTACTTCTACATCACACAAATAACAAATGATGGTTACTAGTTATAAATGTACTTCTACATCACACAAATAACAAATGATGGTTACTAGTTATAAATGTACTTCTACATCACACAAATAACAAATGATGGTTACTAGTTATAAATGTACTTCTACATCACACAAATAACAAATGATGGTTACTAGTTATAAATGTACTTCTACATCACACAAATAACAAATGATGGTTACTAGTTATAAATGTACTTCTACATCACACAAATAACAAATGATGGTTACTAGTTATAAAAATGTACTTCTACATCACACAAATAACAAATGATGGTTACTAGTTATAAATGTTATAAATTCTACATCACACAAATAACAAATGATGGTTACTAGTTATAAATGTACTTCTACATCACACAAATAACAAATGATGGTTACTAGTTATAAATGTACTTCTACATCACACAAATAACAAATGATGGTTACTAGTTATAAATGTACTTCTACATCACACAAATAACAAATGATGGTTACTAGTTATAAATGTACTTCTACATCACACAAATAACAAATAACAAATGATGGTTACTAGTTATAAATGTACTTCTACATCACACAAATAACAAATGATGGTTACTAGTTATAAATGTACTTCTACATCACACAAATAACAAATTATAGGTTGTTGCTGAGGCTCATTGTTCTTTTGCAACCAATGTGAAGCTGAAGAATCTGCATGAGTTCTGAAGTTGCTGCATACCTGTCAACCTGTACGAATTTTTCGTACAATGTACGGATTTTTGATACTTTTAGCAGTGTACAGCCATGCAGGCTCATTGTACGGATTTTTCTCCCCCCTCTCCAAAAAAAAAAATAATTAAAATTAAAATTTTTTTTTTTTTTTTTTAAATTAGAAAAATATTTTCCAACCCAAGGTTTTTTAAAATTTTAAATCAGAAAATATTTTCTAGCCCAGGTTTTTTTTTTTTAAACCAATTTTTAAAATTTTTAATTCCGGAAATCTCTGCGTTCGTTTTTAAACTGAGGTCTCTCCCAGCAACCAATCAAAACCCTTTATACCCAACAATTCGGCAAACACTTTGAATTCGGCCTCATACGCTTTCGGTTTTCAGCGTGACATGACGTATTTTTAAAGTTACCCGTTATCAACGACGACGCTTGCTTGCCACCACACTTTGACGCCATTTTGTTTAAAAAAGCTAAGTACTTATAACTTGGTTAAATATTGCTGCTGTTTTGCTTTGTTGCAATTTAATCGCTGCCTTAATCTTTCCAGTTAGGCCTATACCTTGCCCTTCAATATATTTCCGATAAATTGTCATAATATTCTGTGTAGGCCCTACATAACTAGAAAAATAAAGTTTGTTTGCGTTGAGTAGGCCTACTTTATGCCAGCGCTCGAGATTCACTGCTTTATTTTTTAATAAAGTGGCAATCTGTTATCACTGGTCTAGGCTACCAACTCTTAAATAATAATTTTGTAAATTTTTGGTGGTATGTTTTTTCTTCCTAGATTTGATATCTTGCCCTTCAATAGCCTATATTTCCGATAAATTGTCATAATATTCTGTGCAGGCCCTACATAACTAGAAAAAAAAAGTTTTTTTTGCGTTGAGTAGGCCTACTATATGCCAGCGCTCGAGATTCGCTGCTTTATTTTTTTAAAAAGTGGCAATCTGTTATCACTGGTCTTCTTCCTTGTTCGTCCTGAAAAGGACGTTGGTTGCTTTGTGTCTGTTTACGCCGGAGCTGTGATATCTGCGCCTTTCGGCCGACACATCCGACTTCAGCACGGCATTTTTTGGGACAGGGTTTGCCTTCCCTCTTCGATCCCTACTCTCTCAGCCAGACTGCAGTGATGCAGCCTGTTTCCAGGACCATCAATCACTGGTCTAGGCTACCAACTCTTAAATAATAATTTTGTAAATTTTTGGTGGTACGTTTTTCTTCCTAGATTTGATATTCTGTTCATAATTTTTGTTTATTTTGTTGTTGTTGTTGTTGCTGTTAGCCGTTTGCTTTGTCCGTTGTATTTTTTAATCATTCTTTTCGTCTACAAAGATTATTAGTTGAAATATTTCATCCACTGAATGATGGCTGAGCCTAATTCAAAGAAACAAAAGCTGACTACGAAAGATCATTTTCAATGATGAAAAAAATCCACACAGACTGCAGGAGGTCCATGAATGCGGACACACTCACTTCTATTTTACAATGTAAGATTAACATTGATACATGCTGTGCAGACTTTAAGCCCACAAATGCAATTCTGCAAAGTGCTAAAAGTGCATGTGTTGATTATAATACAAAACACTGTACATCGAAAGAATAGTGTACCTCATGATCACAAAGTTTTTTATATGTAAAGAACAGCATGAGACTATTAGCATGTTTTATATCACAATAATTCAAATGCTAATAGATTTGTATATGTCATTTCTCATTTTAAAACTGTATTGCGTATAATTTTTAAATATATTTTTTGCGTAAGGATTTTTGGGTGTGGTGTTTGTAAGGATTTTTTTGGTCCGGCGTACAGATTTTTGTCTCAGGAGGTTGACAGGTATGTTGCTGGGTTGTTCTGAATAGTGTTTGCGATTGTTGGGGAGACTAATTATAGCTTTCTTCTTTCTGTGAAGTGAGACCCACATGCTGAACTGTCTCATATAGATGGGTACAGTTGTGGCAATTAGGCTCATGTGAGGAGTTTGTTTAAGTGGTCATTGTCTGGTGTGCTCGTTCTTAATTAGAAGGTTGTCCTTGCTGGATAAAGGGTATAAAATAAGAACAGGACTTCAGCTTCATCAGGCATGTTGTTGTTGTTGTTTGTTGTTGTTTAACTAGGGCTGCTGAACTTCTCACTCTTTAGCAGCCAATACCAAGTTGAAGACTCCTTGGTATTATCTAACACTGTAGATCTAGGCTTTTCCTGTGACTCTTCTGCCATTCCGAAATGTGCTGAGTTGAAGTCATGAGCTCGTTTCTCCAGCTTGGCTTGCATTTAAAAGATCGTCACATCTGGTCCCAAGCTAGGAGTAAGAAGTGTGCGGCATACTGTGCATTCCCCGCCATCCAAGGGGCTCTCCAACTACGCAGAGCTAAAATACCATACTCTGGTTCTGGGCTCTCCCAAGGAATTGTCACGTCCTGCACAGAGCTACTTCTCAGCTTCCCCTGCCTATCACTGGGTCCACAGTGAGATCCTTTTGTATGCCTCAAGTGACTTCTCCAAGCTAAGTGTGCAGTGCTGGGTTCTCAACAAGTTTCACCATAGGGGGAATCCTGGAAGTGTGTGGATTATTTCAAGAGCCAATGAGGATGTAATTAGCCTCACAGACATAGGTTCACTTCCACGTACATATATTGTAGCACTGTGTATAGCTGGTGGTCATATAAGGATGACTCCAGATATGCCTCCATGCTTCCTCAGGCATGTCATTAAGAAAAGGTAAAGGTAAAGGATCCCGTAAGGTAAAGGTAAAGGATCCCGTTACATGCCTATTGACGCATATTGGGAATATGGTGTTAGGCACATATTTTCTCGACCATTGGCACACTAGGGGTGATGTGGTCAGCATCACGCCGGCTGCCTTAACCTTCCCAGAGTTACTCTGGTACCCAATTTGTGAGGCTGGGTCGACCCTGGAGCCGTTTGTGGTCTAAAAAATCCCACCTCAACTGGGGATTGAACCATGGACTACCGAGCTAGGAACCCAGTGGACTAACCACTGTGCTACCGTGGCTCCATCTCATTAAGAACTGACTGGTTGGTTGTTCGTCCATCACGGGTGATGAAGACCACTCTGTTCATCCAATTATTTAAGAATATGTTAGGTTAGTCTATGGGTACGAAGGTGACTGAAGAGCCCGATGCGGGCCTGGAAAGATCTTGGACAGTGTGGGCAGGGAATGTTTGCTTCATGTGAAGGTTTTATTTCACGGTCCTTTCTAGCTTGTCTCCGCTGTTCTGCTGCTGCTCTTCTGGATGATTCGCATGCTGCTGCACCTTTACGAAGAGATGTGCGCCAAGCAGTTCGGTCTTGCGCAGCAGCTTCCCATGTGTCTGGGTTTATGTCAAAGGTTTTCAATGACGTCTTTAACGTGTCTTTGAAGCGCTTCTTTTGGCCACCATGGGAGCGTTTACCCTTCTGCATTTCACCATAAAAGAGTATCTTTGGCAGTCGATGGTCTGGCATGCGGACTACATGACCTGCCCAGCGAATTTGTGACTGCATCAGAATAGTATCAATACTAGGGATACCAGCTCTGTCAAGAACGGCGGTATCCGGGATCTTGTCTTGCCATTTGATGTTCATTATCTTCCTGAGACAGACTGTATGGAAGTGGTTTAGCTTCTTTACGTGGCGCCTGTATACAGTCCATGTTTCACATGCATATAGCAGCACTGGAAGCACCGCAGCTCTGTATACCTTCAGCTTTGTCTGTAGACTAATGCCACTTCGATGCCAAACGTTGGTGTATAGTCTGCCAAATGTGCTGCTGGCTTTGGAGATCCTGGTGTTCACCTCATCATCAATGACAATGTTCTGGGATAGTGTGCTACCAAGGTATGTGAATCTGTTCACAACATTCAGTTTCTCACCATTAACCTTGATGACTGGCTCAGTATAAACTGTGCCAGGAGCTGGTTGGTACATGATTTCTGTTTTCTTCGTGTTGATGGTAAGCCCAAAGTTGGCGCAGGCTTCGGAGAATCTATCCACACTATGCTGCAGATCAGCCTCTGAGAAGGAATTGAGGGCACAATCATCAGCAAACAGAAGATCTCTGATGGTGTGTGATTTGACCTTGGTTTTTGCTTGAAGCCTCCTAAGGTTAAACAATTTTCCATCAATACGATAACTAATGTCGATTCCTGTGTCCCCGTCTCTAAAAGCATCAGTCAGCATAGCAGAAAACATGATACTGAACAGAGTCGGTGCAAGTACGCACCCTTGTTTAACTCCATTTGAGACGGGGAAAGGCTCTGATAGCTCACCGTTTTCCTGAACTCTAGCCTGCATTCCATCATGCAGTTGCTGCACTATTGTGATAAATTTCTTTGGGCAGCCGTATTTTGCCATGATCTTCCATAGACCCTCTCTACTGACCGTGTCGAACGCCTTTGTCAAGTCGATGAAAGCTGTGTACAGGTCACAGTGCTGTTCTTGGCATTTTTCTTGTAGCTGTCTTGCAGCGAACACCATATCTGTGGTTCCACGTTCTTTCCGGAATCCACACTGACTTTCAGGTAAAAGACCTTTGTCAAGATGAGCCGTAAGGCGATTCAAAAGGATTCTGGCGAATATCTTCCCAGCGATTGATAAAAGAGAGATGCCTCGATGATTGTTGCAGTCTTGGCGATTACCTTTACGTTTATATAGATGTATAATTGAGGCATCTTTGAGATCGTGTGGGATGGTTTCACTCTGCCACATTTGCTGGAAGATCATATGAAGTTTCTCTATCAGAACTGCACCGCCATCTTTATAAACCTCAACAGGAATTGAATCGGAGCCAGGGGCCTTTCCACTAGACAGTTGACGAATCGCTTTTTTAGTTTCCTCCAGAGTTGGTACATCATCTAATGCTTCATTTATAGGAATTTGGGGCAGGCGGATGATGGCTTCGTCGTTAATAGATGATGGCTGGTTCAAGATATTATTAAAATGTTCAGCCCAGCGTTGGAGAATTTTTTCCTTGTCTGTAATTAGTGTTTTTCCATCTGCATTAAGGAGGGGAAATGATCCTGATGATGTTGGACCATAGACCGCTTTGAGTGCAAGGTAAAAGTTTTTCAAGTCATGGCTGTCAGCAAAGCCTTGGATCTCATCTGCTTTATTACTCAGCCATGAATCCCGCATCTGGCGTAGTTTATGTTGGACGATTCTACGCATGTTGTTGAAAGCGTCTTTCTTGGATGTAGATTTTGGATCATTTAAATATGCTTTATGGAGATGGTGTTTCTCAGCCAACATCTGCTTTATATCATCTGAGTTCTCATCAAACCAGTCATTTTGTTTCTTGATGGAAGGACCCAGGACCTCTGTAGCAGTGTTGTAGATCTGCTCACTTAGGGCTGCCCAATTTGTTTCCACACTTTGGCCGTCTAGCGAGATAGATTTGAGACGGTCTTCTAAGGTGTCAGTAAATGACTGTTTGATTGTTGTCTTCTTTAGTTTGGTGACATCCAGCCTCTTTTGAGTTTTCTTCCCCTGAGGGCGCCTGGCTGGTTGGATACGAACTTTAAGTTTAGATACAATGAGGCGATGATCAGTCCAGCATTCGGCACCACACATGGACTTGGTCACCCGGACACCTTGCCTGTCCTTCTTCCTAACAATTACATAGTCAATTAGGTGCCAATGCTTTGAGCGAGGGTGCATCCAGGAGGTCCTGTTGCGGGTAGGAAGTCGAAAAATGGTGTTGGTGACAAGGAGGTCATGTTCTGCGCAAGTCTGGAGGAGACGAAGTCCATTACTGTTACAGCGACCCACGTCGTACCTACCAATAGTGCCATTCCAGGAGATGTTATCTGAGCCTACTCTTGCATTAAAGTCACCAAGAATGATGAGCTTATCTGCTTTAGGAACTGATGCAATGACTGCATGTAGTTCTTCGTAAAACTTATCCTTGACATCATCCTGGTTTGTCACAGTTGGTGCATACGCGCTAATGATGGTGGCATGTTTTCTTCCATAGAACAGAGGGATCTTGACCGTCATGAGTCGGTCATTTATTCCCTTTGGGGGCCCCGCTAACTTGCTGACAATTGCTGTTTTGATTGCAAATCCAACCCCTGCTTCTCGTCTTTCTTCAGTTCCTCTTCCGCTCCAAAAGAATGTATAACCTGCACCCTTTTCGCAAAGTTGGCCCTCGCCTGCAAGTCGAGTTTCACTCAGTGCTGCTATGTCAATGTTGTACCTGGCCAGTTCTCTCCCAATCAGGGCAGTTCGTCTCTCAGGTCTGTTTGCATTAAAGTCTTTGTCAAGTAAAGTGCGCACATTCCATGCGCCTAGAATGAGGGGGAAAAATCTGTCCTTTCTTTTTCTTATATGTCGACCGCCGAAGTAGGGTACCCACCAACCGCGGTAAGCTGGTTAGGTAATGGTGAAGCAGGCAATGTTTAGGGCACCTTTTCTAGCCCCTTCCTCATGCCATGGAGGTGAGCAGTGCTTTCCTAAAGAGGGCTGCTCAGACACTCAGGGGGCTGCCGAATCCCACTGCTGCTCCGATCAGTGGAAGACGACCATATGGCCTGAGCCGCCTGTGTGTAGGTCTGCGACTACGACTGCCAGCGTACCCACGCCTGCCGCTTCGCCGCTCGCCCATCGCCACAGGACTTGTTGTGAGTGGATGGATGAATGGATGAATGGATGAAAGAGTGACTTGCGCGGTGATTTGGATTAAAGTGAGGAAGAGTTGCGCAATTCGTCGACCTCACTCTCTCGCCTGGGTCCATCTCAATCCAGTGGCAAGACAAGTCAAGACGACTGGAGATGAAGTCAGGTGCAGTGGATGACCAGGGCTTTCTACGTGCCTCGCCGTGCTCCTTACGCTCCACAGCGCATTGCTGGTAATCGAACTGACTATTAATGAGGTTGAGCATGGTGCTGGCAATTTGAACATGAATAATAAACTGCTGCAGCAACCACCACCACAAATGCACTGATGCAGGAATGTTGTAGCAGGGATAGCTAGCTACTGTAGTGGGTGGCTCCATGTGGAGTGACAAGAGAAATAAAATGAGTGAAAAACAAAAAAAGAAACATGTAACAAATAGTATACGAGGCAACATAAAACCTTCTTATATGAGGTAGATTAACAAGATGACAGTTAAAATGGAATGAGAACAATGGCTGTTAAAATAGTAAAACTTTCAATATAAATGCCTCACCTTTGCCAAGTTAGAGATGATCTCTCTGCCTTCTACTCTAGCATAGTAATCTTCATCAATCAACAGCGGTTCAATCACAACGAGAATCTTGTGAACGTATGGTCGCACAAGGTCATCGAGCTTGTAGAGAATTCTGTCAATGACCTTGACCAAAAGATGTCGCTCTTGATCTTCCAGCGTTGGTGACATTAGCAATGGAAGGATCTGATTAAACAGAGGACCGGCTCCAAACTCCCGTGCCTTGTCTGTAATCTGACGCAGTGCAGCCTGTCAAAAAGATGCAGTAAACTTTCAAACACAAGTTAATAACTCACTACAATTAGTACGGCACATGATAATGACAATGTAAACGGAATGACCTGAAACCGACTTTAACTGTAGCATTTCCCAAAGCTTCTGAGCTGTCTACTCTTGGCAGACTAATGACATTCTTACAAAAGTGCAGGTTTTCTGCAGTCTGTCCAAGGTGCGATTAAAAAATGATATTTGCCAAGATGTCATCAAGACAGTATCTGCCATATTAAAGTTACTATTTTGAATATGACACTTTCATTGGTCAACATGAATCCAACCTGTCAATTCTTAATAAGTAAACAGAAAAGATTAAGTAGCACTGGTTAAAAACTCCATGGGAGATGAAAGGCATAGCAGACAAAATCATCAAGGAAATTAATCCTCACCCCTTTTTTCCCCATAAACAGAGTAAGAAACCAGCAGCAAAAACCCCCCCCCCCCCCCCCCCCCCAAAAAAAAAAAACGATCCACACCTTTCTCAAAATACATATTACAAAAAAAAAAAAAAAACAGTGACAACAATTCTCACCTTCCTAAAAGAAAAAAATAAACAGAAAAAAAGCACAAACGCAGTAGTGAAAACTATCCTCACAGTTCTCATTAAACAGAAAAAAACCAGTGAAAACAATCCTCACTGTTCTCATTAAACAGAAAAAAATCAGTGAAAACAGTTCTCACTGTTCTTATTAAACAAGACATAACCTTCTTCGCTGTTCTCAAAACAAAAGATGGAAAATCTAGTACAGTAGACATTAAAAAATCCGGCAACCTCCGGACCTGAGGAGTGCCGGATTTTTTATGGTTATATATTCTGTATTTATTTAACAGAAAATGACTACCTGTACACTTTATCTGCGATCGACAATGCACGATGTTTACGTTTTACACCACTTCTTTTATTTGCTGAATCCGTAATGGGGCTAAACAGCAGCAAATAAATGATAAAATGAGAAGGAATGAGCAGGAATGCCTGTTAACACGTGCAAACAAGACCCAACAGCTGCATCAAAACATAAACTGCTCCAGAAAACAGTGGCGCGCCAACGCGGTAAATTTTAAAATGCGCTCTGAAATCCATGCCGGAAATCTGAAGGAACCGGATTATCGATGGCCGGATTTTTGAATGTCAACTGTAGTACCATCGTAATTAGGACTGTTCTAGTTGGACCTGCATGGGCTAGGTTTTGAGGTCGTGCCATATCTTCTGGTTGCAGACCATTTCTCTTCTTGTTACTTCAACCACCTTCCTCAGATACCTCATTTCTGAGGTTTAGAGCTGGCTTTTGTGGGTTTAGTCATTGCCCATGACTCGCATCCATAATATAAAAAACAAGAAGAAACTAGCATTAGAAATGATCTCTACCATTCTCATAAAACAGACTAAGAAACTAGTAGTGAAAACAAGCCTCACCTTTCTCATGGGTGGAGTACCATTCTTTATCTTCAGAAGCAACTTCATTATCTTTCTGTCTTTCTGTTCTTCTGGTGACAGTGTGTCCTCGTCTACATCCACCTATAAGAAATAGTGCATCAAATTAGTGCTACTAAACATATAATCAATCAAATCAACACTAACTCCTTGACTACATACAACAATATATCATCTGGGTCTTTGTGTTCATCACTATGACCGGACAGTATACACTGTCATGCCATCTTTATTAACCACTGAGAGCTGACGAGTTGTGAAGTCTTACAGACTTATCTGATGTGTGCTGTGTTAAGTAGTGCAAACAACCTTTCTTATATTATGTGCTCTGTAGAACTGTTCTCATTTTATATGTGCTGTCTTAAGTAGTACAAGCAATTGTTTTTATTTCCTGTGTGTTGTGTTTAGTACAAACAACTTTTATTATTTTTAATGTGCTCTGTTAGGTAGTACAAACAACTTTTATTATTTTAAATGTGCTCTGTTAAGTAGTACAAACAACTGTTCTCATTTTATATGCGCTCTGTTAAGTAGTACAAACAACTGTTTTAGTTAATATGGGCTGCGTTAAGTAGTACACACCAGAAGCTTGTCAAAGTACTGCATATCATCAGGCTTCATCATAGGCAGGTTGCCCTTGGGCTGCATGTCTACTATCATGTCTTTGCTGCTCTTGTTGTCAGGTGTCTGCATGCGGAAACCCATCGGGGTGCCAGCTATTGGAGTTGGCGTAGCTAACAGTTTGCGAGCAGGTGTGCGGATTGGTACATACCCAGCTGGTGGGGGCAGAACCTGTGGAAATGTTCAAATCAATATTCAAATATTTTGCATGTAATTAACATATCACACATAGGAATCTGGCAAACACGCATATACATTAAATAAAAATACAATAGTGTGGTCACTAAAGATACATTTTATAGTTTCATGAAGCAAAGAGAAAGAAGAGAATAAATGAAACCATAAAAGAGTTTAACAAAGCATCAGCTATTATGAGAAAGTAATGTAATCAATTGTCATTGTGTTCTCCTAAATTCAAAAACAAAATTGTCATCACAAGATTCTGTATTTAGCTTAGTTCTCACTTTCTTTCCCCGACTGATTTCATCAGATTTACCAGCCATGTAAGGCTCATATCATTTAAAAACAAAAAAGTTTTTGTATTTAGCTTATTTCTCACAATCTTTCCCCGACTGATTTCCTACGCGTGTCCTGGCGGAAACTTTATGGTTTTTTGCTTTGTGCTGGTACGACATACACTTCTTATTTTCGTGTACCCAATCATTGAATTGTATCCAACTTTACAAGTGTTACGATCATTAAGTAAGCTACGAAAAATGTTGGAGGAAAAATATTGATTTGTTTACTGTAGAATCTCATGTAACGTACAATAAGTTCAAAATCATGCACAATAACTTTTTTTTAAAAACTGAGCTTAACAATTTAGTTTTTTAAAATTTATTTTAATATGTATTAACTCTTTGACTCTGGAACACAGAGCGGTGCAAAATTGTAACTGCAGTGCCACCGTAACGCTCAGAGTGTTGTTTTTAGTTTTTCATGAATAAACCCCAAAAATCGTCCGTTTAATGCAGTTCATATTTTAAAACTCATAGAATGACTTCCGCTATTATTTAAACAACTAATTTGAGTGTAGTTAAGCAGCAAGTGTGCGTGTTTTGATGTTATTATCACAATTTGTGTGATGTTCACATGTTTGCGTTTTTCGTTGTTATTGCTACAGAAATATGTCACGCTTTATTATATTTACATTTTCTAAGTCTCCTAAGCGAATAATTTTGTCAAACTACTTAGAAACATTGCTGACAGACATTGACGATGATTGTTTGGTAGTCACAGTTTGTTGTCAAATAACAGAATCGGTGCAGAAAAGCTAGACACATTAGATTTAGTTGATGAGTGGGCATAGTTCTATTTTGGCCGACCGAAAAGCAACAAAACTAGACCTACAGTAACATCTAATCACTAGTCCTAGGTAGAAGACGATGCTAGGGATACTATTAAAACATTAAACAAATTTAAGAAGTTTTTAATGATGGTATTCTTCTTTATTTGTTTGAAAACTATGTAATGTAATATTGCATAACTTATTTTGTTCTTATAAGGGACCACAGTAAAAACTGGTGTGTATAACACTAAATGTACTAGCTGTGGCCATAATCAATGTTTTTTTTACTTCGTAAATGGATTACCTTGATGTTTGAAAACTAAAAAGAAAGTTTTATTGTCTACAACAGTAATTTGTCTTTGGTAAGCTCGTATTCTACAGCTAACTTTTTAGTGTTTTTCAATTTTACATGCAAAATGTTTTAAGTTTATAAAACGTACTTGTGTTAATACTACCAAAATCACTATATATTGCAATTCTCTATCTATTTTCCTACAGTTTGGTATATAATAAGTACATGTTCACAGAAAAGATTAACATAAAATTTACACTAAAAGACAGTACACTTCACCGCTTAGAATTTTTCAAAAAATAATTACGGCACAGGGTGGAAAATAATTATGGAGTCAAAGAGTTAAACTTCCCACACTGTTACTACCACAACATTGGTTCACAAGCACAAACACAAAATATAACAGGAAGACACCTTTTTAGAAGAAAACTAATCGTTGAAGAAAAATGAAATCTTTTCTATTAACTAGAAACATTCGATTATTGTGAATATCACTGTGTCCCAAATCCTCTGTGCTGATGTTATAATAATGGTAAGATGATATTCAATATGACATAAGCAAACAAATTCAACCAAGACGTTTTTGACTTTCATAAATGGTGATTACACAGAATAGAAGGATTGAAACGGTACAACATGATCATCAGTGTGGAACTGAGGACAAGAACCAGCAGGACAAGAGATGATAAGACAACATTTAAGATGGATACAACACACATTGAGGAACCCTATTCACACATTTCTTGTTCTGGAATCTCCAGGGTGAGAGAAGCAGAGGCAGACACATACACAAAAAACCCAGAGAACTGGATGCAGAAATGAAAATGCCGAAAACTATGAAAGACCTTGAGCCGATGGCATGTGGACTTGGCCTGAGTTTGTTGAGGGCCTATGCTCCCTGGGGAAAGGAAAGGTAATGAATGAAAGAAACAATTTCACCGTATCCTCAGTGGCGGTGACAGAATATCGTCTATATAGTAATGGTAAAATGTGTTTACTTTGATGTTACACACTTACACAAAACTTCACCCAAATCATCAGTGGCGGTGACAGAATATCGTCTATATAGTAATGGTAAAATGTGTTTACTTTGATGTTACACACTTACACAAAACTTCACCCAAATCATCAGTGGCGGTGACAGAATATCGTCTATATAGTAATGGTAAAATGCATACATGCCACACGCTATGGTTTACCCATAATCTGTACGGGCTGTTTGCGTTTTCAGATGTGTACGGCCCGTACAAACGTCTGTACGGGTTTTTTCGCCTAATTATTAAACATACATATAAATCGATCGTCTTGTGCCACTACCGTAGCCGTAATTTGAGTCATTTTTAATGTTATTTGCAAGAGAGTTAGCTTCCGTTTCCGATCTTTATTTAGTAATTGGAGTATCCGCGTTTATTTTCTGTGAATTTTTAAAATTGCAATCAATCGGCATCGAACACGCTGCCATTTTTGCTCTAATTTTAATGGATTCTGACTCCGATGCGATGACGAGATCTTTGTCTTTATTAGCGCTAATATCGGTTTTCAGAATATGGGTGATGGCAGAGATGGAAACGAAAGTAGAATGTCATTGCTAGTATGTATAATTTTAGGGGTTAGGATTAGGTTTATCGGAAAGGTTTAGGGTTACGGCCGAATGTCACTGCTGACGAGGGCGTTTGTTGCTTTGCTGGGGGGGGGGGGGGGGGGGGGGGGGGGGGGGGGGGGGGGGGGGGGGGGGGGGGGGGAGGGAGGGGAGACTTTATTATTGGATGATATATTATGATGAGGGGGGATGCAAAGAGAAGGAGGGGAGTTGCGATGGGGGGGCGACGTGCATTATCTATGATGGTCGTGGGGGGGTAATTATGGTTTCATGTGGATTGTAGTGTGGACACAAAAGTTGTAGGTACTACATAGTTCTTTTCATCTTCTTTTATACATACACAGATTTGTTGATCTGAGGGCGGATAGCATAGTGAGTGTTCTGATTTGATGCAATTAAAACAATATGGTGACGCTATGAGTAGTGACACACACTCATCAAAATTTTTGTAGGGTGTAGGAGTACACAAAGTGGGGGGAGGGGCGGAGTATTGGGGGGAGGGGTAGGGGTGTGTTTGTTGGTTAGGTCTATATGATTTGAGTATATATGTGACAGTTTTTTTTTTTATAATATTTGTGGGAGTTTTAATAGAAGTTTGAAATAAAAAATAAAAATAGTTCGGCAGAATTTTTCAACTTGAATCTACATAACACTCTCTAATGCGTCTTGCTGACTACAAGTGTTTTTTTTTCGCTAATGAAACATTCATATCATTCTACACAAACTAATCTAGTATGGTTTCTCTTCTACTCTGCCGATTCTACAACTCTCAATTCTATTTACTATTACAATTCTAACAATGTCTCACAATTTAAAATTTACATAGCAGAAGTATGTCACACTTGAGAGTACATTTAGCGCCATCTCAATAAAACTCAATGCAGTATACTGTACCTAACTAACAGTATCAATGACGATCTTTCGTTATACACCTATCACTACCAGTAAGCGCAAAGGCAACAAAGCGCCCTCGTCAGCAGAGACAGGAGTAGAGGTGTTGCTGTAAAACAAACAGAAATAGCGCTCTTAGTGCGACTGAGAACACCTAGAGTCGATCAACACCCGCTTCGGAAGCGAACTATACACATCACTAGCAATCGCGACATTCATGACTATAAGTCCGTCTGTCCATCTCAACAGCCATCCACAGCGCATCCTATTATCTGCAAAACTGACTCAGTTGACGATTGCTCATCTGGTCTGTATAAATGACAATAATCAAGCGCACAGAAATAAGACTAAATGACAGACACTACACGACACACACAAACTTTTTTTACAAGCGTGCAAACAATAAACTCGTACAAACATTGTTTTGAGTTTAAAATTAAACAAAGACCCTTTTTTAACAAGCGCAAACTCCTATTAAATATATACCATAGATTGCCCGTCTCACTCGCATTCAGCTGTAACTGAGATACAGATTTAATCTTCATTAACACATTAGAGACAATATAACTGCTTTTCTTGATACTGTTGCTCTTTCATTCTCTTTTTCTCTTTTTTTTTCTGATCTTTGATACACCGGTTTTGCTGGTCTTTGGTACGGGCTTTCTTAAAATCTTCTTGTAGCACAGCGCTTCCTCCGTCATCGCCGAGGTGTGCGTGTCCTCTGATTAGCCAGCGATTAATATTGTGTTTACTGTGATGTTACACACTTACACAAAACTTCACCCAAATCATCAATACTGATAGTCAAGTGAAGGTAACCTACCTTGTAGCCAGGTGGGAACAACAGCTTCTCAAAGCACATTCACACCATCAAATAAGACGCGGAGACGTATCTGTTCCAATCTCACTACAAATATAAAGATCGCAAACCCGTGAAGCGCTAACTGCTATCTTGCCAGAATGACCACGCCTGGATTCGTAATAGACATGACTCCAAATACGCGACGTAAGTTAGGCACAAGACGATCTGATTGATATGTATGTTTTAATATCCGGTCAGTGCAAACAGCCTGGACACACTTGTGACACAGGAACACGATGGTTAGCTCGGCCAAGGCCCGTCACCTACAGGCCTTGCCACCTGTATGATGTAAACACACACCTAGAGAGTTCATGGTTGAGGAAGATATCATGAAAACGATCCACACACCAGCCCTGTCAGTATTCCCTGAGGAGGTACAACATTCTATCACGCGTGGATGGGTTGTTCTCATCTCATCTGCACACTTGTTGTGGGGAGGGGGGGGGAGGGGCGGGGAGGCCGGGAGGGGGGGGGGGGGGGGGGGTGGGAAGGGTGGGGGGGGGGGGGATAGTCGGAGGGGGGAGGGGGGGTATGGGGGCGGGGGGGGAGGGGGGGGGGGGGGGTGGGGGGGGGGGGGGGGGGGGGGGGGGTGGATTTGACTAATAGTTAGGCTGACGACATATTGTCGTGTGCTCACTGCTGGGTCGAGCCATCATCCACCTATGAGTATCATATTTGACGGCTTATTGCTGGCACTAGGTGTGGGTGTTGCCTTTCCATCAGTCCTCCTCCTCGAGTTCTTAATGTGTCATTGGGTGTCTCTGCCCAACCACATCCCATGGCAGGTGGGATTTAACCTCTGCGAATCAAGTAGCGAAATCACATCATGTAATTCAACACAACTCATTCTCATACATCATGAGCGCACACAGAAGCTGTCTCATATGCTGTACTACCTGACCACTCTTGAGAACTGAACAAAAAATTGAGTATTTATGTATATGCTTAAGTGAATCATGGTGAGAGATGCGAGAGAGTTTGGTACGTGAATAGGAGGAGAGGTCACGTAGGGAGTGATATGACGCAGTAGAGCTTGAGATACACTAAGTGAACTGCACTAACACAGGTATAGTAGTCTACTTAGTGAGCGACTAATCCAGATGCGACAGAGGAGTAACATCTAGTGACCTCTACAGCGCGAGGAGACACAAACCGAGCTTGATGTATCGGCAATGTGCCTCTAGCAGTCGGTTCTTGTGCTATTTTACTTCACTGCGAGAACCAGATTGCCATAGTTAGTGATGCACAGCTGGATTAGGGGATGGAGTCGCTATATATCTCTCTCTCTCTACACTGAGGAACAGTAATATGTGAAGAAGCGTGTTAGTACTAGGATCTGACTACGTGAGACAGGATTGGTATGGACAGGATGCAGAGGATGAGAGTGTGGAGGTCATGTGGAGACAGGGAGTATGGAGCGGATGGGGGAGGGCACATAGCGTGGAAAGAGCGCGCGCGCGTGAGAGGGTGGGGTGTTCTGCGAATTGACTGACACTAGTTCAGATAAAATTTTCATAGACAAGATGGGTTGTTAAGATTATATTGATTTATAGGTATGAAGGTAGCTGATGATGTATAAGGGATTGTGTATGCTGATTGTGGGTGGGTAGGTTGGAAGGATGAGGTGAGTGGACTGGATGGGACAGTGGGAGGGGTGGGAGGGTCATGAGAGGGAAAGGAGGGGATAAAGGGGGGAAGAATAAGGGACATTCATTGAAGGTGATCAATAGTGTGTATATAAGAGAGTGGTTGGTACTGGGTAGTTAAAGAAGACTACTGTCTGGAGGAGTGATGATGATTGGGAGTGAATGAGGAGCTGTGTCAATTGTCATATTTAGTTAGGGGGAGGAGGTGGGTTTATTCTGTGTGGGGGATGCGCAGGGATAGGTGACGGTTGCGGGACTAGGAGTGACGGGATGAATGTGAGGTGTTGAGTATGTCTGATTCATGTGTGATATAAAGCAGTAGAGGTATTAGGAGTGTTGGTGTGATAGGTTCATTTAGGGTGTGTGGTGGTGGGGATGGGGGACACACAGGTGGGAGAGTATGTTATTTGTTGAGGGTGACATGAGGTGTGAGACTGGAACATTCAATATGATATAGGTGTGGATAGTTGATAGTTGATTAGGTTGGGGGGGTGGAGGACGTGAGGTGTTATGTGTGGGATAGGAGGGTATGGTGCGAGGAGTGGGGTTTACATGGTGAGGTTATAGATGACTGGTCTGTCTGGAGGGTTTGGTGTGGTAGGTAGTATCTTGTGTAGGATATGATGGAGGTAGAATGTTGGTGTTGAGGAAGGTGGTGTGGAGAAAGTGGAGTTTGAAGGGGGGTGGAATTAGGGTGAGAAGAACATTGTGTAGAACTTAGAACTAATGATGAAGCCAAGTTAATTGTCTGAAATGTTGTTACACCATTGTGTAAAAGTATATATTAAATTGTTCAGTCGTCCATGGAACTTGTTGGTTGCCTGAATTATGCAAGTTCTCATTCTGTGCTGTGACTGTCATTAATCCTTGCAAGGTCAGTCCAGATTATCACAGGTATTACTAAGACTAACTATAATCTAACCAACACTGTGGAAGAATTAATATACAATAACGACACTGAATATAATAATAATTTAATCACACCAGAATGGCTTAAAACTGCACTCGAACTATAAAGCTGGAATTAGAATAGATGAATTATAATATCTGAAATATTGACAAGCAACCCAATAAACTCACGTCCAACGGTGCTGAATCTTTTAATAACACCTAGCAAGAAAAGATACAGCGGGAGACCGTAACATACTGGTGTCAGAAGTGTTCGGACAATTTTCAGAATTCATCTTTTCCGTTACCCAATTGAACGAACTAATGTTCATGAATCAGGCTTCAAGTTGGGAAGATTCTAGTGGAAACAACTTCAAGATCAATACAGTTCGTCACAGACAAAGTAACAGTGAAAATTGAACAGTTCAAGAAAGTCTCATTCAGGGCGCAAGTTCAAGCTGGCAACTCAAATCTACACATCAAGTTACGAAGGTCAAGGTCGAGTCTTCACTCCGATTAACGGTCGCTGAGTCGCTGAATCAAATCGATCATATGTCATTCAATTTTTGATCTTGAACGAGCACATAGAACCAGAGAGACAATCCATACACTTGTTAAACCTCCAGAGCAACCGGGGAAGTATTTCAACAGAATTTCTTTCAATATCACGTTTGAAAATCTTCGTTCAACCGTTCAAGTCTGCTTCTCTATGAAAACAAGTCCAAACAGCTGGGAGCATCTTGTTTATTTTTAGGATCACTATGGCATGACCACATGAAGATAAGTTCTTGTCTAAATTAGAGCTTTCGACTAGATTGTGTTGTCCAGTTGGCTAGCTTTGGTCTTCAATTCTTCCTCCACTGTCACTTGTCTGTCTTACTTTGCAGTTCTAGTACTCATCATTACGCGTTTACTATCGATGTATTTTATGTAATTTCACGGGAGGATGGATAGGGCTTATCATTGCTTCTATATTCCTTTGGAAGATTTAAGCAATTTTAACGACTTTTAGGGATAATTGCTTATATTTGCTGACTGAGGATCTAATTGATTATTAATTTTTCTTTTGAGTTAGGATATAAATGTTTCTTCAGTCAGCCATATAACCACTTTGCTTGTGCTAGTTGTGACGTCACGTGCCTACGTCATTTAATTTAAATAAATTACTCTCCGTTTTGTGTCACTATTTTATTCGTTTGTGATCTAAAAATTTCTCTGTCTCAATGTTAGTTTAGGACGACTTGTATCGTAAATTATTGTAATGTTACTTTAAACATTTTATTTCTCTAATTATTACGTCTAGTACTTACTTAGTTTCTTTTTATATGTTTCATAGCGTCGTATAAGTGAATATATCATTTCATTTGCTTGTTCCATCCATTGTTTATCGTCACCTGTTCTTGTCTCTGGCTATAGGAAATATCATAGTTACTTGTAATTAATTAAGCTCACATATTCATAGTATATTTATTGACAAATAATATACTTATATAAGTTATTGAGAAATGTAGCATCATGTCTACGTTGGAAGAGTTTATTAAAATAGGACAAAGTCTAGGTAAATCAGGTTCTGATTTGCAGACCTATGCTGAAACGAGATATGAAAAGCATTTATCGCAACAGGAAAGAATTGAGCAACGGGAACTTAAAAAGTTGGAACTGGCGCAAAAAGATAAAGAAATGGCTCAAAAAGAGAAAGAAATGGCTCAAAAGGATAAAGAAATTGCTCAACAATCCCGACCTTCAGCTAATTCAAATGTATTTTATCCAAAATTGAAGATGCCACATTTCGACCAATCTAGAGATTGCGTCGATTCATTCATATCAAGATTTATTATGAAAGTTACAGGTTTGAACATACCAAAGGAAAGATGGAGTAGTCTTTTGGTTGATTTGTTGGCCGGGGACTCACTCGAGGTTTTCATGAATCGAGATGAGCAAAGCAGAAACGATTTTGATGTCGTAAAAGAAGTACTTCTTAGACGGTTCCAGTTAACTGAATCTGGATTCCGAGAACGTTTCCATATGGCTAAGCCTAGTAAGGACGCTGACTTTGGGGAATTTATTGCTTCCATTAAACATTATTTCAATAGATGGATAGAATTATCAGGTATTACCAAATCATATGAGGGGTTAATGGATCTCATGCTATGTGATAAGGTGCTTTCCTCATGCAGTCATGATTTAGAATCCTTCTTACAAGAGAGACACCCTAACTCTATTTCAGAATATGAAAAATATGGTAGACAGTTTGTCACGGCACATCCGAATAATGGGTGGGTTTGAAAAAAAATCGAAAAAAGGTGATTCGTCTTACGAGGACAAAAGACAAAGAAAATAGTCTACGTTACGGCCACAAGGCCTTCGTCAGGAAAGGAAAGAAAGTGAAGTCTAGATAGGACACATAAAAAACTTAATAAAATAATAAAATAAAAACTGGGTACTTCCCTGAAGGCAAGAACCGAAATTCGCTGTCTGTTGAAGAGCGCGTGGCTGAACAGAAAGCGACTTCCGCCGCCGGGTGTACACAATACATACTGAAAAACTAAAAAACGAAACCGGACAATAAACTACCCAACGGGATAAAAGTGGGGACTGGAAATAGAAGAGGACAGAATGAGTGGGAGATAAATAAATATGAAATTAAAAAATGTATATGGCATACAAATAGAAGAATAGGATAAGAGTGGAAAGAGTCAAATAGAGCAAGAGAGGAAAGGGTGACCTCAGACAAAGGTGTGAAAAGTGTTGAGACCGGCTGGTTTTAGACACCCCATGCGGTGTATAAGACGGTTCTCAAGCTGTTCTCGGCTGGCAGTGTCAGAGGAGCAGGATCGGATCGCTGTGACCTGGATGTCGATGGGACCATGGTGGTCAGGACCATTGAAGTGTATGGCAACTGGTGTGGACTTTTGCTGAGCGATGTCATTTAAGTGCTGGCTGAATCTGTCCCCAAGTCGTTTGCCTGTTTGGCCAATATAGGTTTTGCAGCAACGTTTACATATGATCGTATAAATGACATTGCGCGATTCACACGTGAAGCTACTAGTGATGGTGTACGTAGCCTTAGGAAAGGACACCTTCTGGGTTGAGGTGACATACTTGCACGTGTTGCATCTTGTCCGACCACAGGGTAGTGTGCCAAAGTGAGTGGCATTCTCCTTTGGGAGACGGCTGTGAACAAGAAGATCCTTCAAGTTCTTGTCACGTCTATATGCCACCAAAGGTGCTTCACTGAATACTTTTTGGGTCACAGGCTCTGCTTGGAGGATAGGGAGGTGGCGGAAAAGGATCTGTTTGACAGTAGTACTATGAGGGTGATGGGTCAAGATTAATTTGACTCTATCCGAAGTGGATTTATGGTGAGGTATGAGGGCCTCCCCATCTCTCGTCAGGAGGCCCTCATACCTCACCATAAATCCACTTCGGATAGAGTCAAATTAATCTTGACCCATCACCCTCATAGTACTACTGTCAAACAGATCCTTTTCCGCCACCTCCCTATCCTCCAAGCAGAGCCTGTGACCCAAAAAGTATTCAGTGAAGCACCTTTGGTGGCATATAGACGTGACAAGAACTTGAAGGATCTTCTTGTTCACAGCCGTCTCCCAAAGGAGAATGCCACTCACTTTGGCACACTACCCTGTGGTCGGACAAGATGCAACACGTGCAAGTAAAATGTCACGTCAACCCAGAAGGTGTCCTTTCCTAAGGCTACGTACACCATCACTAGTAGCTTCACGTGTGAATCGCGCAATGTCATTTATACGATCATATGTAAACGTTGCTGCAAAACCTATATTGGCCAAACAGGCAAACGACTTGGGGACAGATTCAGCCAGCACTTAAATGACATCGCTCAGCAAAAGTCCACACCAGTTGCCATACACTTCAATGGTCCTGACCACCATGGTCCCATCGACATCCAGTGATCACAGCGATCCGATCCTGCTCCTCTGACACTGCCAGCCGAGAACAGCTTGAGAACCGTCTTATACACCGCAAATGGGGTTGTCTAAAACCAGCCGGTCTCAACACTTTTTCACACCTTTGTCTGAGGTCACCCTTTCCTCTCTTGCTCTATTTGACTCTTTTCACTCTTATCCTATTCTTCTATTTGTATGCCATATACATTTTTTAATTTCATATTTATTTATCTCCCACTCATTCTGTCCTCTTCTATTTCCAGTCCCCACTTTTATCCCGTTGGGTAGTTTATTGTCCGGTTTCGTTTTTTAGTTTTTCAGTATGTATTGTGTACACCCGGCGGCGGAAGTCGCTTTCTGTTCAGCCACGCGCTCTTCAACAGACAGCGAATTTCGGTTCTTGCCTTCAGGGAAGTACCCAGTTTTTATTTTATTATTTTATTAAGTTTTTTATGTGTCCTATCTAGACTTCACTTTCTTTCCTTTCCTGACGAAGGCCTTGTGGCCGTAACGTAGACTATTTTCTTTGTCTTTTGTCCTCGTAAGACGAATCACCTTTTTTCGATTTTTTTTCAAACCCACCCATTGTATTCCACGTCTTACCGCAGTTCCCCTCAACTTCCTCGATTATATACACATCCGAATAAGGATGTCCATCGATCTTGTCCACGAGATCTTATGCCTACGTGCGCAGCGCTCCAAGATCATAGATCTTATGATCACCGACCTAGATCACATAGCACGGACGGTCGATATCGTACACAATTTCGTCATGAATATCGGGGGTCTTATAACTTCCCTCGCTATCGTTCACCGTCAAGATTCTATCGTCGGAGTTATCGAGGTTATTCACCTCATGATCGTGGAGGCCACAAAGGCAGGGGCCGTGATGATTATCACAAAGACTATTACAGGGATTATAATGATCATGGATCATCATATAAAAGGAATGATGATAATGATGATTCATCAAATTTTTATTATAAGACAAAATCAGGTAAAAAGAAATCAAATCATTTCAGATCATCTTCAAAGAATAATGACAAACATGGTCATGCTAATGCATGTACCACCAAAAGAGATCATGAGAATGATGATAACAAACATGCTAATGCATGCAGCATATTAGATGACTCTTGTTATGTTTGTCAATCACATCCTATATCAGAGAAGAAAAATACGCTTCGTTGTGGTCATACAATGTCTTCTATGTCTGCTTGTGAGAATTTGGGACGTCTCACATACCACAAGGCATATTTATATGGAAAGGAAGTAAGAGTTTTGCGTGACACCGGCTCTACTACTGTCGGCATACAACACTCGCTTATCGAGCCCTCTGCATTTACGGGTAAAACTGTTAAGTGTATCACATTTGGGGGTAATATAGAAGAATATCCAATAGCACATGTCTATATCGATACACCATTTTATACAGGTATGGTGTATGCTTGTGGGTTAAGAGCTCCCGTGGTTGAGATAATCTTAGGTAACATACCTGGAGTTAGAAATTGTACTCCACAGGAGATTACGAAATGGGTTGAATCTCACCCATTGGTGGCAAATGCTGTTGTCACTAGAGCACAATAGTTGGCTACAGATATGGCCACCCCACCTACACCTATAATAGATACTATTATGTCTCCCGACGTCGTTGCTGAAGCACCAGCGGCGTTTGCGGAAAAACAAAAAAATGATCCAAGTTTACAGCGTTTATTTGCGCTAGCGGAAAAAAAATTTAGTAAACATAAGAAATCAGCACAACATTGGTTTCAAATTAAGAAATCCATACTTACAAGATATTATGACAATGGTAGGTCAATTATTCATCAGATAGTCATTCCAAAACAATTTAGACCTTTGGTGTTACAAACAGGGCATGACTCGCCCATGGCAGGGCACATGGGTATTGAAAGGACTTTATTTAGAGTCACATCGCAATTTTATTGGCCTGGTGTCAATAAGGACACAAAATTATATTGTAGGACATGTACGACATGTCAAAGCATATCACGTAAGGGCAGATTCCACACGGCACCCTTACAGATCACGGATGTACCAGACAGACCATTTAAGAAAATAGCCATAGATATTATCGGTCCTTTATCTATTCCATCTAACAATGGGTTCCGATATATCTTAACCTGTGTAGATCTTTGTACACGGTGGCCTGAGGCTATATCTCTGAAAACAATCAATACTGCGTCGGTATCAGATGCAATGCGATTATTTTTCAATTTTTTGTCGTATTGGTTTTCCTGAGGAAATTTTATCAGACAGAGGTTCACAATTCACCTCAAATATTATGAAAGAAGTGGAGTCGATGCTCTCCATTCACCATTCGTTTTCAAGTGCATATCATGCCCAAACGAACGGAGTTTGTGAACGGCTTAACGGTTCACTCAAACAGATTCTTCACAAGATCACTGAGGGATGTCCTCGGGACTGGGACAGGCTACTGTGTGCCGCTTTATTCGCATATAGAGAGGTCCCCCACGAGAGCACTGGATTTAGTCCATTCGAGCTCGTCTACGGCTCTAACCCTCGTGGCCCGATGATGATCTTGAAAAATTTACTGGTCGGATCATCAGTGGATGAATCCACTTGTACTAGTTACGAGCTGGTGATCGACCTTAGACAAAGAATCATTGATGCATGTACATATGCATCTGAAAGCATTAACTCTTAAAGGCCGGAACGACGCTGGTAGCGTACATCCGCAAAACCCCTAGAAGCCGAAACGACGTTGGGAACGTCACTTTTTGTGTTCCGTGAAATTTGTTTCGTATTTTCGTTATGACTCATAACTGAATACTATATGTAGAATATCACTAAAAGTCCTTCATATTCTAATTCTACATTCATTTATCTTTACTGTGATGTATAATATGTGTGTTTTTGTTGTGTAATAACTCAGAAACTTTAGAATTTATAAAGGTACTGCTTTAAGGTACAAAAATAATTCTGGCAAAACTGATGAAAAAATTCCGGCCTGCAAGAGTTAAATCAGCAACACAAAAAGCTAGATTATTCCACAATCAAGGGAGAAGATTGCGATATTTTAATCCTGGGGAAAAAGTCTGGTTACTTCTACCTCATGAGGATAATAAACTGTTGGTTTCATGGCAGGGTCCATTTGCGATTATTAAACGAGTCACGGATGTTGACTATGCTATAAACGTTAGAGGAAAAATTAAAACGTTCCATGTCAATATGTTGAAATTGGCAGTGGAAAGACCACAAGAGTTAATTCCTATTATTAACTCTGTGTCTGTGTCTGAGTCTTCACCTCATATTTCTTCTTTTGCACTAGTCAATGAGGAAGACACTACGTCTTCAATTCCTTTACAGTTTACTTTACCATCTTTACAAGCTTCCGAATCTTGGAAGGATGTCACAATTTCTTCAACTTTGTCATCGTCACAACAAAGTCAAGTTAGGGAAATTCTTCTTTCTTTTAACGATGTACTTACTGACCTTCCAGGTCATACTTCTTTAATCTCTCATGACATCATTCTAACGGATGATCATCCTATTAAGTTAAGACCTTACCCTATTTCGTTACATCATAAAGACAGAGTTGAAAAGGAGCTAAAGGATATGATAAAATTAGGAGTTATATCTCCATCAGAATCTCCTTATGCTTTTCCGATGGTTATTGTGAAAAAGAAAGATGGGTCGCTCCGTATTTGTATTGACTTCAGACGTCTTAACCGTATCACAATTACTGACGCTGAACCAATGCATTTGTTGGACGACCTACTTTCACAAGTTTCACAGGCCACGTACTTTAGTAAACTAGATCTGTCCAAAGGCTATTGGCAGATACCACTTACTGAACATGCCAAACCTTTTACTGCCTTCACGACTCCATTTGGATTATTCCAATGGAATTACATGTGCTTCGGCCTTGTAAACGCGCCTGCGACATTCGTGCGCATGATGCGCCGCCTTCTGGGCGATAGAAAAGATGTCATCACATATATCGATGACATCTGTCTATTTCACAACTCATGGGAAGACCATATTACTGGTTTGTCTTCTCTTCTCGTTACACTACGACAACATGGTTTGACTGTAAGACCTTCTAAGGTCCAGATAGGTTGTCAGGAGATTACTTTTCTTGGTCACCGCATAGGTAACCATAGATTACACCCTGATGACAATACAGTCAAGCGTATACTGGAGATTGCCACTCCATCATCGAAGAAACAAGTAAGAAGTTTACTCGGGCTTGTTAACTATTACCATAAATTTATACCACGCTTCGCACAGATTTCTGCTCCTTTGTCCGGATTGTTGGCCAAAGGTAGTCCAAAAAAAATATTATGGACACCGCAGTGCGAAGATGCTCTGATTATGATAAAGAATTTATTTAAGAATCCTCCTATCCTGTTATTGCCAAACATACAGTTACCATTCTTGATTCAAACAGATGCATCCAGCTCCGGAATTGCAGGTTGTTTGCTTCAATGCTATGAAGGGATACTCCATCCATGCTTGTTTGTCTCACGCAAGCTTACCCCGGCAGAACAAAAATACGCTACAGGAGATGTTGAGGACTGTCTTGCGGCTTGCAGGCATGTGGATTGTGGCCACATTCCACATGCGTGCACCACTAGACACCTCAAGTAAACTAAGACCAGAAATCGCGCAAATCAATGTATGACGCGTCTAGCCTAGTTACTTTCTAGTCTATGTGTGGCCATTGAGCCGAACGGCAGTGTTGGAATGTGTGGTAAAACCACTTAAGGATCGTGTTTGAATATGTGGCATAGCCACTGATTAAATATATATGTGGAACGGTAGATCCACTGGAAAGTGTAAGATAGCGTAAGGATCCGTATCAAAATTGATTATAGGACCAGGTAGAGTCCGGATTAGAATCGCGAACAAAGTAGATTACGTTCACCTTGAACTTATATATACGGCAGTTAAAGCCGGGCGATGCAAGCCAAAGACGTTGAATAATTATACATAGACAGGATCTATAGATTTACAGATAATGTACTCACTAGTATTGTGAAGGAATAATAATTCTAAGGATCGGATTCGGTAGGAGTTGGTTGCACACTCTATTACGCTATAAACTTAACGGTTAACCCAGACGAGCTAAGTCTGTGAGAGGAACATTGTGTAGAACTTAGAACTATGATGAAGCCAAGTTAATTGTGTGAAATGTTGTTACACCATTGTGTAAAAGTATATATTAAATTGTTCAGTCGTCCATGGAACTTGTTGGTTGCCTGAATTATGCAAGTTCTCATTCTGTGCTGTGACTGTCATTAATCCTTGCAAGGTCAGTCCAGATTATCACAGGTATTACTAAGACTAACTATAATCTAACCAACACTGTGGAAGAATTAATATACAATAACGACACTGAATATAATAATAATTTAATCACACCAGAATGGCTTAAAACTGCACTCGAACTATAAAGCTGGAATTAGAATAGATGAATTATAATATCTGAAATATTGACAAGCAACCCAATAAACTCACGTCCAACGGTGCTGAATCTTTTAATAACACCTAGCAAGAAAAGATACAGCGGGAGACCGTAACAGTAGTCACGTAGCACATTCTGCCGTAGGGGAGTGAAGTGTTATAGACTTCGATGTACTGGGTCCCAGCTTTTATGAGGTGGGGGTGGCCTGTTCCCTTCCTCGCTGCCGTTGCCTTCTCTAACTCAAGATCAGAGTCAGGTACCCTTTTACAGCTGGTTAGACTGATGCGTGACACCTGTTCCCTTCCTCGCTGCTGTTGCCTTTTCTAACTCAAGATCAGAGTCAGGTACCCTTTTACAGCTGGTTAGACTGATGCGTGACACCTGTTCCCTTCCTCGCTGCTGTTGCCTTCTCTAACTCAAGATCAGAGTCAGGTACCCTTTTACAGCTGGTTAGACTGATGCGTGACACCTGTTCCCTTCCTCGCTGCCGTTGCCTTCTCTAACTCAAGATCAGAGTCAGGTACTCTTTTACAGCTGGTTAAACTGATGCGTGACACCTGTTCCCTTCCTCGCTGCCATTGCCTTCTCTAACTCAAGATCAGTCAGGTACCCTTTTACAGCTGGTTAGACTGATGCGTGACACCTGTTCCCTTCCTCGCTGCCGTTGCCTTCTCTAACTCAAGATCAGAGTCAGGTACCCTTTTACGGCTGGTTAGACTGATGCGTGACATCTGTTCCCTTCCTCGCTGCTGTTGCCTTCTCTAACTCAAGATCAGAGTCAGGTACCCTTTTACAGCTGGTTAGACTGATGCGTGACACTACCAAGCTTTGAATCCGAAACCCGGTAACTTATTGCGGTAGTGGAGTGTTAGAGACTTCACCATACTAGGTCCAGCATCGAGAGGTGGGGAGACCAGTTTCCTTCCTCGCTGTCTTTTCCTTCCCTAACTCAAAGTTAAGTACCCATTTATAGCTAGGTAGGCCCCACCTCTCGATGCTGGACCTAGTATGGTGAAGTCTCTAACACTCCACTACCGCAATAAGTTACCAGGTTTCGGGTTCAAAGCTTGGTAGTGTCATGCATCAGTCTAACCAGCTGTAAAAGGGTACCTGACTCTGATAGGGACTTGAAAGCTGATGATGATGACTAGCAATTCCCTAGACTTAAGGGTCTTTTATATTTGGACATGCGCCCTAATATAACCGACTAGGTTGAATGGGACGCGCCTCACCAAAACTTTAAAAAAAAAACATTCCAGTAAGTTGTATTTTTTCAGGTTTACAAAAAATAAGGACAAAAAAGGGGACGGGGTGGGTAAGAGATTTGTGACGTCGCGTAAGGGGGGTGGCAAAAATGACGGCAGTCCTTCTAGAATCCCCAAGAGAGGTATATGGAGACCAAATAATAAAAACTAAAAAACAAACAGAAATGACAGGGATAAAGAGCACATGGCATAGGACAGGATATTGTATGAATTTGCTGAAGGTCAATGTTGGATAGCTGAAGGGGAATGAAATAAATTGTGAAGAATTCATGTGCATTTTCTCAACATAAGAATATATAATGGTCTCTTAAAATAAAGGTATCATTTTGGTAATCACCACCTGACAAACAAACAGTGTTTATGCCCAAACTGGCATAAAACACTTGCAAATATGGACAAATACCTTCAAAGTTTGAACCACGCACATTGTAGCGTGAGGTTTTTATTGTATCTAGGATCAGTATAGTACTGACAATACAGAAATAGAATTTCTGCAGGAAAATGGTGAAGTCCCAGTGTATGAGAGAACTACTGGTATCACAAATTAGTTACAGCTGTGAATGATCTGATCTCGAAAAATTAGTAGAGTGGAGACAGTCATAAAATGCCACCCCGCTGTGTAACTAACTGTGATATTAAAACAAGGAAACAGATTTCACTTAACAATCATAAAAAATTGACAAGTCGTTCAAATACAATTTCCTTATTTATTAAGTATATACACTATCTACTCTTGTGCTGAAGGGTGGATGTTGGAAGATGGAATGTAATGGATTTGTAAGTTTACATATGATATATATATATATATATATATATATATATATATATATATATATATATATATATATATATATATATATATATATATATATATATATATATATATATATATATATATATAAATGCGAAAGTGGGAGCACACAATAATTATAACGAAAGAGTAATGGGGAAATGCAGCAGTGGAACAGCAAATGAGAATGGGGACAAATTAATAAGCTTCTGCAGTATTAACAACCTGGTCATTGGAGGAACATTTTTTCCACACAAGGAAGTGCACAAGTTAACATGGGAATCACCAAACGGACAAGACAGAAACCACATAGATCACATAATGATCAATGGCAGATGGAGACATGCACTACAAGATGTGAAAGTAAGAAGAGGCGCGGATGTGGGAAGTGATCATCACCTAGTAGTAGCAAGACTGAAAGTGAAACTCAGAGCTGCTGGACCAGTTGCAGTCAAGCAGAAAAGATACAACATCACGAAACTGAAGGATCCCCTCACCAGAAAAGCTTTCGTGGTCGACGTAAAGAGAAGATATGAGATTATCAAAAGCCAGGAAAGAACAGAGACTGATGATGTTGACCAGAGATTCAACACCATTTCAACAATATACAAGGAGAGCAGCAAGTCATGCTTGGGATTCCAGGAAAGAAAGAGCCAAGACTGGATAACACCAGATACGCTAAACACCATAGCAAGTCTCCCAGGTTAAAGGCAATATATAGTGAACAGTACAGTCAGCTGGACAAGGAAGTTAAACGTCAAACCCGAGCTAACAAAAGGACATTTCTAGATGACCTTGCAAGACAAGCAGAAGAGGCAGCACTAAGAAATGAACAAAGCACAGTATACAAAATAACTAAAATCATCAGTGGAAAACGAGGTGCAAACAATATTACATTAGTAAGAGATAAGCACGGAAATCTCATCACGACAGTAGAGGGACAGGAAACAAGATGGGCAGAGCATTTCAGAGAAATTCTGAATAAGGAACCACCAGAGACATAATTGAATGTTCCTGAGGCTGAAAATGATCTAGATGTTAATACAGACATCCCACGAAAAGAAGAAATCATCACAGCAATCAAAGGGTTAAAGAATGGAAAAGCTCCTGGTCACGATAACTTAAATGCACAGCTATTTAAGACAGACCCAGAGCTAGCAGCAGAACTATTAGAACCACTATTTGCACAAGTCTGGAAAACAGGGACAACACCAACAGAGTGGAGAAAAGGAATAATTGTCAAATTGCCCAAGAAGGGAGATCTTGCAGATTGTAATAATTGGAGAGGAATAACTCTTCTATCAGTTCCCAGTAAAATTCTAGGCAGGATAATTATACAGAGAATCTCAAAAGCAGTAGACCACAAACTGAGGAAAGAACAAGCAGGATTTAGAAAGAACAGAAGATGTGTAGATCATATATTTACCCTCAGGAACATTATACAGCAGTGCTCAGAATGGCAAAGACAGCTGTACATTAATTTCATTGATTTTGAAAAGGCTTTTGACAGTATACATAGGGACAGTTTATGGAAAATACTGAGGGCTTATGGAATTCCAAGCTGCATAGTGTCAATAATAAAAAGCCTTTATGCCAACTTTACGTGTAGCATTGGGCAGAGCAGCCTAACCTTTGAAGTGAAGACAGGAGTACGACAGGGATGCCCCTTATCAACCACTCTATTTTTAACAGTCATAGACTGGGTGATGCGCCAGACAACAGAGGGCAATCCAAGAAGAATAAGATGGACTACACTTTCTACATTGGAAGATCTAGAATATGCAAATGACATTGCACTGCTAGCACATTCACATCAACACATCCAGGAAAAAACAGATAGACTTAATAAGTATAGCCAGCAGGTGGGCTTGAACATCAACCTAAAGAAGACAGAGGTCATGACGCTCAATGTGAGCAACCCTGAGCCCATATTAGTAAGGAATCAGCAACTGGAACAGACAGATGCCTTCACATACCTAGGATGCATAGTAACACTAGATGGCGGAGCAAGCAAAGACATCAACAACAGAATGAACAAAGCAAGAACAGCCTTTTTTAGTCTAAACAACATCTGGAAGTCCTCTCAGTACAGCACAAGCACAAAATTAGGATTATATCAGAGCTGTGTGCTTTCTGTGCTTCTTTATGGCGCGGAGAGCTGGAGAGTTACAGAGAAGGAAATGTCGAAATTGTCCTCTTTTCACACAACATGCCTAAGAAAAATTCTCTGAATCTTTTGGCCGAATACCATCACCAACCAAGATCTGCTTACTCGGAGCAAGCAAGAGGACATGCACACCATCATAGCTGGCAGACGCTGGAGCTGGGTTGGCCATGTCCTCAGAAGAGACCCCGCTGCCATCACAAGAACAGCTATGCTATGGACCCCTGAAGGAAAACGAAAGAGAGGCCAACCAAAAACAACTTGGCGGAGGACTGTGGAGGCTGAGATGCAAAGAATGAACCAGAGTTGGGGCACTGTACGAAGGATGGCTGCCGACCGAGCAAAGTGGAATCAATTTGTTGTTGCCCTACAAGACACCACCAGGCGTAATGGCCACTGACTGCTTTGACGGTCGGCGGCTAAGGATCAAAGAAGAAGAAGAGATATATATATATATATTTATTACAACAAGTCTTCCAATTATAGGAACAAAATTATATATATCAGTTGTGCTGTTAATCAATTACAGAAAATTTATCAGCTGTGCTGTTAATCTTGTCTCTCACTACGCTAAGTCACTTTTTCTTCATAGACAGTTAATAGCTCACACTTGCCGACGGAAATGGTACTAATGTATACTCATCTCTTAAAACAGTTCTGTCCTTCTTAGTTTGATGCACACAACACCCGCTGATGATCGTTCCTTTAGCCACCCAAGACTGAGGGGGACTAAGGATGTAGCTCGATACAATCACTATGCTCATGCGAAGTTCCAGGCAGCTGGATTGACCCAAACATACGACCTCAGGTTGGATGACACGAATAAAACCATCTAAGATTAATACAAGCCAGAATTTTGACTCGACTAGTGAAGCAAGTCTGCCCGGGCATGCAGGTAAGCATAAATCAGTCTTGACAGCTTGCTCTTCCCCAGTCGGTCGGTCGAGCTGGCCTTCGTGTTTGTGTGTGTTTTTTTTAAATAAAACGCGCCCGTTTATATAGGTAGACGCCGGTAAATTCTACTGCTTAAAGTAACCCTTTTGATTGGTTCTCGGCGTTTTCACCTTTTTAATTGCCGACGTTTTCGTACTTTCCATGACCTTCCGAGATTTTAGGCCTAAGTTTTTCTGTCTTGGCGTGAACTTGCAGGGTTCATAGTAAATTTCTTCAAGCATTTTCCAGGCTTTTTCCAGGTCCAGCACATGATTTTCAAGGATGGGAAACTCGAATATTTTCCTCATCTAATTTTCTCAGATACAATTATCACTTTGCTGACCAGCAATCCGGAGCATTACCATCTCCCATTACCAAGGTTGTTTGCAGATTTCTTTAAAAAGAACCTTTTTTTTTTTTTTTTGAAAATTCATAAAAGATTGAAAAACAGACATCTTTTCCCAGTTTTTAGCGAATTTGTTAAACGTCAGTACAATAAAATGTTAGTGACATGGATGGCAATGAATAAAATAAGCGTGATTGACGTATTGATTTAACGATTAACCACATATATCAACATAAAAGGCTAATAAAATTGTGAATAAAATGCAAAAAAAAACTATTTTTCGTGTTTGTCTTTTTTGAATGTATTCTGCGTCTGTGGCATAACAATGTGTGTTTGTAAATGTTTGAGTAGTTACGTACCTCTAGTTGGAGTCTGAGCTGCTTTTTTCATTAACTGGGGTTGAAGTTGTAGCTGTAGGCCTCTGCAAGTCTTTGTCTGGATCGTTGATAATCCTTGACTGTGTGGTATAACTTGAAGCAGGGTATCATGTCGGCATGCCTTATCTTCTGTCATACAAAACACAGGATGATTTGTCTTTTTCAATTTGAGTTGTTTTTTCTTCAGTGCTACAGTGAACTTTGTGCAGCCCACAGCTTCCAACATTCAGTAGTTCTGTGCCATAGTTCTGGTTCAGTAGCACATTAATTTTGTCACGAAAAGACCAATTTACATTAGGCCCATCCATGGACAGTTGGAGCAAATGTCCTAAATTTAACGATCAGCATGAATCATCAAATGCAGTCTGCATATCAAGAGCTCTAGCATGTCCAAGAAACTTTGATGTTAGATAATGTGTTTTTATCACATTCACATCCCAGAAACGAACATGGAAATCCATTTGCTTTCGCTGCATTGATTTGTTCATGCTTTCATCAAACAGAACAATGTAACTGTTCTTGCTAAGCTGGCTCTCAAGAAGTGAGGTGAAATATGGAGCAAGTCCAACAGAGGCCAGGTAGAAAGTTTTCCTTTCAGAAAGACCAAACTGTCTGGCAATAGAACTATCAGGAAACATTTTCTGAAAAATTTTATTAATTCCTGTATTTGAATTAAAACTATGGTGACTTTTCACTGAAAAAAAAGTCCAAATAATCTCAGCTCTGAGAGTTTCTTCCTTGGTCACAAATGATGTCACATCTGTAGGTCTCCTAGTAGTGTTAGACGTTTTTGACGTGTCCGAGGGAGTAGTGATAGATGGTTTTGATATTTCTGAGGGAAAAACTGCTCCTTGGGGTTGTGTTCTTTTCTGTTTAAAAAAAAAAAAAAAAAAAAAAGGAACACACAAATCTTCTTCTTCTTCCTCGTTTGTCCTGAAAAGGACGTTGGTTGCGTTGTGTCTGTTTACGCCGGAGCTGTGATATCTGCGCCTTTCGGTCGACACATCCGACTTCAGCACGGCATTTTTTGGGACTGGGTTTGCCTTCCCTCTTCGATCCCTACTCTCTCAGCCAGACTGCAATGATGCAGCCTGTTTTCAGGACCACCACGTGGAGGTGTAGTAGGGTCTTGGTCAGCTCTGGTTTGCTGACCCTGATGCAAGCAGTCAAGCTATGGGTCGCTGACTGCAAACTCTATTGCTGCATCTTTGGGTCCCGAATACACAAATAACTTATGAGTAGGCCTAAGCTATGTATATTTACCAAGTCAAAGTTCTAAATGAATGAATAATAAAGTCAAACAATATTTAACCAGAACAAGAAAAGTTAATATATAGTAATTGGGAGGGTGAAGGTATGATGATATTCTTATAGGATATGTGAAAATCAATTAAATATCTAACTGGAAACAGCATGCCTTGACACAACCCCCCCCCCCCCCCCCCCCCCACCCCACCAATCTTTACTATCTTTGTTTGGTGTTTTTGTTGGGTTTTGTTGTTTTATCTCGTTTGTTTGTTTAGATATTTTTAAAAATTTTATTTAATTTTACTTATTTACCTATTTATTTTTAAAATAACACAGGCCTATAGGCCTACTATGCACAAAATTGGTAGGCTAATTTTCATGCATCCTAATTACAGTGATTTAACAGAAGTGATGGCACTTTCATGAATCAGCGGTTATTCGTGTTATCTGAAATTGAAAACATGTAGGCCTATCCTAATTATAGGCCCCTAACCCTTCAGAAGTTGAACGAGATATGTCTCTTTAGGCTGTCATTAAAAAAAAAAGCATTCAAAATATATTTATTTCCAAAAAATGAACAGTGGGACATGGGTCTGATAACAGGGTATAGGATATGGAATCGCCATCAATTTCTATTCCTGACAATCTTAAACTGTGTCAAAGATGTTCCCATAAACAGTTGTAAACTAAGAAATTTCATTCAAACACTATAATTTTGGCCATGGTTAAAAATAAAACTGTAGCCTAAATATATTGTAAATTAAAGACGCAAATACAGTAGGCCTATCTTTAAATTGGACTTATTAAATATTTAAATATGTTTTATAAATGAGATAAATAAATTTATTACTTACCTCAGTTGAAATGAACGATTTAATACAACTTGAATGTGCAGAGACAAGTTGTTGGTGTTTTTTTCCAGTAACATGCGACTTTACTGCACTTTCTCCCATGCTGGTCAAACATATTTATTTTTTACACATGGTGCAACTTGCGTAATTTGCAGTTTTTCCAGGCGCTATCCATGTTTTATAACTTGGCATTTCTAGCCATTTATGCTGAAAGTTACAACCAGGCATGTTTCTAAATAATAAATTGAAGAGTGAAGGATGCTGTCAAAATGTCAAAGTCTCGACTTTAAAAGGTGGCGATGTTTGATTCGAATGAACAGATGCTAGCGCTAAATATAGATTTGTGCGTTCACGTCATAAACGCAAACCTCCGAAAATGCAAACTCCCGAAAACGTCTGGAAATGGATTTAGTGCACAACGGGAAGTAAAAATTCTTCGGTAACTGAAGTTTATCGAAAAATACCATCAATAACTGAAAAATGGACGAAAAGCGTACGACTTTCGATTTATATTTTTTTTCAAGGTCCGATGTGGGAAATTCAAGGCTTGTAGCCATTTTTCCAGGCTTTTCAAGGCCTGGAATTTATTTTTTCGTTTTCCAGGTTTTTCAAGGTCGCTACGAACCCTGAACTTGACTTCGTGTAATTTATTCTGTCTCAGAGTCTGTTGAACGTGGATTGGCTGTGCATATTTGTATATCGACATAGTGTATTAACAAAGAAGTGGGTTTACACCACGACACACATGGACAATTATATAGGGAGGGAAAACATTCTACCACTAACAGTAGATTTTTTTTTTTTTTTTTTCGTTCGCCCGCTAATACTCGAGGCGAAATCTCAGGTTATTATTTTTATGTCTAACCTGACATTGATTTTACGTGAGTATCCCTTTATTTCTTGTACAGAGACAGGTGTCCCTCGCCATTCAGGCAAATACTCGCCGATTTCGGAGGTACCCATTGCAGCTGGGTCGGCTCAGGAGCCGCCAGTCCCTGGTCGACGACACTCCTTCAAATGTCCTCGCCAGGTCTCGAGTTAATCCAGTCCAAATCCCGGTCGACGAAAAATCCTCAAATGCCGTCGCCCGGGTTTGATCCTGTATCACCCGGTCGCCAGAGCGGTGTTGTAACCACTACGCTAGCGCGGCTCCCAACAGTAGATGATCTGTCAGTCAGTAGATTCCTAACACAGACATGACCATACAAAACAAACACATTATTTCATTTTATACAATGTACCTCTTTCAGTCTTTGGCGTTTCATCCCATCTGTTTTTCCTTGCACTGGGAGTAGCTTTATGACCTGGGGTTTCATCCCCCCGGCCTGGGGTTACTGCCCCTGGTGTAGCATGTCCAGGAGTGGCATCCCATGCTCGAGAGCTGGGTGTAGCTCCTGGGGTTTCAGCACCTGCACAGAAATCATGTCCTGTCATTATGGCATTTATAGCCACAATAATTACCAGATACACATCACCAATAAAGAGGTACCAAGGCATGAAAACTTCATATTTTTGCTTGTCTGAATTTTGTTCAGATTTGGTTTTGAGATTATAACATGACAAAGACATTATTTTAAAATCAGCATTTTAAAATAGTTACCAAAGCCCTTACGGCCCAAAACAGTTTTATACTCAACATTAAGTTGCATACTTTGTCCAAGGTTAAGTTAGAACATTTATTGCAGAATGCAGCTTATTAAAAAAATTTGAAAGACATTTTTCTACTCATTAAACGTCCCCTCTATTTACATGAGCTGATAGCAATAAAGCAAATTACATGAAACACAAGGCAATATTTAACTCCGATGACCACACTGAAGTACTTACCCTTTGCCCGACCAGGTGTTTCATCCCACCGGCTCATTGAGGGTGTTGATCCTTCTGCAGCATCCCATGAAGATTTCTTTTTGGCAGGAGTATCATCTCCACCAGCCTGATCCCAACGACGGCGCTTGGCTGGTTGTTTCTGTGCGTCTGATCCATTTACAACACGCAGCTCACCTGCTTTCGCTTTTTCGTGCATTTGTAGCCTAAGTGCAGCCTAGAACAAAAGAATAACACACCAACATACTATAAATAATGATGCACCCTCATCAAATAACCAAATGGTATAGCCAGAAATACTCTTAACTGGAACCCAGAGAGGAAGGAAGCGAAGTGCGAGGAGATAAAGGAAAACCTGGAGAAAAACAGTGGAAGAAGAAACCAAGGTCGTGGGGATCTCGTGAACAAAGGCCCAAAATAAATTGGTGCAAAGCAAGTTATAGCACATGCTCCTTATGGAACGAGAAGGCATGATGATGGAAGTGTGTGGGCATTGTTCTCACTCAGCGGGTACCTTGTTTTCTTCACAAGCTCAACTGATGAGTATTGTGAAGATTATTAGACAGTTTCATATGACAAATGAAAATAAGAATTACTTAACAACTATACATCTGATTCATAAATCTATGAGTGAATATCACTAATGAGCTAAGAAGCATGCAAACCCCTCTATTACTTAAAAAAAAAAAACAATACATGACGTTTTTTAAAATATGGAATCTTTTAAAATTCTATGCTAATCTGATAAACATCACACTCTTTAGTAATCTTAACCTTCTAAATGAATATTTAGTTTCCAGACAATGATTAATTTTCAAACTGACCTGCTCTTTATTAAGAGCCCTCTCCGCCATGACATCTTGATATGTTCTTCCAATATGAGAGATATCTGGTGTTTTTCCTCCTAAAACGAGAAAGCAGAGAAGTCACGACAGTGCCGTGACCCAAATCAAATTAGTTATTATGATTTAAATAATTAATACCTGTAACTAAAACATATTTTCTACAAGAAATGGATCTGACCATTTCTGCACTTGATGATCAAGTGCACAACAAAAACAAAACAATCTGAAGTAAATGAGAAATTAAATAAAAATAATTTCTACAAATCTTCTTCATTTTAATCAGATCCATCTCAAAGTCTAGAAAATATGTGCCTGACAATGTACAGAAAGTAACAGATGAATGTCACAATGTCAAGAGTGCATCATGTTGCGTTATGGGAAGATGATAGTATGTGGTAACAATACTATGCTCATATCACTTTAATGCCATCAACGCTTTCCAAATTTTGGACAAAGAAAAGCATCTGATGGCATCTCGTATCAGCATAATTTTGTCGTCATGTCTGCGATAGTGTTAGCGAAAAGACATGACACAGACCAGAAAGTTCAACGAAAAAGGCACATATTTTCCAGTAAGGAAAAGTCAAATATTTACAGAGCCATTTGGACGTCTTCTGATATCAACTTTTCCTCAAAAGCAAGCTTTGGCAGACATTATTGTGGCATCAGACAAATAGCACCACTTCTGCATCAGAAATGTTTTCAAAGGATATCCAGTACAAAGCAGTTACATTTATACTTTAAAATGTGTGCCAAAGCTGAACAAACCATGGTCTATCTCTCTTACTTATACGTACACTTTTTGCTTGCGGAACTCTGTGGCTGACAGGGCTGTAAACAAATGATCCAGCATCCCTAGAATTAGTCTTTGATTAGTTTAGTGGCGTTAGGACTATGATAAAGGGACTGCACAACACACACACTTTCTCACGCTTATTTCAACTAATCAAACCTAATGTGAAGACTCCTCTAACTTTAAACATCTCTACTACTGATTAACGGTACAAATGTCATCATGTTTCTAAGTAAAACTTTACTTCAGAATGTTATCAATCCTTTGATTTATGGTTCTGAACCAGAAGATATGTAACAAATTTAACGTGTTCTGTAGCACACCCTCACAAATAGCATACAAATGATAATGAAGCTCAGCTGATCTAAACCCATGAACCACGAAGCTTTCTGTTGATCACTTGGTCATCATCAGCATTTGAACACGGCTAGGAAGGAAAGGTTTGACTTGTATTAGACTTGTTTTTTTAGGAAGTCAATAAGACATTCAACAACACAAAAAAAAAAAGATGACAGACAACAACATGAGTTGGAAAAAAAACGTGAACACACAGACATTAAAGGTAGCCATTTTTAAATCAACAATTTATAGCAGCCAAGTTGATGTAACAAATATTTTCCCAAACACGTGTTTGAGACAATACCCAGACTGACTACGTGACAGCTGGTCACTGTCTTTTATGTAAGACCATCTTTAGTTTTAAGTGAACAATTCAAAGATAACAATTTTAAACGTCACATCTGCATTTTTTCTGTTACAGAAAAACAGTAAGTAAGGTAAAAATGAAAGCTTTCAGTTTTCTGTGATGAGTAGTCACAGCTGTGTTTGTTAATTTGTGTGACTTGCCTTGAATGTGTCACTAACTAAGATCATGTCTGTGTTATTAACTCACTGAGTTAGAAATGTCCATGACTGGCTTACTCAAGAGGGTATCAATCACCATTATCATCAATAGTCCTCGCCATGCCCACAAATATATATCGCAGGGATATAGGTTCCATCCATCCCAATCCTGGGTCTTGTGTCTCTCAACCTCGTATTCTGTTAATGTTCTGCCTCGAAGACTGGCTCAAAGATTATTTATATCTTTTGTAGCACGCCATGAAAAGTCAGCTGTATTGCCAACCTTGCCATTTTTTTATGTCCCATGTTTTTTCCAATGTGCAGTATATGACTAATTCAGCTTTTTTTAATGCAATCAAATAACGATTTACCTAACTTGTGATATGCCAGAATGTCTGGTTTTTTTTTTTTACTCCGTCTTTCTGAGTTGATCCCCATATTCTTCTTAACTCTTTTGCTTTTTAAATCCTCACAGAGCATGTTCCATGTTTTTGTACATTCTTGACGCTAGTTCTCACAGAAGAAGACATCCCCAATGAAGGGTTTAAAGATATAAACTTAAAAAAAAAAACATTCTAACTAGATTAGGAAGTCCATATCTAGCATAATCTTTCCACTGTTGTGTTTGCTTTCTTATCCCCAGATTGATTTCCAGCAACAGGTTGTCATGTGCCATTACTGTGCTTTTCAAATATTATTAAAACTAGGATAACTGCCCCTGGCCGCTTTCACCAAAATTAGAAAACATAGCTATGAGCACTCATTTCAACAGCTACTTATAACTGTTTTACTCTTGAGTAAATTGCTATTATTGTCGGTGTGTCATTGTCATGACTTTCCTTTGCTCTCCTAACTAAGCATGGAGCCACAACTACAGCTGGTCCCCTTGCAGGAAGCCTGCCCTAAGCAGTCACATGCTCTTGCAGTGGTGGTTTCTGCTACAATTTGTTTGACATGATTATGTTGCCAGCCCCCACTGCCCAACCTTATTTTAGCCATCTTATATGACATGCCTGAGAGTGCAGTAGTTAAGTCTTTCTTTGTCTCTTCAGACCCCCCCAGGAACTACACGAGGCCTGTTTGTGTGTACACCCTACAATATTTCTGTCTGTGCACTTATTAGACCGCTATTATAGTTTGTGTGCACTACAGTATAACTTTTTACGTGTACTCAATGCTATATTTCTGCATATCCATACTTATTAGACTACGATCATTGTGTGCACTCACTGCAATGCCAGTTTATCCATAACCATTAGACTTGTTATTCCTTTTTGTGTGTATTCAACTGCTTCTGTCTACAAGTACATTAGAGTAACTATTCATTGCTGTGTACTCATGAGAATACTCAATGACTATCACTGCTTGTGTGGAGCCAGTCCTATTGTGTGGCTCAGAAGCATGGAGAACAGCAATGGCGGTGGCCAAGACGCTGCAAACTTTCACAGATGGGTGCTTGTGTGGAGTGGAAGGATTGAAACTGTGATGGAATCGCTGGTGTGGAAATGTGTGATGGAATCGCTGGTGTGGAATTGATGATACGAACCAGTTAAGGTATGAGAAAAGAATGCTGATGATAGGTGGAATATGCACTGAGAAAACCTGGTGATGATATTACAAGCCAGTCCTTGTTCTGAAATCCCTGGGGTGGAAGTAGACCAAGGGGCATGTAAAGAAGACAACTGGAGAAGGGATTGAATGGGGAATGAGGAACACATAGAGGGGCCTTGGGCTGAAGGCCAGGGACAGGAAGACGTGGCATACCTTTTTTTTGCGGGCTATACTCCTCAGGGAGCTGAATGAAGGAATTCCTATTTGTGTGTAATCACACAATAATTCAGGAATGGGTGTAAACATTAGAATAACTACTTGTGTTTGTGGGTAATCATCAGAATTACTATTCCTACTCGTGTATACTCATTAGAGCAACTATCCCTGTTTGCTTGTAATAATTTATTCAGGTCTTGTTGTACTCATTAAAATAATTAATTATGCTTGTGTTCCAACTATAATTCTGTAGTCAAAAGAATGATCTACTTGTGAGTGTACTCAAAATAGTAAATATTCCTGGTTGTGTGTACTCATTAGGATGAGGGTTATGTTGTGTGCACTCATTAGGATGAGGGTTATGTTGTGTGTACTCATTAGGATAAGGCATAAATCATGATTTCATGTATACATTCAGTTGAATATTCAAACTATGTTTTTATACCAATATTTTTTTCTGCCAATATTATCTGTCCTGTTATATTACATGAACGTTAGATTTTACACGTTTTAATGTGTAAAATAAATGCAGAACACTAGCGTAATGACAAATGAGACAACTCTGGACATATTGATAAAATATGGGACTAACTAACAGCTCAAAAGTGAAACAAAATTTTGATTTCAAAGTCGCCTAAGGAAGTACTGACATAATTGATCTACTTGCTGACTGATTATTCTTTCAGCACGTTCTGGTCTTATCTAACTGACAAATGAGAACTAGTGTAAGAATAAACATTTATGTAACTTACATCCATACTACACATTCTCTGGGCCTAAGTAATTAACATTAAAACAACAGGCTAAAACATGTTTGCAAGATTGCATTACCTTGAGCAAAAGGATCATATCTCTCTGGAGAAATGATCATCTGTCTTCGTATGGCTCTGTATTCATCCTCCCTGTCTGCAATTTTAGGAATCCTGTGTTCGGCCAATGGATCATAGTCCTAAAAAAAATACATCATGGAATTATTTTTCTTAACCTCTACACAAAAATAAGAAACCATTCTTTATAATTTCTAGGCTCAATATGTTCCTGATCGCTAGATATACTTTTAATATTATTGTTTTCTACAGTTTAACGTGAACATTTTATAAACCATTGCATACGTACCTCCAAGACAGTTGTCTCAAAAAGATATCTGTGTTTATTAATAAATTAACAACTTTAAACTACAATAAATGCAACTAACATGATTTCATGCTCTGCAATACATCATAACATGGTGAGAAAACCTGTTGGTAACATTACAAGGCAATCCCCGGAACATGAGAAGTAGAGGGCGACTGAAAAACACACGGAGAAGAGCGCTGGAGATAAAGGACAGCGATGAGAAAGGCATAGAAAGATCATGAGCTGATGGCACAGGATGAGAGGACCTTAAATAAGTTTATTGATGACATACCACATATAAGTGGGCACATATAAGTGGGCACATATAAGCACTAATAAACCTCACAGTTTTGCAGGATTCAGAGAATATGATATAGCATAATGCCAGCATATGAACACAGAGTACCCAGAAAAACCGACGGGACAATAAATTATAACCAAAATATGGAAAATTACAAAGAAGGAAGTAAACTACCTATACCTGAAATTTCCAAACCTTGTAAATTCAAGGGCAGATTATAAGTTAGGACAAAGATGAACAGAATTAAACGGGTGTGACATGTCAAATGAATGAAGTTTAACAGACAGACAAGAAAATGATTCACCAAATAAATTCAGGTCACAAAACCATAGGGCATCCAAGAAAGTGACAGATAGAAATAACAAAATTAAACCTGCAAGTGCTAGTAGAACCTTTAATGAAGAGTGATCTCTCTCCACTCCCCCCGCCCCCCCCCCACCCGCCCCCCACCCGCCCCCCCCCCAAAGAACAAAAATGTAATGGGGAGAAAGAAGAGAGAGAGAAGAGATATCCTCTCTGCATCTGTAAGATGAAGAAACAGATTACTGTACTTCATTACATTCTGCTCCCAGTTAAATTTATGTTTACATCAGACTAGGGCTGAAATTTTAGTTTTTTGGTTGGTTTCTTAAGAACCATTCTTAGTCAACTTCAATGACATGCCTGGTAAGTTACAGTGTTACTATTCTTTGCTCTTCTATTGGACACCAGTAACACACAGGCAACATCCAGAAATTGACAGACTTGAAACAATTGGTGCTTGAAAGATTGAAATGTTGATGAAGGCCCATGCTCCAGAAGGAGATGATAGGTAAATAAAACAAGCATCAATAAATCATGATTAGTGTGAAAGTTAGTTGTACTGATTTAGTAGTAAGTCTTCTAGTGACATAAACATACCTGATCACTTGATGCCTCATGGAGCAGATTAAGAGGGGCTGTGTAGCTAGACTTCTTCTGGTACACTTGTGTAACATCGTCATCATCCTGAGCAATAAAAGTTATTGCAACATTAACGCAAAACATTGAGGACACAATTTATTTTATTTGTTTCTGGAACACTTTAAAATACAAGTACCTGGAAGATGTTGGCAAATGCATATAGACAGCTACTGCCTTGTTCAATGTTTAAAAATGTTCTGCAGTTCTAAAATGAACAATACAAATAAGACTATCATAAAGATCTTTTTATTTTAATTCACTACAAACAAACTACGATGTTATCACTTAGTAACTTTCACCGATTTGAACTTCTTTTTCGTCGTTTGCTTTCAAATCTATCTCTCTGGTAACGTTGGCAGTATGTCAGGCGTCTCTCGCCACCATATAGTTTCTCCCTCAACTTGGCCATGCTGCCATTCTGCTTCTCTCATAGAACTGACATTCTTGGAGGACATGTTCTACTCTTTGTTTGTCTTCTCCAAATGAGAAAATATCTGTCTGTTCAATCTTCAATTTATTTAACAGATGGTATTTATTTGAGTCTGTAATGGCTGACTCTCAGTCTGACAATGATGACTTGATCTCTTCTTGGCAATGAGTTTCAGCATCATCCTTTTTGCCGCTTATGAAACATGAAACCACTGCTGCAGCTGGTGCCCGTTGTGGGAAGCCTGCCCCAAGCATTGACATAATCTATCAGCAGTACTTTCTGTAGCAATTTGTTGTACACAATGAGGTTGCTAGCCCCCATACACAACCTTATATTAGTTGCTGTGTACAATATGCTTGAGGGAATAGCAATAATGTATAGTATGGTTCTCTATACCGGTCTCTGTGTGTTCCTTACGTTATTTTTTTATTATTATTGCTTTCACCTCTTCATATGTAGCCCTGTCTTCAGTTTGGATTTTTCTTCCTTCTTTGGCAAGCCTACCTTCTCATTTCCATATTTCTTGCAGTGGGATTCAATATATTTTTACTGTTTAGAATTTTTAGCTGGTTTCCATTAGTGATTCTGCCAGGCTGTATAATTCATTGTATTTATCGTAATTAATTTCAAATATAACATGCTACTTACGTCTGGCTCATCATTAGCTGCAATGGATGTGACATAGCCACCATCGTATCGGCTGCCTCCATAAATGTCTCTGTCAAAATGTCCTTCAGCACCAAGACCAACCCGATCATCATCAGAATCTTTATTTAGAAGCTTCTGCTTCTTGGCTTGAAGATTACGAACCGTTTCTTCAATTTCTAAAGGAGTAATATTACATTTCAGTAAAGCCAAATAAAAGGATACATTATAGTAATGCCATAAAACTAATATCTTAAAACAAACAGGGTTTTGACAACAGATAATGTGCATACATGACAAAAGTTTGTATAATGGAAGAACTAAGTATAGGATGGCATGAATGAACAGCGTGTACAAATAATGAAACAAGTGCCAGTGGAACAAGAGATGAGAAGAAGACGATGGTGATGGATAGGACACGCATTGAGGAAATCTATGGATAGCACTAAAAAGCAGTCCTTGTTCTTGAACCCCCAGGGTAAGAGGGGTAGAGGTCGACCAAGAGGGGCAGAGGTAGACCAAGAGGGGCAGAGGTAGACCAAGAGGGGCAGAGGTAGACCAAGAGGGGCAGAGGTTGGTCGACCAAGAAACACCAGAAGAGAGTTGGAGACAAAAGTGAAAATGATGAGGAAAACGTGGAGAGAGCTTGAGATGAGGGTACATGACAGGAGGACTTGGCATGTGTTTGCTGAAGGCCTATGCTCCTTGGGGAGCTAAAGGGTATTGATTGATTAATAATGAATGGAACTAGCCACATGACACACAACTTGGGGATTGTGAAATAGCTTTAGACAGTTATGTGTGAAAATCGCTTTGGAAACGTGAGATCCTACAGAGTTCATTAAAACATTAGCCTAATGATAATTTCATAATGAACTGCTAACTCCATAAATTACTAGTTGATTCGCAGTTCACTTAAAAAACGCCATCTCTGTCGCAAATAGTCAGGTTTAGGATTACGGTTAGAGTTGGCCATGTTTTTTTTCATACACCGTAAAACTAAACTCCTAACAATATTTTCTTTAAATATAGGCCTATACTCTTAATTTATTAAACTACCACACATTTCAGACGAAACAAGCATAAAGAAATAACGTTAGCCCAAACCTGACCCTATTTGTGGTGATGAGGGTGTATGTAGGCCTATACTGTAGCCTATTGTATTCAACCAAATGACTTCTCAAATGCACAACAGGATTCCTATCACCATTATTAAACATTGACTTCAACACATTACTGTTTGACGCTGCTGAACGACTGCCCTATCTCGTTTGTCCTATTCCAAATAAATGTAGGCCTATTGTAGCCTACACTGTTATGCTGTCTTATCGTCTGACATGCGAGGCTACGATGGAAATGTTTTGGTGTAAATCTGGTCAGAAAGCGGATATACGTGTCTAATATGTTGTCTGCTGTGAAACTCAGCAAGTGACGCTGTCAAATACAAATACCAGGACACTATAGTTATGATATTACACATTATTTTGTTTTGTTTATTCTAATCCTGTCGTATTACCTTCGTGAGTTGTAGCAGCCATTTTCTCATTTATTCATGACGTAATTCTCTCCCACAATGCCTCGGGAAATAATTATTGTTGCCAGGTTCTAGCCGAGACTGCAGAGGAAAAAAGCCAAAAAAACATTTTACAGTCACAGAATCATGAAAGACATACCAGCGTTATATCATTAATAAATATTTCTCAACTCCCCGTAGGGCACAAGTCCTTGGCAAAAACACGATAAGCCTTCCTGTACCATCCGTTCAAGGTATTTTCATGTCTTCTTTTTATTGACAAATGTGATGCCACTTTCTCATATCGGCGGTTGTTCATATTATTAGGAATTGAAAACAATATATATCCTAATTATAACCCATCAGAGGTTGAAGGGGATATCTTTTTTTTCATTAATTTAAAAAAAAATGTCTTCTTTACCTCTTTAATGTAAGGTAACCATATCGTTTTCACAAAACGATGACATTTTCTGATTTTTTTGACGTTAAAAAAAGAGGACAATAGAAGGAAGATGTAAACAAAACAAAAAAGGACCCATTAGAGTATTAATAATTTAATGCGTTATTATATTAACTACATCTTGTTAAAGCATTTTAACAAGTATTGTTAATGCGTTATTATATTAACTACAGCTTGTTAAAGTATTTAAACAAGTATTGTTAATGCGTTATTATATTAACTACAGCTTGTTAAAGCATTTTTAAAAGTATTGTTAATGCGTAATTTAAAATGTACGGTTTTAAATAATCTTACATCAGAAGAAAAAGATGATCAAATCAATCAGAAAGCCACCAACACCAACACAGGATGACTACCAAGCTATGAACAGATCAGAACAAATTGTCATTCTGCGCCTCAGAACAGGACACAACCGCCTCCGCAGCCACATGTATACAAAATTCAAGATGGGCAATTCAGCCATGTGTACATGTGGACAGGCACCCCAGACTGCGGAGCACGTACTTCAAGATTGCCCCGAATATGATATATTGAGGCAAACCCACTGGCCCAGAGAAACAACACTGGAAGCAAAACTATACGGACCTCTGTATGAACTACAAAAGACAGTGAAGTTTATACAAGAAACAACATTGCAGATATAGACAATATATTTCAAGCGAACGAAAGAAGAAGAAGAAGAAATAATCTTAAAATTTAAAAAAATGCACTTCCTCAATTTAAAATGTGTTGGTAAAATTATATTTTTATGTGGACAAGACATAATCTTTTTGAACAGTTCAAGATTTTCTTTTAAATAGCCATGCCGTTGAGAGCATAACAATTCGTTGAAATTGTATTTCAGGAACAAAACTCCTTTAATTGAATCCACAATGAACCTGTTTATGTCTCTCGTCCATATTGACTTTCCATGATTTAAAGAAGCTACAGTAATTTTACAGGAGATGTGATGCCACTTTCGCGTATCGGCAATTATTCATATTATTTGGAATTGAAAACAATATATATCCTAATTATTACCCATCAGAGGTTATTTCTCATCTTAAATTTAAAAAAAAGGGTTGTCCACTTTTGCCTTGTAACCAAGCACCGGAAAGAAATATGGTGCTGTCATTCGAAACTCCGAATAAAAGTGAATAGTTCTCGATTGTTTATAAAGTTTGATCCGTTTCTCACGTGCCAACAAATGCACGAATTCTACATCATCGACGAAACGTTAAACAAACATTGTAAGATGGTTCAACTGATCAAAGCACTTGACGTAGTCAGTTGTAACCTCTTTATTACTTAAATATTGCACAGGAGCTCTGTCACGGATTGCCTCCCCTGCTTTGCAGTAGTGGTCCAACAATGGCCAAAACTCAAGAGTATCTAAATGGGTTGTCAAAGGTGTTTACCTTCGCTCAAGATTACTCTTGGCAAAGATGTAGATAGAAGTGTAATGGCACTTCTATCCGAAAGGAGCCTTCACAAGATAATTCAGAAGTCAAGAACCATGCGGCATAGCGCTGAGCAATGGTTAACTTATATCTGTCCGTCGCCTTTTATGAAGGATTTAAGCAATAGTTTTTAGCCCGTTCAAGCCCCCAGCTGAGTTAATTCAGCGAATTCCTCTTATAATGGTATAGCTCTGTTTAGAGAACTGTGGAAGCCGAGATGCAAAGAATGAACCAGAGATGGGGCCCTGTACGAAGGATGGCCGCCGACCGAGCAAAGTGGAATCAATTTGTTGCTGCCCTACAAGACGTCACCAGGTGTTTTGGCCACTGACTGTTTTGACGGTTGGCGGTTATGGATCAAAGAAGAAGAAGACACCGTGTAAGGTCATGACTGAAACATATGTGAAATCTTCTCATGGTTTCACCCTTATCTCCAACTATTCTATCTAACTGGTGTATATGCAGGGCCGGCCTTAGTAACTGCGGGGCCCGATTAGGACCATTTTGGTCAGGGCCCCTGGATTTATGGTTAATTAACATGATATTGCACTGTGTTAAAAGTAAAACAGCATTTATGTTTATTAATTGGACACAAAATGTGTCACAACAAAACTGTACTTATAAACAAATATTTCTTGCTTTCTGTTCCACAAACTGTTTCAAATTGTTGTCGAAGCTCAAGTTTTTACTTCATCACATTTTATGGATAATATTACAAGGCTGTTGAGTCTATTGTCGTAGATTTTTGATAGGGGGATTAAGACTTGGGTTGGTCCCTTCTGATTAGATTAGAATACGTGATAGCCACAGTGAGAGATAATAACAGAAATAGATTTCCACGAGTGAGATGGTAGGATCAATAGAGGCTGTCCCTGAGAACTCGAGAATCTTCTCTCTTTCTCAGCCTATCTTCTACAACAGATTTAGAGGAGTCAGACAGTCTAGTGACAACATATATTAATATATATATGAACGTACCACTCACGTGCACACACACAAGTGACGACAGTTAGACGCACAGACGTGGGAAAAAACTATAGCAGTGATTATACAGATGATTTAGAACGAGCTGACCAACGCGCTGATTAAGTTTAAGGGAAATTTTAATTATCATCTAAAATTTCATCACAACACACACAAAATTACATCAAGAAACATATACACATAGTCATAAAATCAATGAATTTCTACCAGAATGATAGACCCACAGTATGATCTTATCCCTCAAGGTATGCCCACAATCCTGTTAGAAGAAAATGATAGCCCCAAGGAATCAAGGATACATTAGCGGTAATCTAATGATTTTCCCCTTTTAAAGGTATGAACCGACTTAGGTATTAGTATGATCTATCCTAAGGAAAAGTATCTTGTTTGCAACAGAAAACTTGCATAAAGAAATTACAAAGTGTGTGAAATTTGGTATACCATAAAAAGAGAGTCACTCGTTCCTGCTTTCTCTCGGTTCATTCATCCAGGGCCCTGTCGTGCATTTCTCACTTTCTTACCCTATAACTTGCTGTTGTTCGCCGTCTGGCGCACGTTATGACACAATCTGTTTATCGTTTGATGAAGCGGATACCCAGCAGATCTTGGTTTCATCCAATTTGTCCGGGGAGCGTCCTCTTCAGGCGATGATTTTGTTCAGATTTTAAGTTAGTGTCACTTTATCAGCTCAGGTAAGAATTAGTGTAAGCGGGTTCACGGTGTCAGAATCACGAGGTTTCCACTACTTAGGGAAAAATGTCAGGTTTGTAACTTTCGATCAAAGGTAACCTTATTGGTCACACCACAAGTTGACAAAATTTGCGGAACGTTACTGTTTGTAATAGTTTACTTGCCACAAGGGCTGAACTGTACTTAAGTTTTCTCAGGAAGAATAAAATCTGGCGCAACAGGCCCGTTATGTCATTTCACCTTTAAGGTTCTTGTAAAGATTATACACCAAGGTTTTTTTTAAGGAAAATGTTTTAGTTCTTCACAGATATTACTCATCAGTACTTAACGCTGGCAAAGTTGGGTCACCCCACTATTCACTGAATAAAGGAAAAAAACACATATAAAATAATTATACATACTATGTACTCGTTATAACTTACATTTTAAACTGCAAGCGTACAGCTTGACTTATCATTTAAAACTTCCCGTGAAATAAGTTATATTCATAAACTCAATCATCATGAATTAGGAATACATAGGTATCCCGTCAATACTCACTGATGTAGCATTTCAGTTATAAGTTAATTTTTAAAAATATATTCTCGTCTGATTATTTAGCAGTAAAATCAAATTCATTTATAGCTGCGTGATTTTAAGCTAGGAATATAATTTATTCTGCTTTCCACTGAAACACGCCACTAGAAAATAATACAGACTATATTTTAATTCTCTCTGCACAAAAGAACTAGTGAAAAATAGGCGATTTAACACTTAATCACTCACAAAATATAGATACTTAATATAATATTTACCTCAACACAGAACTACGGTATCACAACGAAACTAAGAGTGTCACTTATAAGTTTAAGTATCTAGAACGAAGTGACCACGTCTACTGCAAATGGAGAATGAGTGAAATCAAGTTTAAAACTCTGATTATATCTATCAAACAGACAAAGAGGTCCCACGTTATTTCGAAAACACGAAACAGCGCCGATCTCTCCCCTTCTCATTAACACTTTCCATAACCAGAAGACCTGCCATAAACTGCCACTTCGCGTCTTGACACCTCACTGCTAACGAAACTGGCCGAGAGTGCCGTGACAGAGGAAATTTCCAGACAAATGTCTCATTCTGCGCCGTGCAGATGTCGGTTATCACACCTCACGCCGGAGAAACGTTCGTGTCAGGTGAAAATGCTAGCCAAAAGTCTGCTCCTATGTCTGAGATAGATGAATATTCACAGTTTCTCGTCTGACTGACATCTACGTAATAGAATGCGTATCAGTATGAGAAAGAAAAACGGTAAAGTGAGAATGGGAAAGAAAATATTTTTCGCAAACGAACGAATGCGAAAATACAGGAAAAGGATATAAGAGCGATAATAAAGTAAAGGACACGGGTAGAAAAAGAAGAGAATATAGAAAATTTATTGATCATAATCTCTATGCGACATCTATCTTGAAACATCTTTGACCTTAGATAAGATCAATTGATCAATTTTAATTTGGCAACGCTTCTTTTCCCTCACGCCTCAGTGACTGAAAGTGTCAACAACAACAAAATATTTTTAAAATTCATTTAGCACTTAAAAACACAAAAATGGAAATCCAGTAGCTCTGTCATTCAAAGCAATGAATTTCAGGATGATTTTCAAAGGTTCTCCAAGGTATGAAGAAGTAAGAATTTGTTCATGCTTCCATTTCCTCGACTAAGCATATGACTATCTAAATTTGCTGACTTGGCAAGCACGTTTTCCTGAATTCTCGAACTATAATCTCCCTTTATTTCTCTCTCTCTCTCTCTCTCTCTCTCTCTCTCTCTCTCTCTCTCTCTCTCTCTCTCTCTCTCTCTCTCTCTCAGTCTCTCTCTCTCTCTCTCTCTCTCTCTCTCTCTCTCCCTCTCTGAAGTGAGATTAATTAAAGCGAGAGTAAGTGAAGACTAAAATGGAATTGTGTAATATTCATAAATTTTATCTCAGTGAATGATCTTGAATATGATCTTCCAATCTAACTTGACCTGCGTTCCTTATTATATTTTTTTTAAAGCTGGGGGTGGCTACCCGATTGCGGGGCCCCCATTGAGCGTGAGGCCCGATTGGGTCACATAAGTTAAATCGGCCTAAGGCTGTCCTTGTGTTAATGCCTTTTTTTAAAAGTTGTTACATAAACTATCGTCCCTTTCACCGTTTCTCCTCAAACATATTCTCAGCCTTTACGGGCACAAACTGTTGACTAAAGCGTTACTTAAGAATGTCTATAACAGATTTATCACAGTTTAAAACTTCAACAACCGAATCACATTCTCCTTCAAATTCGTTCACTAATTACTTGAAAAATACTAAATAAAATATATACTTGAATAACGTAGACCTCACCGAAGTCTTCAATCTCCGAAAGATTGAAATCCCGACAAAATAGCAGTTGAAAAACCTCCCGTACACTTATGCGTGAGATAAAAAAAGAGGGCTAGTCTAAACCGCGGAAAAGAGGACATTTGGTCACCATACTTTTAGGTCTGTCTGAAGTTCTCTCTCTCTCTCTCTCTCTCTCTCTCTCTCTCTCTCTCTCTCTCTCTCTCTCTCTCTCTCTCTCTCTCTCTCTCTCTCTCTCTCTCTCTCTGTGTGTGTGTGGGGGGTAACCCAGTAACAACAGTGGCAGTGAACTTAAAGTATAATACCAGCAATTTTAACTGTTCCTGTATTACGATCTTTACTCCCTATTGTATTAAATGTTCCAACAGACTTTCATTTGGCGGCTGTGGTTCACATCTTTCTCTTTCTACATTTGTTTTAAAACCACCAAGCACAGCAGCAGGCAAACCAGGAGCTGTGAGAATCTACTTTAGAAATACGGAACTTTCTCAAGAACTTCCTTGATAAAAATCATCTATTTTGAAGTTTCCGAGTATTTAGAGTTAGGAATATGTATAGCAGGTAGTAACTGTCATTATCTGACATACAATCTACTTCTTACAATTAAATCAAAAGAGCGGTAGAAAATTCAGATCTCGCGCATTGTTAACTTTACTTCAAACAAAAGATCGTGTTCCTATGTCACGTAGTTCACGGTTATAGTGAATTTGTATATGCTAGCTCATGAGTTTTCATTTGGAATAAGGGGAAAGTACGGTTCTTGTGTGTTTATTCACCGGGAAATTTAAATTGTTGACATTTATAGGCCAAACCGAGCACCGTATTCTTTCTTACATTTTTTTTCTCTTAAATTCGAGCGAAAAATCTAACACCGTCTCCGCGCGGCAAATCTCTTTCTCAGTCCGCCAAGATTGTGCGCTCTCTCTCTTTCACTACGGCAATGTACTTGTGCGCTATTTCTTTCTCCACGGCAATGTACTTGTGCGCTCTCTCTTTCACTACGGCAATTTATCCATCCGGTTGTGTGGCAGGACATCAAAGGGATTATTCGTCTGGTTGGGTGATGGTGGTGGTAAGAGTCTCTCTTCTGTGGATTGAAGTGACGTCGATATGTATCAATGTAATTTATATGGTCCTGTGTAGGGAATGAAACAGCTCGATCGTTCTGTGATCTACATCGATTCGAAGTGTATGGGATTTCGCGAAGGTTGCTTACTCTACATCTTTGCAACCTGGGTTGATCTTGTATAACTAGGTTTACAGTGTTCCTCGTGGGGCTACGTTTTTCCTTAGGAGACTGTGTATTCCGATAGGCTTCTAAAATGATCTCTTGATCAACCATATCTGGGTATTTAAACTGATAATCGATTTCTGGTTGTCTTCGTGTTCGATATTTGCGGGTGTTCTGATGATATTCTGTGTCATCCGTGTATACCATTTCTCTTTTCGGTGCTTCCAGGTATCCTCCAGTCAATTGTTTAGCTTGTTTTGAACTCTCCTTATTTCTCCATGGGGGTATCAGTAAAAAATACGTTGGCCTTGTAAAAAGACACAGTACCTTACTAAAGACCATAATAGAAGGCGGAGTTAAAGGCAAACGTGCAAGAGGAAGACAGCGCTATTAGTGGAAATGTAACATCAAGAGATGGACAAGAAAGAGTCCATCACAATATCAAGAGTAAAAACAGAACACGCCTGAGATCCATTCCAGCCGATCTAAGATATTGATATGTCTTCATTCATTCATAACCCTCCACTCCCAAAGGAGCATAGGCCTTCAACAAACACATGCCAAGTCCTCCTGTCACGTGCCATCATCTCAAGTTCTTTCCATGTTCTCCTCATCATTTTCACCTCTGTTTCCAACTCTCTTCTCCATGTACTTCTTGGTCTTCCTCTGCCTCTCTTGCCCTGCGGGTTCCAGAACAAGGACTGCCTTGTAATGCTATCAACAGGTTTCCTCAGTGTGTGTCCTATCCATCGCCATCGTCTTCTTCTCATCTCTTGTTCCACTGGCACTTGTCTAGTTCTTGTCATCAGTTCTACGTTGGTAACCTTGTCATACCATTTTAATCCCTCTATTCTACGCAAGCACCCATTTATGAAAGTCTGTAGCTTTTCGGTTGTTGTCTTTGTTGTTCTCCATGTCTCAGAGCCATACAATAGGACTGACTTCACATTTGAGTTGAAGATTCTTATTTTCGTGTTGGATCCTATTTCTCTTGATCTCCATATATTTCCCAATGCAATGAAAGCTCCTCTTGCCTTTTGTATTCTTATTTTGATATCGCTGTCTGTCCCTCCAACTTTGTCTATATTACTGCCAAGATACGTATATGATTCTACATCTTGTATTGGTGTTTCTTCAAGTTCAACCCTATTATCATTACCTGCATTTATTCTCATTATTTTTGTCTTTTCCCTGTGTATTTTCAGACCCAATTGCTGTGACCTCTCATCGAGTGTTTTCAATTTGTCCTGCATCTGATTACGGTTATGGGACAGAAGAGCCAAGTCATCAGCAAAATCCAGATCATCCAACTGCTTAGTCAGAGTCCACTGGATTCCATTTCTGTTGTGTGTTGTCGATGATCTCATAACCCAATCTATTGCCAGCAAGAAAAGAAATGGAGACAAGAGGCATCCCTGTCGCACTCCTGTTCTTATCCCAAATGGTTCTGTAAGCTGTCCTTCATGAAGAACTCTGCATGTCATGTCTTCATATGTTTTCTTTATTAAATTAATGATCTTCAGGGGAACTCCATAATGCCTCATCAATTTCCAAAGTGATTCTCTGTCTACACTGTCAAATGCCTTTTCATAGTCCACAAATCCGATGTATAGTGGTGAATTCCATTCCAATTGATATGTCTGATGATGATGAATAGTCTTGTTGTCTCTCCCCCCTCCCCCTCCCCCCAACCAAAAAAAATGTACAGTATTGACAATCATCTTAACAAGACAATTTCGAGAACTACACGTTAAATCGTTGAAAGTATTCAAAAAGAGACATGAAAATAGGTCGTATATCTTTATCATCACTGCCCTACAGATCACAAAGGAGCATGATGATGATGATGATGATGATGATGATGATGATGATGATGATGATGATGATGAAAAAAGGTAAAGGTAGTAGCATAGCAGATACTGCCGTAAGGGAGTGAAGTGTTAGAGACTTCACTATACTAGGTCCAGCTTCGAGAGGTGGGGGGTGACCAGTTCCTTTCATCGCTACCTTTTCCTTCCCTAACTGAAGGGCAAAGTCAGGTACCCATTCACAGCTGGGACGACTGGAGCACGATGATACCGTGAATCGAACCCGGTACCTTAGCCGCAAGAGACCAGCGCTCTAACCACTCTGTCAATCCGACACTTATTAAAAAAACATGATAACGGATACAAACAGAATGTTAAAAATATGAAGGGGAAAGGGGAGAGGAAGAGATTTGTGACGTCAAGTAAGGGGGTGGCAAAAGTCTTTTTGTTGCGTAAAAAGTACGATGCTCCGTTTACCCTCAACATTTCAAAAATTTTCATCGCCGGTGAATTATCACACAAGAACCGAAAGTACTTTTAGTTCTGGGAATTCCACACTTTTAAAAACTGGGGAGAGAGGGCGAATCCAAAATTTCTCTTAACTTTTTTTCTCTTGTCTTCCTGTGACCTTGATATTTACCGGTGTTTCGCGTGACCTTTGTCTGTCGTATGCCAGTTTGTATTGTCTCGCCGAAGACCTGTCCTGTCTATTTCATATTATTGACAGCCCAGCATATTTTTGGTCTGCCCCTTTTTCGTGTTCCTGGAAACAAGAACACCATAATATATAGAATGATTAAAAAAACAAAAACAAAAATATAAAAAAGTTATATATAAATATATATATATCAGAACCTCGTTGTGAATTATAACAAGACCACACGGTCTTTTATATGTTGTTGTTGTTGTTGTTTTGAAGAGGTAATGGGTGGAGAGCGGGCACTTAACAGCTGACCGTTATTGCCTCTTCTCGTTCCATCTTGGTCTACCCTGTTCAACCTAAAAATTGGTTATAATTGGGGTATTTAGTGTCATTTTATTTACTAATTTTGTATTAAGTTTAAATAACTATTGTCTTTTGCAGTTGCTGGTTTTAATTTATATTAGTATTTGTCATTTTATTTTCAGTTTTGTATTGTATATAGATAACTATTGTCCTTTGCTCTTGGTTTTAATTTGTGTTATTGTTTTAATTTTATTTTTTATTTTAAATCTCGTTGCCTTTCCTTGTCCTATGAGTAGTTACTGGGTTTGCTAATTTTTCTGGTTTTTTTTTTTTTTTTAATGATTTGTTAGTTTTTGTTGCTTAATTTCTATTTGGTTGAATATCTTTTCTGAAGTATCATTTTTGTTATTGTTGTTTGATATTGCCCCTGTTATTAACCTTATATGTTGTCGTAATTTGAATCTGTATAAACAACACGGTCATATTTTCCGCGCTCAATCTAGGATAAAAGGTCCAAATGTAATGGCCAATCAGAACGCTCCTTTTCTAGTGTCTATAAAGATACCTTTTATATTTAGCAGAAAGGGCCTATTCTGTGTTTTTGGAGGGAAGGAGTTATTTTATTTCTTAAAGCATAGCGATAAATAAAAATAAATACATAGCTATTATAACACCTGATATATCACTTAAGAAATAGATACCATCTGGCCTCATAAAAGTAAGTCATTTAAAGAGAAAAATTGGTTTTAGTGATATTTTTCCATCAGGGTAGCACCCGATTTAATTACTTAAAAACTACCTAGATTGAAATGCCAGGAAATACTTAAAGAATATACATATATAACGATAGAGATAAATTGGCCGTTTAATTATCACTTTAAATAATTAAAATCGGTCCAATAATAACTGAAATATAAAATATTAAAAATTAGTCACACTGTACGGGCAAGCTGGAAATCCTTTAGAGTAAGATTCTTAAAATATTTTTTTTGACCCTGCTCCGATTGGTCGGATGCAGCTCTATATATAGAAACGGGGACTTAGGAAATCCGCCACTATTATTTGAAAGAGATACCGAGCTGAATGAATCTAGCACACGGTAAATGCAAAGTCTTTTGCCATTCTGACCTGACGCAGAACTAGATTCCCATTGATGCCTGTCTCAGCTTGTGTATTATTGCCTGAGGGTTTTGTCCTGGTATCTTTCATGTTCATGAGACACACGTGTGAGAGGAGCTATGGTTGTGTATTGTTCTCCAGTTTGATAGAGCGAAAGCCACATATCCCCGCCTGGAGTTCATATTCTGTGCGAACCAAACCAGGATTGGAGGTGTCTCAGACTTCATGCCAGTTAAGTGGATATAGATCCACTCGACAGATTATCCAGTAGCAACCATACAAAGAATCAGAATAAAGAAAATAAAAAGTAGTAAAGACTAAAAGTAACACTATTATAATACAGACTTATTATAGAAGTCAACATTATTCATGATGACTCACAGAGGACCATAATCGAATCCTATTATGTTACCAGCTAGGGACATTGATATCAAAAGTGTGAACTAGTGAATGAACTTTAATTACTTATATAACTAAATATACAAGCATAATTTTGCCTTGTTATGGATAACATTCCATCTTATTTATATCATTTTGTAAATACATTATAAACAAATTTTGAGTTTTCCTAACCAAAAGAAACCGGGTTTAGGAACAATTAAATTGTAAATACTTTCATTCAGCTTACTTGATTATTGTAATTAAGTTAATGTTCTGTTTGATAGTTATTACCTATAACTAATTTAATTTACCCCTAGATAATTAGCCACACAAACAAATATATATCTATTAATCATTTTGGGATCATGAGAGGTAGCAGATAGATCTTCAGGACCAAAGACTATCATCATACCTGAAGATTTACATAGCTTGACCCCACTATTGATGTCGATACACCCTTACTCTTTTCAGAGAAGGGGGTATTTCTTATAAGACCAGTCTCTTATCTGGCACTATCCTGGTATCCTCTGATACACCTATTTGTCCAGGATATCTGTAAGTTGAATAGCATCTAAACCTCTCGCGATATTTGGGGTCCTGTCCGGGATTTTATTTATACCCTGGGGTCCTCTTACACCGAGAAAGTAGTAATAAAGTAGATATATAAGATAATAAGTCAATAAATAACTAACTGTAAGAAACTAGTGAGTCTAAATTTAACCAAATTGTGGCGACTGGATGATCTGACAGTGGTGTAGTTAATTTGGTTTGTTTATGACTTTGGTTGATCGCATATTGTCATTGATAATTTGCTTAGTGATAAGATTGCTAGACAATGGCAGACTTGGCAAAATTTAGGTCTGCTACAGTGCAGTCGGCAAAAGAACTTGGCATGAGTGGGGACGATTTGATTAAGTATGTTACTACTGAATGTGATAAATTTATAGACAGAAGATGGGAGGTTAGAGACAGAGAGAAGATTACAATTAGAAGCTGATAGGGAAGTTAGGAAATTAGAGGCTGATAGGGAAGCTGAAGCTAAAAGGTTACAGTTAGAATCTGATAGGGAGGTTAGGCAAATTGAGGAAAAGAGATTGCAAAGGGAAGCAGAGAAAAAGAGATTGCAAATGGAGGCTGATAAAGAGGAAAAGACATTGCAAAGAGAGCATGAGTTGAGGCGGAAAGAGCTGAAACTTCAAGGACATGTTACAGGCAATGGAAGTAGCCAAACTACATTTGATATTAGTGTAAGTCAGGGTGCTTCAAATTCAGCCATGAATTTCCATTTAGACCCATTTTTAGAGAAGGAAGATGATATTGAATCATTTTTAAGTAGGTACGAAAGACTAGCTACTAATTATGGCCTAGAAAAGGAGAAGTGGAGCCTAAAATTATCACAGGGGCTGAGAGGAACTTCTTATGAAGTTTTCTCCAAATTAAGTAGGGAAGACCAAGAAGATTATGACCTCTTAAAACAAGCCTTTTTAGTGAGATATGAAAAGAATGCAGAATTTTATAGAAAGAAATTTAGAACTACCAAGCTGCTATCTTGAGAGACCTATCACCAATTCTCTGCGAGATTAGAAACCTACTTGGAGAAATGGACTGCTCTGGGGAAAACCCAGGACCTAAAAGAAATGGTCATGATGGAGCAGTTAAGAGAGTCCATGCCTCCAGACATGAGAAAATTTCTCATGGAACAAGGTGCAGAGAGGTTGGGGGAGATTCTCACTGTTGCTGAGAGATATCAGGCGGCTCAGTCAGAAGTAGCTGGAGTTAAAAAGAAACAAGGAGATAGTAATGGAGCCCCACAAAACCAAGAGGAGTATGAACATAGGGATCAACCACATAGATTCAAACAAGGTTATGACAGGCCTAGATTTGATCAAAGAGACAGAAACCCTCAGGTACAGGACAAAAGACCCTATCGACAGGGCGATCGGTGGTGCAAAATTTGCAAAATGAGCAACCACCATACAACCGAATGTGGTAGGAAAGTTCCTCCGTATCACGCTGCATGCATGATAACAGTGGACAAGGGAAGGAAGAAACTGACAGACAGTCAGATAGATCTCCATCATCCCCCCATCTGTGAAAAAGTAGTATGTAATGGTACGAAAGTCAAGTGCCTTTACGATTCAGGATTGGAATATGACTCAGTTGTGAGTGCAACCCTGGTGCACCCTGACCAGCATACCACAGGAAAAGTGGAGATACAAGGGGCATTAAAGGATAAAGCCACCATGACACTTCCCGTAGCCAAGATAAATGTCAAAACTAAGTCTGTGGAAGGAGTGATCAGTGCAGCAGTGTGTGATGATCCTAATTACCCGCTGGTGTTAGGAAAGAGATATGTTTTTTTAGGAAACCCAAGAAAACCTGTGATCATGGCAACGCTCCAGACCAGGTCAAGCCCTATGAAGGAGGAGGGACCAACACTTAATATTCATCCTAAACAGATGAGAAAGGCCCTGGCAAAAGATAAATCATTAAAACCTTGCTTTGGCAAATTGCCAAACAGCCATAACACCCCTAAGAAAGGAGAATTTTATTTGCAGGATGGACTGCTTTACAGGAAAGCTGGAGCAAAACCAAAAGGATATGGACAGTTAGTACTGCCATTGAGGTATAGGGACAAGGCTATGGAACAAGCACATGTTGTACCAGACGGTGGACATATCAAAATTGGTACCACCTGTCAACGGACATCGGTGAAATTTTATTGGCCAGGAGTAGCTGTGGACATTGCTCAGTATATATATTCCTGCGCACAATGTAGCAAGGTAAACTCCACACGTGGAGAAAATAATCAGGTCTCAAAAAAGCATTGGGGCAAAAATAGGTGTGAAAATAAACATAAACAGGTAGACAACGTGAATAGGTATGCACCTTCTCACACCCAGTCTTCCAGAAAACCAGTTACACTGGCAACTCTTCGGATGGTACCGAGAGTAAATAAAAATACAGACCAGTCCCACCCGACACAAAGTTGCTCGGAATTCCGGGAACTGACTACAAATAGCAATGAGGTTAATGGTCCAGCCATGAAAATGAAACTGAGGGATACCCCCAGAAAAGTTGGGAGTGGGAGATTGGCCAATTAGCCTAATGTTCAGCTCGCTTCACAATACGGCTATTAAATTAGCATAATAAAAGGGTACCGGTGACAGTGGTAGTTGGCCGGCCTTATACACAGTCCATTGGAAAGTATTGTACAGACATTGGATTGAGATCACATATTATAGCAAATGCTACAGGGAGAATTGATTCTTGGTGCAGAAAACTCATTTCCCCATATTATATATTATCGCCAGTGACGTTAAGCTGAGAAAACAGCTGGTGAAAATGGACTCTACCTGAATTGCAGGAAAGTGAAAGAGCCATTAGCGAATATTAGTAAAGGGTTTTTCCAAATTCCAATCAAGCCTGAGCTCAGACCATTGTTGGCTGTGATCACCTCGGAGGGGCACTATGAATTCATATGTTGCTTTTTGGATTGAGAATATTCCGAGTGTTTTATCCAGGCTGATGAGGAAATTACTGGGTCCCTTACATAACTCTGCTATCACCAATTTTATAGATATCCTCCTCATAAATATTGGAACCTTGAGGAACATCTAAAACCTCTGGACATGTCATTGAACAGACTCAGAGTAATGGTGAATATTGATGGATAATCAGCATTTGACAGGCAGTAGCACCTGGGCTGTTTATTTACACAACCTGCAATATATACTTGGATTGCAGAGGTCTGAGGCAAATTTCTTGAGTAGTGCCTACTTGAATTGACCCACCTGCAGGAAACCAGGATAACATTAAGGCTGAGGGAAATTTAATTTAGGGTAATATGACGTGATTGTAATACAGACTTAAAAGCTGCACTAGTGGTTCACACTTTTTTAACGGGGGAGATATGTCGTAATTTGAATCTGTATAAACAACACGGTCATATTTTCCGCGCTCAATCTAGGATAAAAGGTCCAAATGTAATGGCCAATCAGAACGCTCCTTTTCTAGTGTCTATAAAGATACCTTTTATATTAAGCAGAAAGGGCCTATTCTGTGTTTTTGGTGGGAAGGAGTTATTTTATTTCTTAAAGAATAGCGGTAAATAAAAATAAATACATAGCTATTATAACACCTGATATATCACTTAAGAAATAGATACCAAGCTGGCCTCATAAAAGTAAGTCATTTAAAGAGAAAAATTGGTTTTAGTGATATTTTTCCATCAGGATAGCACCCGATTTAATTACTTAAAAACTACCTAGATTGAAATGCCAGGAAATACTTAAAGAATATACATATATGACGATAGAGATAGAGAAACCGAGTTTCAAACCAGGTTACACAGACATTTATGCTGCTATTTCTCGTGTTTAAAAATTTCATTGTAACTTCCCTTTAATTACAGTTCATTGCACTAGGAGCTGTCTTTCGTTGCAGCACTTGTTAAATCTTTGACTCCGCAATTATTTTTCACCCTGTGCCGTAATTTTCATTCGTGATAGTCTAAAAACCACGCTCAGAGCGTTGTTCCGGAGTCAAAGAGTTAAATAAATTCAACCCAAACTCAGCTGTGTATAACAAGCATTCGCTTATAAGAGGTCAAGGTCACTTGAACTGTAATCGTTCGCAGCACTCCACGATACGGTCTTAGATAATTTTTGTGTGTCTTGTATTCAAGTTATTCAACCCTTCCGGTGTAACCTCAATTTTTGGTCTGTCCGGATTACGTTAGTAGAGACAGTATGCAGTCCTTTTTTTAAATAGGGAGTGCTGCAGCTCAACAGCACATTAAAGAAAGCCGCCACTGGGTTAGACCCAACAAATATATACTTTATATCTGTGCATCTTGTCTAGTTCCCATAAACGAATGAAATCCTTTGATCTTTGTCGGCATACTAATTATTGTGTATCGAGAAATGAAATTTTACCACTTCAGTCACAGATTCTGTGAATTGATTAGGCATAGGCGTGTCTACTATTACAATAATGTGGCCATAACGTTTGCATATGAATACCTGTTGAAGATGATTTCTTAAATGATCTGCATGCGAGATACTCGTGACATTGTTTGTCATTGCGCTACCAAACTGGACCTTCATTGATCTAATTATTTCAATAGGTATCACCACTTTGCGGTTCATAAACATCATAATGGAACGTTGCTCATCTACTGTGCTTGTAGATAACGGTAAGGTCATCTTTAAAGAAATTAAACTTCATCCGAATCATAATCAGATGTCTCTGAGAAATTGATAATCAATCTCGGCTGAATGAAGGACAAACCATCATTTTAATTATCACTTTAAATAATTAAAATCGGTCCAATAATAATTGAAATATAAAATATTAAAAATTAGTCACATTGTACGGGCAAGCTGGAAATCCTTTAGAGTAAGATTCTTAAAATATTTTTGTTGACCCTGCTCCGATTGGTCGGATGCAGCTCTATATATAGAAACGGGGACGTAGGAAGTCCGCCACTATTATTTGAAAGAGATACCGAGCTGAATGAATCTAGCACACGGTAAATGCAAAGTCTTTTGCCATTCTGACCTGACGCAGAACTAGATTCCCATTGAGGCCTGTCTCAGCTTGTGTATTATTGCCTGAGGGTTTTGTCCTGGTATCTTTCAAGTTCATGAGACACACATGTGAGAGGAGCTATGGTGGTGTATTGTTCTCCAGTTTGATAGAGCGAAAGCCACATATCACAGCCTGGAGTTCATATTCTGTGCGAACCAAACCAGGATTGGAGGTGTCTCAGACTTCATGCCAGTTAAGTGGATATAGATCCACTCGACAGATTATCCAGTAGCAACCATACAAAGAATCAGAATAACGAAAATAAAAAGTAGTAAAGACTAAAAGTAACACTATTATAATACAGACTTATTATAGAAGTCAACATTATTCATGATGACTCACAGAGGACCATAATCGAATCCTATTATGTTACCAGCTAGGGACATTGATATCAAAAGTGTGAACTAGTGAATGAACTTTAATTACTTATATAACTAAATATACAAGCATAATTTTGCCTTGTTATGGATAACATTCCATCTTATTTATACCATTTTGTAAATACATTATAAACAAATTTTGAGTTTTCCTAACCAAAAGAAACCGGGTTTAGGAACAATTAAATTGTAAATACTTTCATTCAGTCTTACTTAATTATTGTAATTAAGTTAATGTTCTGTTTGATAGTTATTACCTATAACTAATTTAATTTACCCCTAGATAATTAGCCACACAAACAAATATATATCCATTAATCATTTTGGGATCATGAGAGGTAGCAGATAGATCTTCAGGACCAAAGACTATCATCATACCTGAAGATTTACATAGCTTGACTCCACTTTGATGTCGATACACTGTAACGGAGTATTTGCTGTAACAGCTCCCGCAGGCGGGATGGCTTGACAAAGTTAATATATGGTTTCGCTGATAAATGGCGATCAGCATAAGTCGGGCTTACAGATGGCCGACAGGTGTGTGACTATGGAAATGTAACATACGCGAATGTGTATAGGTTCTTTAAGTGTGTCTATGATAAGTCACTCACACCACAGCAACGTAGAAGTCAGGAAATGTTGTAAGACCTGGCAACGTTATACAGTTTATTGACGAGACGGTCACGTAGACATCATAGCAAGACAATTCACAGCATGCTCATGAAGCAACATGTAAGTAAATCCATAACAACGGTTGCATAAACCACCACAGCAAATCATGGGCATTAAGTACAAAACATCCATCAGGAAACATGAATCAGCAAATAGGTGAATAGGCTGCAGGGCATAGCAGCACATATTTCATCTCATAATAGTACAGCAAAAATATCATTCCAGTTCTCAATAGTCCATGACTTTGAATCAATATGGATACAATGCATTAACAAGCCAACGAGATCCGTGGCTTTGAATAACAAGTTCCATGGGAGAAAACAACATTCTCTTCAACACACTAATTTCTGCAAAAACAATCCCTCACAGGAATATGAATATAGAATAATGGCCTGTACAATCCGTGGCCTCATAATATCTTCAATAAAGTACCTTCTGCAATTATCAAATATTCCTTTCACAAAAGGATATATACTGGAACACACTAGAGAAATGGTAAAACGGCCATTTCCAAGCTCTACCAGCAAAGTACTGTCACGAAAAATCAGCTGCTTAAAACAGCTCAGTACAATTCATTCAAGCGCGAACTCGCAGCTTGAGATGTGAGCAGAATTCATCCGCCTTTCCCCCCAAAAACAATATCATAGAACCTTCGACCCGATTCCTTATCATATTTTTTTAAAATAAAGAAACAACTAGTCGGGTAACAGTTTAAACATTACTCCGCAACAGCCCCCGACTAAAAATTCTCTCATCACGCAGAGCGTGTACAAAAAATCGACCCGTACATTCCAGTCTTTAACACTTAACTCCCTTTAATTAAAATATGACTTAACATACACCCTTACTCTTTTCAGAGAAGGGGGTATTTCTTATAAGACCAGTCTCTTATCTGGCACTATCCTGGTATCCTCTGATACACCTATTTGTCCAGGATATATGTAATTTTAATATCATCTAAACCTCTCGCGACATATGTTTTCCTTTATTTTATGTATATATCTTTTAAGGATTGATTTGGCTTCCCCTGGGGCATCTATACTTAACACCTTATCACCTGTCATATCTATATTGTTATTTCTAAAGTATGTTTTTTTCAAGCCTCTGTTGATCATATTTTATACAGTGGATCAGATAGTGGTCTATGTCATTTTCTTCTTGACATTCTTGGCAGTGTGGTTTCTCTATCATGAAGTATGCTGCACCGAGACGGAGACGCCACAGCTTTTTGTTCGAGGGTACCTTTAGTTCTTCTCTGACCTGGCATGTCCTTGTTCGTTCTTTCAGCAGTTTGAACACATGTCTGCCTTTTCTACTGTTCTTCCATGTTGTCTTCCATTCCTCGTTTATAGTTAGCTTCACGTGGCACTTTATCTCCGACCTTCAAAGTCCTGCTCTTATATTGTTTTTACTTATCCTTCCATTCTTGGCGTTCTGGTCTGCCAACTCGTTTCCAACTATACCTATGTGTGCTGGAACCCACACTAGCCTCACACTACATCCTCTATTCCCTAGTGATGTATTAATTGCTAGAATTTCTTCCTTTATGTTTGGCCGGCTACATTTACCTGGGTGTTCCAGTGCTTGTAGTGATGATTGTGAGTCTGTAAATATCGTAACAGCTTCTGGTGGGTTATCTTCGATTATTTCTAAACTTTTTAGAATTGCTACCATCTCTGCGGTAAAAATCGAAGCCCCTTCAGTTACACTGTAGCTCTTTTTTATTGGGTATGTGCCTTAATTTATCCACTAAACGTTGTGCCTAGGCTGAACAGACCTCGACTCACCAAATTGCGGGAAAAACACATTTTAAAAAACTTTTTGCGAACACATCAACAACATAGAATGACTAGAATTGTATATAGATGACGCCATAATGCAGAAAAAAAAGTTGCAAACTTAAATCTAAACTATAGCACGTTTCACTAGCTTTGCCCTCAAACAAATGTAATTATCTGATTAACCGTCCAACGTATTTGTCGTAGATTTTATTGAGATAGGTTGAAGATGTTTAAGGTCCCGTCTGAGCAGAGGTGATAATGGTAAACTATGTGAGAATAAGGGGTAAGAAATAGCTTTTTTTTCCACAAGGGGGTGAGAGTGTAAGAGAAAGGACAGTCTCTGGATTGAGTAATTGCTCTAACCCCAGCCTATCTCACGACAATATTTAACTAGACTTCCTTTCTCTCCTGGTACATATATATCAGTTACACTTCACTTACATATACACAATTCTGTGACATAATACGTACAGACGTGAACCAAGCTATGGATAACATATACTGGGCAGGGGTTTGACCAACACGATAACTTAGGTTTAATATGTTTATTATCTTAAAGAAATCACATACAACAATATTATCTATCAGAAGGTATAGTTTACAGACATAAAAAATGCAAGAAAATGTATTAACCCAATAGGCTCTCCTCTACTGTAAAGGAATCCCAAAGTAGATCCTGACAGAAGTAATTAACCCAAATGATTACAGTTAATAATAATATATATAGGGATAGACGATAAAGTAAAAGAACCAAGTCTCTAGTCAATCTATCCTGAAACAAAGAAGACAAGAAAATGATATAACAGTATTTGCGAACCCGAAAAGACTGAAGTGAGTATAATGATTATACAAAATATGAAATATTCATTTCTCTTTCTTACAGTCTGTCGGTCTGTGGCCACAAGCAATCACCAATCACACTTACCTACTACTCTTTAACACATCTGTGTATCTTTGACATATTTCAGGGTGGTGCTATCCAAGGGACCCCAGTTCCTCCAAGAATGATTAATTTTTCCTAATGGGGAACGTCCGCTTAAATAATGCTAATATTATGTGTCAAAAAGTTCACGTCAGGTAATGCAGGTAAATATATATTGCGATCAAAAATGTTCACCATGGGCAGCACACAGATAACCGATATTTAAGGAAAATGTCTGGTGGGTACACTGTTAGAAAACCAATAAGGATAAGCAAAGGATCTCCTATCTGTTTTTATCTCTCACTCTGGGGTTTGGGTGCCGGTTATGGACCCAAGTATTCCTTTTTCTGGATAAATCCACTTGAGAAAAGAAAAAAACTACGATAGTCAATATTCTGGAAACAATGTTTATATATAGATATTTGGCCACCACAGGCGGATCAGATTTGCTGTGAACAATCTGGGTAATTTCTTGTCCAGTTCTGATTTTTATATTCTTTAAAATGTTTATATGTGGGGACTTTCTCTCTGTAAGAAAAACCACAAGAGAACCGCACAGGTCCAAATCTAGGACCCAATAATATTTTAAGAATGTTTCTGGAGCTATTCAGACCGCTAGATCGCAGGGTTGATCGCCTAGATGTAGAAAAAACAAACATTTTAACAATGATATCATTATTATATTCTACACTCGTTAGGTAAGACCTCTAGATCACTCCGGTATTAAATTATATTTAAAACCCACAAAACTCTAGTAATTCACAAAATTACGGATGATGAATAAAAGTATATTTATCTCTAATTATCAGTCGCCTAGCGTATATTAATTAATTTAACGCGTCTCTTACTGGGGGAATAGCAAGAAATTAAATTTACTTATTACAGCTGGAACTATTTAATATGCTTATTTAATAAACACAGAAATCCCAGTGAAAACATTAACACGTTAAGACACTCAAAATTCTAATATATATAGATTACCGCCACACTAGGAAAATGACACTCTCCGTGAATCTCAGAAATTCTTTATATATAAAAACTCCAAGATTCGCGCTAGCAGATATCACCAATTCCTGGGGCCAGACTGATGATGAATTTCTCTAAAACTGCGTTAATATACTGAATCGGCCCATGTTCCCATGACTGGCAAACGCACCTGCGAAATCTTCGTCCATTCTATTATCAGGTGTTAAACAGAGGTTTCAAACCTCGGCTTGACATCGCAACCTGATCTCTGGTGGTCTGCCTCTCTGTGGGAATGTCAGTAAGAGATACCGAAATAGTTTTATTTTAATCGCCCTCGAGAGAAGACAACAAAAAGGGCGGATGTCCAGATAACTTATGGCATACCAAACCAGCAATCGTGGGAATGACTCGAGTTGTTTAGTTGTAAGAGAGAAAAGGGGGACTGAAGGATTAAAGTAAGAGAGGTCCGATTTTCATACGTCACAGTCGTCTCCTCTTAAAGACATGAAACCATTTCATGTTTCATTTATGACAATGGAGCTCTCTTGATCAGTAACTTGCAGGTGATTGTTGTTTTCGCTTTCCACCTCCTCTTCCATGCTCCAATTTCTACTCATAAAATCTGCTCCCACGTTCTGTTTTCCCGGAATGTATTCCACTTTGAAAGAGTACACGCTTAGTAGCAAGGCCCAGCGCATGATCCTCGCGTTGAATTCCTTATTCGCCCCAAGAAAAGCTAAAGGAGCGTGGTCTGTTTGCACCGTGAATGTTACTACGTAAAGATATTCATGGTATTTCCTTATGCCATGAACAAGTGCTAGACACTCTCTTTCGACGGTGGAATAGTTACGTTCTGCAGCATTCAGTTTACGGCTGCCATACGCAACTGGAAATAACAGATTCGGATCGGTGTCATCTGCTTGGAGCAGGGTTGACCCGATGCCCTGACCCGAAGCGTCGACCCGCAATATAAAAGGTTTCTTGAGGTCAGGTAGTCTCAAAATGGGGTATTCAGACAATTGACCTTTTAAAGTGACGTAAGCTTGTTCGCACTTCGAATCCCAAATAACCTTGTCCGGGCGCCCTTTTTTTGTAAGGTCAGTAAGGGGTGCCGTTAGCCCGTTGAAATTCTTGATAAATTTCTGATAGTAAGCACACAGTGATAGAAAAGAAACGGGTGTCTTTCTTCGTTCGGGGTCTTTTTGCTGCAACTATTTTCTCAATGTTCTTGGTAACTGGCCACATGCAGCCTTGAGAAATGGTATGTCCCAGGAAGTCTAGCTTTTGAAATCCGATGAGACATTTGCTAGGTCTGGCTGTGAGACCAGTTTCCTGTAGTCGCCTGAAGAGCATAGCAACCGTAGCAATATGTTCATCATAGTTTTCCGATGCAATTAGTATGTCATCCATGAAATTATGGATATGGGGACTTTGCAAGGGTTCTAAAAGCTTCCTCATCATTCTGGTGAAGACTCCTGGTGCGTTGTGCAATCCGAACGGCATTACGTTGAAAGTGTAGTGTCCTTCACTGGTGCTAAAAGCTAACAAAGGCTTAACTTCCTCCTTGACTGGTATTTGGTAGTAACCTTTACTCAAGTCAATCTTTGAGAAAATTCTTGCCTTGCTAAGCTTAGTGAACAGCTCAGAAGCGCTCTGTAGAGGTTCGGGCTGGAATTCCGTTACTGTGTTAAGTAAACGGTAATCTATGCACAGCCGAACTTCCTTATTGGGCTTCTGTAACAGTACTACACTCGAACTATAAGGAGAGGTAGCCTCACTGATAATTTTGGCTTGACATAGCTTGTCTATCTCTCCGCGTAGTGCATCAGCTTTAGCGTACGGAATGGGGTAAACTCTGGTTCGAACAGGGGTTTCGTTGGTCAGTTTCATATCGAATTCTATAAGATTTGTTCGACCAGGTACATCCGTCAAGACTGCAGTGTACTGTTTCAGTAGCGCCCTGGTTTCTGTCTGTTGTGCTTCCGAGAGATTTTCGCCGAATTTGACATCTTTGAAAGATTCTGTTTGTTGCAATGGATACTCCATGCAACTATCGTCATCTTCCTCATTTTCCGTCGCTATGGCGACCGCCAGGAGATGTTCGGAGGACGGCACCGGTCTTTCCAAGTATTTCTTTAGCAGATTTACGTGGTAGACCTTCTCCTTTCCTATAATAGAGATCTTGTAGTTAGTGCGGGAGATCTTTTTAAGGACGGTAAACGGCCCTTGCCATCCGATGCGAAGTTTGTTGTTTCCGGTTGGAAGTAGCAACAAAACTTTCTCCCCTGGTTGGAGTTCTCTCTCTTTCGCTGCTTTATTGTATCGTTGAGCGTGCTTTGCACGTGCTTTCTTAAGGTTGGTTGTTGCTAGGTCCCATCCTAGTTGTAACCTTTCCTTGAGCTCTGATACATATTTGCTTGCTGAGACGACTGTCTCGTCAGCCTTATGGTCTGTCAGGGACCGAAGTAAGGCTTCTAGCGGCCCCTTAATAGGTCTGCCGAATAAAAGTGTAGCTGGTGGAAATCCTGTAGATGCCTGGGGAACCTCCCTGTAGGCGAATAAGGCTGCAGGAATGAAAAGGTCCCAATCTTCAGGTTTCTCTTGTCCCAGCTTACGTAACATCATGGTGAGGCTGCCATTGAAGCGCTCCACAAGCCCATTTCCGGCCGGATGGTAGGGGCTTGTGTGGATGTGTTTGGCCCTCAAGATCTTAAAGATCTCCTCCATTAACAGGCTACGGAATTGGGATCCATTGTCCGTCAAAACTTGTTGAGGGAATCCCAACCGTGTAAAGATTTGCACCAGGGCTTCTGCGACATGCTTGGAATCTGTGCATGTTAGCGGTACAGCTTCGGCCCACATTGTGCAAGTGTCGACTAAGGTCAGGATGAACCTGTTCCTTCTTTTGGTCCTTTCCAGGGGTCCAATGATGTCGACAGCAACCCGTTCAAATGGAGTCCCCACAACTGGCATTTCACCCATGGGAACCGGGGGTGTCCAATGCTTGGGTGCCACACGTTGGCACTGGGCGCAAGATTTCACGTACCTGATAATATCAGAGTTCATTCCTGGCCACCAGTAGTGAGTCGATATTCGCTGAATAGTGGCGTTTTGTCCCATATGTCCGCTAAAGGGAAGAGAGTGCCCCATTTCTAAGATTTGGTTTCTGTACTGTTTCGGTACTAGGAGCTGGTTATGCCCTTGATCAGGTTTGCCCGTTCTGCGATACAGTACACCATCCTTAGAGAAGATGTCTCCGTTGTGTCTGGGGTCCTTAGCCATGGGCAGTTTCCTAAAGCAGGGCTCCAAGGTAGGGTCCTTTTGTTGCGCCTCCTTTAGTTCCATAGGTAACAAATTTGGCGCAGGCTCCCTTTCCTTCTGGGCTTGCCCTCTTGTGGTTACTGCTGCCACAATCGGCTCCTTTGGTCTCCCAATAAACACATATCTACATCCAAGTATAACTGGGTAGATAGGATCATCCATAATGGCCGCTTTAATAACACCTCTGACAAAATCAGAGTGTATTTCTACCAGTGCGATAGGAAGCGTCCTGGGTGCATCACTCTTGAAAACTCCACTAAGTTTGACGGTGTCTTCTGTCTCTTGACCGGGTTTGACCAGGTGCCTTGCGACTATACAGTCAAAGGATAAACCCGTGTCAAAAAGACAAGATGTTGAAGTCCCGTTCAAAATAACAGTTCCTCGCGTTGAGGGCCTCTCCCCGTCAGGTTGAGAATCACTGACATTGATTCTTCCTTGCGAGGCTGTTTGCAAGCATCCGATGCGATTTGGCCCGGTGTGCTTGCCCTGATCAGATGTCCCGTGCGCAGGGGTTTTCCCTTTGTCACCCTGTCCTTTCTGGCCGCGCTGCCACGTAGGACGGTGGGGTTGATCAGGATTGTGGTGGGTGGGATATCTGGTTTTGAAGAATTTCGATTTTTCCTGTGGAAGATGTTGGGGTACGGCTTCTCGTTGGTTATGGTGATGGGAAGAATGGGAAGACTGCTCTAGATTATTTTTTCGAGCAGGCTCATCTGTCGGTTTGCGTTTGGTGCTGGGAAGCTCGGCCATAGCACTTATGTACCGTTCAGACTTACTGAGAATGTCATCTAACTTGACTGCGCCTTGTTCAGCCAGGAATCTACGGGTTTCACTTGACAAAGTGGTTTTTATTTGTTCTATAAGAACGAACTCCTCAAGACCTTCGTAGGTGAGAGGGAGCTCGGAAAGCTCCATGCACTTTGTCAAATATCCCTTCAGCCGTGAAGAAAACTACTGAAATGTTTCAGTGCTCTCCTTTCTGCTGTTTCTGAACATTTGTAGAAACTTACGAGCGTTCATTTCGAAACGCTCCAGTAAAGCCTTCTTTAGCATGTCGTAGTTGTCTTGACTGCTTCCCAGTTTCATGTAGACTTCATAAGCACTACCTTTCAAAGCCTGTGAAAGCTTTAGGCACCACCGGGAACTCTCTAACCCGTACAGATTTGCCATTCTCTCAAATTTTTCTAGAAACGAGTCAATTTTCTCATTGGGGTTTGGGAAGGGCTCCAGGGCGAAAGACATAGCTGTGAGTTGGGGAGAATGAGTGCTGGAGTGATCAGTTAACGATGAATGGGGAGATGACGGCTCTCCATTGCTGGAAGTAGAGGCAGCCCCGCGACTTTGGACTTCTAGAGCCTTAAGCGCCAACTTGTGCTGTCTCTCTGATGCGTGATGCCATATGATGATGGATGGTATCCGCATGTCTGGTTTTGTGTAGTGTGCAGATGTGTTCAGTCAAACAATGTTCATGCAAAAATAACAGGGCAATCCACATAGGACGTCAGTAAACTCACGACGTATAAAGTCAATGATTCTTGAAACAGCCGTTGACGTTTTTCTTCATTATTTATTGTGGACGCCACAGTGACAAAATGGTTACGCGAATATGTAGGCACATCAAACAGTCATTATCACAGCAACATTCAATACAGCAATAGACGGTAGACAGCATTACAATGATGAGTCAGATGCATGTTATATTTCATAGTGCTGTAAATGTAATCAGGTGAAAAACTCCATCCTTTTCTATAACAGCCAGGAGATAACCAGATGTATGAGATCAGTTCACTCTCCTTAGTCTGACTTCAGCAAGACAGACACGTCTGCCGAAGTATAAATAATGTCCTCAAAAATATCCTCTAGATAATAAAGGTTTTCCAAACCTAGTTCATTTAACAAAGTAGCAAGTAATGGTCCTTGGGACGTGCATCAACCGATGCAGTACAATACAGCGACATGTGAGCTGGGAAAACATCTCGTGACGACGACTTTCGAAGACAGGCTATGAATCGAAATCGCTCACGACCCAAAATCGATAGAGTTAATGAAAAGTCAATTTACCTTGCCTTCAGGGAATACACAGAAATATCACGCCTCCCGACATGTGGGAAACACTAGAGGTATTATCTCGAATAAACGAAATATCCATTAAGAGGACTACACATCCCTGACAGAACAAAAAATAGCGGAGATCCCCTCTTCAACGAGGCATCTCTTTCGCCATTCAAATCGCTCACTCCACTAGTGGTGGGCGGAAACCGATCGACCAAAAAACAAGACCAGTCATGCGCAGACCAGCGCAAAAAGACCACAGCTCAAAACTTAACTGCCTTCAATACCAACGCGAGAAGACAAATGCTTACCGAGAAAAGTGACTATAAATTTCAAGCAGTTGTTGCCCTTGCGTTATAAAATAGATATTGTAATAAAACGATGTTGCGAGAATTTATCACGCAACATATCACCACCTCCTCCCGATAAAAAAAAAATGTGGAACATATTTTTTTTTTTTTTTAAATATCAAAGAGCATGCGATAAGCGGCTCAAAACGCACGAATTATGCGCTGATAATTAATTAAATTGCCTAACATGAGGCTAAATATAGAGTGTCTGGTGAGGATATACCTCAACAGAAAAATAAATATGTCTCAAAAAATATTCACATCGGGGAGGTGTCACCAACACACATCACGTTAGCATGTAAACACAATATACGTATGCAAGTTACCATAATCATCATTAAACAGCATACTCTAATATTGTCTTTAAAAATGGATGTACAAATCTGATAGGAAAATTTAAATAGTACATTCTTTGACATGTAATGACATAAGTACATAGTAAAGTTAAACTACATGACGATCCAGGACATATGCTCTGGTATTCCGAGGGTAAGTACACAATCTAGAACTCGTCATGCTTGATACTAGTAAGGTAAGTCCTCAGCTCAACAATGACATTCTGAGAAAGTACAAGCAATATAATGCTAATTAATAACTAATATGCTTCATAAGGTACAATACATTATTAATAATTGTGGCTGTTTAGTAAACTAACGGCCCTCATATTAACTACTCAGTCCTCCTCTATCATCTTAAAAAACGAACAGAAGAAGATGACAACAAAGCACGATAGTGTGTACATATAAAGTAAGTACAGATGTGCTAATCTATTGTAGAAATATAGGTGTGTTATGACTCTGTAATATATGGAAATATAGGACAGAAGTATTAGTTGGAGTCATGTGGGCATCTAGACAAAATGTCAGCCATCACATTATCCGCACCACGGATAGCTCGTACCGTGAAGTGAAAAGGTTGAAGAGCTATAGCATATCGAGTGGATCTCGAACTCTTCAAATTCTTAGTCTGAATAGCTGTAAGAGCTTTCTGATCAGTCTCTAGAATGAAATGTGCGCCCAGGAGGAATCTTTGTAGCTTTAGAATTGACCAAACCATCGCTAACAACTCACGGTCTAAAACCGAGTAGTTCCTCTCTGCCGCATTTAGTTTTCTAGAAATGTACATAACAGGATGCAGAGTATTTGCATATTCTTGCATCAGTGCTGCTCCAATCCCAGTGGATGAAGCATCACTCCGAAGAACAAAAGTCCTATCAAGAGTAGGTAATCTTAAGATGGGAGGAGAAGAAAATATATTCTTGATTTGGTCTAGTGAAGATTGGCATTCTTCAGACCAACGGACCAGATTAGGCGAACCTTTCTTCAACAATGTTGAGAGAGGTGCCATGATCGAAGATAAATTTGGAATAAATCTCCCATAAAATTGAATTAAACCTAAGAGACTCCTAACTTGTTTCTTCGTTTTAGGAACAGAGATGTTCAGTATTTTGGAAGTATTGTGGTCTTCTGTCTTCAAGAGACCATGACCAACACGATGACCCAGGAAAGAGATTTCACCAAAACCAACAAAAGCTTTAGAAGGTTTCGCTGTCAAATTATTCTCACGTAGAGTGGACAGTAAGTCATATAACCCTAAATAGTGATCTTCCCAGGTATCACTGAAGAGACAGATGTCATCTAAGTATGCGATGACATCCGAACGATGTGACAGAATTCGACGCATCATGCGAACGAAAGTGGCAGGGGCGTTCATGAGACCAAAAGGCATAACATTCCATTGAAATAGACCCCTAGGTGTAGAAAAAGCAGTAAGAGGTTTGGCGTGCTCTGCTAAAGGCACTTGCCAATAACCTTTAGACAAGTCAAGTTTAGTGAAGAATCTAGAATTAGAAAGTCTAATCAGTAGATCTTCTAACAAAGGCATCGGTTCAGCATCGAACTTTGTGACCTGATTCAATTTGCGATAATCAACACAAATTCGTATGTTCTTATCCTTCTTCCGGACAATAACCATGGAAGAAGAATATGGTGAAGTCGATGGTTCAATTATATTTAATTGAATCATTTCATCCAATTCCTTTTCCACTTGCGACTGAAAGTGTATAGGAATAGGATACGGCCTAACCCTAATTGGATTATTGTCGGTAAGAATTATGTCATGTTCTATGACATCTGTGTGTCCAGGAATGTCAGTGAGAACATCCTGAAATGTTTGTAACATCGACGAGACTTGTCGATGTTCGTCACCAGAAAGATTAGGAGAAACAGAAACGTTTTTCCAAGATTCCGTGGAATGTAATGGAACCACTGGAAGGGGAAGATTAACATCAGAGAAGGTAGATTCCTCATCCTGCATGACAGACAGGGATGAATAATGACCGTGAGGTGCAGGAGCATCATCCGTTGCCTGGAAAATAGGCAGCAAATAGTCCGGACGTTCGTGAAATTCCGAAAGCATGTTTATGTGGAAAGTTTTATGCTTTCCATCAATATCTACCACATAGTCAACATCGGAAATCCGAGAGACTATTGCATACGGACCTTTCCATGCAATAAGAAGTCTATTTTCCCTACTGGGGAGTAGGACGAATGCTTTGTCACCTGGACAAAGTTGTCGTAGACATCTATTCTTGTTAGCAAACTGCCTTGCCTTCTCTTTAGCAATTTCTGATGAAGCAGTTGCTAGCTTACATGCCTCAATGATCTTTTGTCTAAGAGCAATGACATACTCATATGAGGATTGAGTTTCATCGCTAATATCATCGGCAGTGATGAGATCGTGTAATAAAGACATAGGGCCGCGTGGACGCGCGCCAAAGACAAGTTCGAAGGGAGAAAATCCTGTGTGTTCATTAGGGACTTCTCTATAGGCAAAGAGAGCCGCGGGTAAAACCCTGTCCCAATCTTGAGGATGATCTTCAGTTATCTTACCAAGCAAAGTCTTGAGCGTTCTATTCAGACGCTCAACTAACCCATTAGACATAGGATGGTAGATACTACTGAGAGATCGTTCAATATGTAAGGTAGACATTACCTGTGACATAGTGTCAGATATGAGTTGAGTGCCATGGTCTGACAATATTTCTCTGGGGAACCCCCAAGCGAGAAAATATCAACCAAAGAGCATCTGCGATATCTGTAGTAGATATGCTCTTAAGAGGAATAGCCTCTGGCCAACGTGTGCACATATCGACACATGTAAGGATAAACTGATGTCCTCTGGCCGACTTGACCTTAAAAGGGCCAATAATATCTATGGCCATTTTCTGAAACGGCCGAATAGGAATGTCAGCAGCCTGGTTAGGCGCAGCATGTCGTGGTCCTCTAGATTTGACCTCCTGACATACCTTGCATGATCGGCAGTAAATACGAATGTCCTTATTGACAAAAGGCCAAAAGAAAGCCGCAAGGACTCTCGACTTCGTACGGGAAAAACCCATATGTCCAGCACATTGCGAGTCATGAGCATGTTGTAATATTTGCACTCTCATGCTCTTGGGAACAAGAATTTGCGAATGTGCCGACGTAGTCGAATCTTGTACCATACGTACAAGTACGCCGTTTCTCATTGCAATCCAAGATTTTCTATTTGTATCCTGATTCGGTTCACCTTTCTTCGCAAGAACGAAGAATTTTTTTAAAGAAGGATCTTCTTCTTGCAATTTTATGAAAGAGTCACGAGTGATTACTAAGTGACTATCTTGGCTATCAACTTCATTATCACTATTCAGTGAAGTTTCGGGTGTTTGTAGAGCTTGTGCTCTTGTAACTACTGCATTTGTAGCTTGCATGTTATTATCTTCCCAAGCAGCAATCTGCTGTGGGGAACACTCCCTAACTCCGTGAATACGACCAATAATAAGGTCCGCAATAGGATTAGGTAAGAGACAAGCATGCACATCTCCAGTAAAGAAAGGAGTGGCAATGCGAATTACAGCAGTAGGATATTTTTCTAGAGTGCCGCCAAATGTGACACATTTAATAACCCTTCCTGTAGCACAAGATGGATCTACAAGCGATTGTCTAACACCAATAGTGGTGCATCCGGAATCGAAAAGTAGTGAGACCGGAGTATCATTAACAAGACCCTTATGTAGAATTAAAGAACCCCTCCCGTCATGCGCAACAGCAGCAGGAAGAGCGGGAAGTGGGTGACCACAACTCAAAGTAGTTATGGTACCCGGTTCGAATAAAGTACTGCATTGGGGGCATTTGTTTGCTCTCTCAAAGTCAAAAGCAGAACTAGTGACAGCGTCAAAGTTTTTATTATCAACAACATGATTACAGGCTCCCTCAGTTTCCTGTTGTACAGCATTAGCCTGCTGATATCTCTTTTTTTTTTGTGTTGAGATCTACCCCGACTATTATTACCTCTGAAGTTATCAGAGTTATTATTATCTCTGCAGTTATTATTGTCTCTATTGTAATTGTTATCATGATTCGAATTCCAGTTTCCACGATTACTATCATGTTCACATTGATGCGAACATCTATTTGTTTGGTTCTGAGGTCTTCGGCAGGAATAACCTCTATTACCATATCCTCTTTTGAAATGCTTATAATTATTAGGGTGATAGTAACGAGTACTATCAGGCTGTCTCCAATTCTTCGAAGAAGAATCACCATGAAATTGGTTTCCATGATTTTGACAGAAATTACCGCTACTCTTTCTATCAAAATTTTGTTGGGATCTACGAGCAAAGTTTTGGCCATACGGAGCTGCCGAAGCAACTGGTAAACCTTCTTTCACCTTAGAGTTACCCATGGTTATGTGTGGGTGCGCAGTTACGTATTGGCAACAGAAATCTTCCATTTCTTTTATTGTTTTAGGTTTACGTTCATGAAGGAAAGCAAGGAAAGACTCATTGACAGACGACATGACTTTGTCTCTAAGTATTAAGTCCATAAGTCCTTCATAAGTTTTTTCCGTCTTAGATAGTTCAACCCATCGTGAGAAAGTAATGCGTATTCTTGCAATAAACTCGGAGAATTCAACTCCATTTTCAGGTAACATGTTTTTAAATTGTAGACGATAGCCGTCTTCGTTAAGCTGATATTTCTTTAACAAAGCGGCCCTGACAACCTCATAATTGTTCTTGTCAGGTTCATCCACCATATTTAATATACTTAGAGCTTTACCTGTCAGTATCCCTGATAACTGATAAACATATTTTGCTTTGTCTATGTTATGAGCTGTACATGCTTGTTCAAATCTGTCCAGATAGAACATTATGTCATCACTGGAAGGACTAAATGTTGGTAACTTAATCTTAAAAGTATCATTATTAGCCTTACCAGAAGATGAACCCTTGTTTGAATCATTACCATTACTCATGCTCGTCAATTTCAATTTTTCCAACTCTAAAGCTAAGACCTTTTCTTCATGTTCCATTTTTGCTTTCTCTTTCCTCTCATCAGACTCTCTCTGTAATCTTCTTTCCTCAGCCTGAGCCTCTTTTTGAAGTCTTTCATTTTCAGCTTCTTTTTCAAGTCTTTTATTTTCAGCCTCTTTTTCAAGTCTTTTATTCTCAGCCTCTTTTTGAAATCTTTCAGCTTCTAGCTAGAGTTTTCTTTTCTCAGCTTCTGATTCCCTTTTTTGTTTTTCCATTTCCATTTGGAATCTTTTTTCATCCACCTGCATCTGCAGTTTCTTTTGTTCAGCTTCCATATGCAGTTTCTTTTGTTCAGCTTCCATTGCTTTATCATATCGAGCAGTTGCAAATTCTTCTAACTTATCACCAGTCTTCCCAAGCAATTTACCCTGCTCAATAAAGTGCTCAAATGTAGACATGTTGTCTAACATATGAGTCCAAAACCTGAAATAATTAACTAATTTATTTCAAACCTAAGTGTAACAAGTCTTAATTAAGCACTTGTATATTCACATCACCTTATATTATCCCAGTCTCTGTGGGAAACAAGTCTCCAATCAAAGAACTTGTATATGAAATATCAACAATCAATTCTTGATCATAAGTGCACTTCTCATTCAATAGTGCACGACACTATTCATCATTCATTTATCATCAGTGTAGTAGTAACAGTGCATTAGCATAGCCCATTAACTAATTACTATAACTGTAAACAATGACTATGTAAACACATGCAGAATGTAAACATTGAAAATGTAAACAATGCAAACAATGTAAACAATAACAATGTAAACAATAACAAAGATCAGCAACAATACAAAAACGTTCGCAGAAATCAACTAAAAATAAAGCAGAAATTAATGAAATATCACAAAAAATGTGACGATATCTGCGCTATAATTAAACAAAATACATGACACCACAGTGTATAAACAAAAATGTTGTATGAAACTAAATTATAGACAAGAGTAGGCTAACAAATACAAACAAATCAAAACAAAACTAAAGAATGCGAAATAATAACGAAAACAATATTAAAACATGTCATCACAGCTAACATAAATAGCAACAGAAGTCGCTTAGCAAATTCCAGTATCGGAAATTTGCAAACCCTACAGAAAACGCTCACAATAGACGACCTCTATGACGTGGCATAATCTAACGGAGACACCACCCAACCGAGAACCCGCTGAAATATAAACATATAAATATACAAATAACATATAGACATATAACATATAGAATGAGATGATACACAGAAGACTCAGCAGAAGTATAAGGGCACAGTTTACATACAAACAGGCCACTTAACTTATAGGCTTCCAATCGTCGAACAGCAGACAAAACGGATGTCAATCAACGTCCTAAAGAGCGAAGCTCCAACGATGATGGCACATCTGAACTGCTTCCACTGCTAACACGATGGTACAAGAGCTTCTGAAATACTGTGTGTTGAGTTGTTTCGGCACTTGACCTTCTAATCCAAAAATAAGTTGATGGAAATCGGTACTTGGCCTTCTTCAGAAAACAACCCGTTTCAACCGGCACTTGACCTTCACAAAAATGACAGCACTGGAACCTTGACAGCAGCAACTTGCTTGACTTGCGTAAAAGATAACAGCAGTCCGAGTTATCCGGCAACATGTAACAACGCCGGGTACTGTCAAATTCTTGTTTCCGTCAAAAAGTTGAAATTTTGACTTTTACCGGGCAACGCCGAGTACTTTGAAAATTTTGAAGATGTTGACTGTATTGAAGAATGTTAATTTCTTGAAGGATGCTGATGAATTCTTGTTGAAAATGAAGTGGGTAAGGGACCCCGTGTTTGCTGGTACCAGAATCAAACCAGCTTATGGCCACCAAATGATGCGTGATGCCATATGATGATGGATGGTATCCGCATGTCTGGTTTTGTGTAGTGTGCAGATGTGTTCAGTCAAACAATGTTCATACAAAAATAACAGGGCAATCCACATAGGACGTCAGTAAACTCACGACGTATAAAGTCAATGATTCTTGTAACAGCCGTTGACGTTTTTCTTCATTATTTATTGTGGACGCCACAGTGACAAAATGGTTACGCGAATATGTAGGCACATCAAACAGTCATTATCACAGCAACATTCAATACAGCAATAGACGGTAGACAGCATTACAATGATGAGTCAGATGCATGTTATATTTCATAGTGCTGTAAATGTAGTCAGGTGAAAAACTCCATCCTTTTCTATAACAGCCAGGAGATAACCAGATGTATGAGATCAGTTCACTCTCCTTAGTCTGACTTCAGCAAGACAGACACGTCTGCCGAAGTATAAATAATGTCCTCAAAAATATCCTCTAGATAATAAAGGTTTTCCAAACCTAGTTCATTTAACAAAGTAGCAAGTAATGGTCCTTGGGACATGCATCAACCGATGCAGTACAATACAGCGACATGTGAGCTGGGAAAACATCTCGTGACGACGACTTTCGAAGACAGGCTATGAATCGAAATCGCTCACGACCCAAAATCGATAGAGTTAATGAAAAGTCAATTTACCTTGCCTTCAGGAATACACAGAAATATCACGCCTCCCGACATGTGGGAAACACTAGAGGTATTATCTCGAATAAACGAAATATCCATTAAGAGGACTACACATCCCTGACAGAACAAAAAATAGCGGAGATCCCCTCTTCAACGAGGCATCTCTTTCGCCATTCAAATCGCTCACTCCACTAGTGGTGGGCGGAAACCGATCGACCAAAAAACAAGACCAGTCATGCGCAGTCCAGCGCAAAAAGACCACAGCTCAAAACTTAACTGCCTTCAATACCAACGCGAGAAGACAAATGCTTACCGAGAAAAGTGACTATAAATTTCAAGCAGTTGTTGCCCTTGCGTTATAAAATAGATATTGTAATAAAACGATGTTGCGAGAACTTCCTCTCCTTGCAATCCTGTCTCCCTTGCTTCCTCTCTCAGCATAGTCCTAAGTTTTACACGCTCAGCCATGTTAGAGAACTGAATGCCACTCACCCGAGGAAAAAAGAAGGAAAGAAGGAGAAAAACTATATCCTTAGCCGCTTACGAGAAAAAACCAACAAAGATGTTATTATTTACCCTGAGATACCTCCTCCTGTTATCAGTTTACTAATCTATCGCTGTTATCTCTGGCACTTAGGCTCCTAATACAGACGACTTAATCCAAAAGTGGTAGATCAGATAACCTGGAAAAACTACTATTACTAACGGTGGAGAAAAATATTTTTATTTAAAAACAATTTAAGGAGAAAAAAAAAATTTCCTTAAAAAAATTAAACTCCACCCCAAAACTCGCCCACTGAAGTCAGTTAAGAGAAGGGACGTTATTAACTTGACTAAAAAAGTCAGAACAAGCCGTCCTTTGCTTAGCTCAACTCTGCTGCTTCAAAAAAAAAAAAAAAAACCCTAGTGATTGATAAACAATCACGCGAAATAGCGGTCTGTTACAAAATTACCAAATATCATATATTCAACAAAGATTATTATCAAAACAAGTTTCCCGTAACTATTGCTGTGGAAAGAAACAAATCCTATATGTGTGTATGGTCAAACACCCAGTAACTAAGAGCGTTGTCTAGGGGGTAATTATTTATTCCTTAAATCACAAGACAAACTCACAACACACTCTATCTAGATGAAAAATCTGATTCAGTATCAGACTTTAGACATTTATCTAGACTCAAACTTGGATCTTAATCTCGCGACGAGCCAACCATTTATGTCGTAGATTTTATTGAGATAGGTTGAAGATGTTTAAGGTCCCGTCTGAGCAGAGGTGATAATGGTAAACTATGTGAGAATAAGGGGTAAGAAATAGCTTTTTTTCCACAAGGGGGTGAGAGTGTAAGAGAAAGGACAGTCTCTGGATTGAGTAATTGCTCTAACCCCAGCCTATCTCACGACAATATTTAACTAGACTCCCTTTCTCTCCTGGTACATATATATCAGTTACACTTCACTTACATATACACAATTCTGTGACATAATACGTACAGACGTGAACCAAGCTATGGATAACATATACTGGGCAGGGGTTTGACCAACACGATAACTTAAGTTTAATATGTTTATTATCTTAAAGAAATCACATACAACAATATTATCTATCAGAAGGTATAGTTTACAGACATAAAAATGCAAGAAAATGTATTAACCCAATAGGCTCTCCTCTACTGTAAAGGAATCCCAAAGTAGATCCTGACAGAAGTAATTAACCCAAAAGATTACAGTTAATAATAATATATATAGGGATAGACGATAAAGTAAAAGAACCAAGTCTCTAGTCAATCTATCCTGAAACAAAGAAGACAAGAAAATGATATAACAGTATTTGCGAACCCGAAAAGACTGAAGTGAGTATAATGATTATACAAAATATGAAATATTCATTTCTCTTTCTTACAGTCTGTCGGTCTGTGGCCACAAGCAATCACCAATCACACTTACCTACTACTCTTTAACACATCTGTGTATCTTTGACATATTTCAGGGTGGTGCTATCCAAGGGACCCCAGTTCCTCCAAGAATGATTAATTTTTCCTAATGGGGAACGTCCGCTTAAATAATGCTAATATTATGTGTCAAAAAGTTCACGTCAGGTAATGCAGGTAAATATATATTTGCGATCAAAAATGTTCACCATGGGCAGCACACAGATAACCGATATTTAAGGAAAAAATTGTCTGGTGGGTACACTGTTAGAAAACCAATAAGGATAAGCAAAGGATCTCCTATCTGTTTTTATCTCTCACTCTGGGGTTGGGTGCCGGTTATGGACCCAAGTATTCCTTTTTTCTGGATAAATCCACTTGAGAAAAGAAAAAAAAACTACGATAGTCAATATTCTGGAAACAATGTTTATATATAGATATTTGGCCACCACAGGCGGATCAGATTTGCTGTGAACAATCTGGGTAATTTCTTGTCCAGTTCTGATTTTTATATTCTTTAAAATGTTTATATGTGGGGACTTTCTCTCTGTAAGAAAAAACCACAAGAGAACCGCACAGGTCCAAATCTAGGACCCAATAATATTTTAAGAATGTTTCTGGAGCTATTCAGACCGCTAGATCGCAGGGTTGATCGCCTAGATGTAGAAAAAACAAACATTTTAACAATGATATCATTATTATATATCTACACTCGTTAGGTAAGACCTCTAGATCACTCCGGTATTAAATTATATTTAAAACCCACAAAACTCTAGTAATTCACAAAATTACGGATGATGAATAAAAGTATATTTATCTCTAATTATCAGTCGCCTAGCGTATATTAATTAATTTAACGCGTCTCTTACTGGGGGAATAGCAAGAAATTAAATTTACTTATTACAGCTGGAACTATTTAATATGCTTATTTAATAAACACAGAAATCCCAGTGAAAACATTAACACGTTAAGACACTCAAAATTCTAATATATATAGATTACCGCCACACTAGGAAAATGACACTCTCCGTGAATCTCAGAAATTCTTTATATATAAAACTCCAAGATTCGCGCTAGCAGATATCACCAATTCCTGGGGCCAGACTGATGATGAATTTCTCTAAAACTGCGTTAATATACTGAATCGGCCCATGTTCCCATGACTGGCAAACGCACCTGCGAAATCTTCGTCCATTCTATTATCAGGTGTTAAACAGAGGTTTCAAACCTCGGCTTGACATCGCAACCTGATCTCTGGTGGTCTGCCTCTCTGTGGGAATGTCAGTAAGAGATACCGAAATAGTTTTATTTTAATCGCCCTCGAGAGAAGACAACAAAAGGGCGGATGTCCAGATAACTTATGGCATACCAAACCAGCAATCGTGGGAATGACTCGAGTTGTTTAGTTGTAAGAGAGAAAAGGGGGACTGAAGGATTAAAGTAAGAGAGGTCCGATTTTCATACGTCACAGTATTAATGCCATTTTTTGCATACGATGTTATATTGGGTTAGACCAGTGGCGGTTCCAGGGGGTTGTCATTGGGGGTGCTGCACTGTTCATTCATTTAAAATACTATACGGTACATAACACTCACAAATTGTGACCACCATGTAAAATATCAACCCAGACACAAATGATTAGTGTCTTATCTCATCTAAAATCTGTCAAGAACATCTGAAAAGTTATTTTTAAAGTTTACTGCAACTAGGAGTAATCCTTGTCAGTCGAAGCAGTTTCCCGAGTTTCAAACCAGGTTACACAGACATTTATGCTGCTATTTCTCGTGTTTAAAAATTTCATTGTAACTTCCCTTTAATTACAGTTCATTGCACTAGGAGCTGTCTTTCGTTGCAGCACTTGTTAACTCTTTGACTCCGCAATTATTTTTCACCCTGTGCCGTAATTTTCATTCGTGATAGTCTAAAAACCACGCTCAGAGCGTTGTTCCGGAGTCAAAGAGTTAAATAAATTCAACCCAAACGCAGCTGTTTATAACAAGCATTCGCTTATAAGAGGTCAAGGTCACTTGAACTGTAATCGTTCGCAGCACTCCACGATACGGTCTTAGATAATTTTTGTGTGTCTTGTATTCAAGTTATTCAACCCTTCCGGTGTAACCTCAATTTTTGGTCTGTCCGGATTACGTTAGTAGAGACAGTATGCAGTCCTTTTTTTTAATAGGGAGTGCTGCAGCTCAACAGCACATTAAAGAAAGCCGCCACTGGGTTAGACCCAACAAATATATACTTTATATCTGTGCATCTTGTCTAGTTCCCATAAACGGATGAAATCCTTTGATCTTTGTCGGCATACTAATTATTGTGTATCGAGAAAAGAAATTTTACCACTTCATGCACAGATTCTGTGAATTGATTAGGCATAGGCGTGTCTACTATTACAATAATGTGGCCATAACGTTTGCATATGAATACCTGTTGAAGATGATTTCTTAAATGATCTGCATGCGAGATACTCGTGACATTGTTTGTCATTGCGCTACCAAACTGGACCTTCATTGATCTAATTATTTCAATAGGTATCACCACTTTGCGGTTCATAAACATCATAATGGAACGTTGCTCATCTACTGTGCTTGTAAATAACGGTAAGGTCATCTTTAAAGAAATTAAACTTCATCCGAATCATAATCAGATGTCTCTGAGAAATTGATAATCAATCTCGGCTGAATGAAGGACAAACCATCATTCGTCCAATATTCCTCTTCCTCTAGTAACACATGGTTCTCACATTTCTTCCAATAATCCCTGGCTTTATTGGAGATTACGGCTTTTGTAAGTACTTCAACATCTTTTAATTTGAACGTTCTATTTTCTGTTGCTACCTGTTCCTTAATTTTAGCCCAGAATTATTCTATTGGATTTAAGTGAGAATGGTAAGGAGGCAATCTTAAACATCTGTGACCATGGGTAACGGTAAGTTTGAATTATTCCGAAATCAGAATAAATAAAAGCATCATATATCATGCTGTTGGTTGGCAAAGTGCTTATTGAAGGCTTCTGCTTGTCGCGAGAGGTTCAGATGTTATTAAACTAAAGGATATCCTGGACAAATAGATGTATCAGATGATGCCAGGATATATATATATATATATATATATATATATATATATATATATATATATATATATATATATATATATATATATATATATAGATATATATATATATATATATATATATATATATATATATATATATATATATATAGGTAATTAAAGTTCATTCACTAGCTCACGATCTATGTATCAACGTCCCTGGCTGGTAACATAATAGGATTTGAATATGGTCCTCTGTGAATCATCATGTATAAATGTTGCATTCTATAAGTTTTACTTTGAGTCTCTAATACTTTTATTTTCTTTATTCTGTTTCTTTGTATTATTACTACTGGATCATCTGATCAGTGGACCTATGTGTCCACTTAACTTAATTGTAGTCTGAGACACCTCCAATCCTGGCTGGGTTCGCACAGAATATGAACTCCAGGCTGGGATATGTAGCTTTCGTTCCAGTTTTAGGAGGAACAGTTCACCACCATGATTCCTCTCAAGTGGATGTCTCATGAACTTGCAATATTACCAGGACAAAACCTGGAATGAAAAAGACATTCGCAAAACCTGTAGGGTCCAGTAGTTTTTCCCTACATACAGACAACATCACGTACAAACATTAAATCAGTCACAGGACAGTTACCTCAATACATCACAGCCAGTTCAATTTGGTTACTCATTTCCTTAATACATTGTATTGTTAGATCTATTTGTCCATGATTGTCTTCCATACCATAATTAGGTTAAGTACAACATCGTAAGTAACATATTGATTACTACATGGTAATATATCCTGTCATCCTATCTTATGTTCTTGAACAGTGTGTCGTTCCAATAGGAAATATTTATTCAAATACCCTAATAGACTTACAGTCACACTTGTGCCATAATTTTTCAAATATCCTACACTGTTTCCATTTATGGCCTGTCGTCTTTAAACTACTCACGTTGGTAAGGAACTACTTGTTCCGTTAGGCTGTCTTGGCGCCTATCACCTAGAGTACTTGCCTTCAGTGTGTTTTTTGCCTCTTGGTACGATACTCCCTTTCGTAGACAGCCTAACGGAACAAGTCAGACGGCTCACGACTGAAGTGAGAGATTTGAAACAACAACTGCGAAAGGAGAGAGAAAACCGCCAGCCACACAAAAACAGAACCTCAACTGACAGATGTGAAGAAATACATGACAGCTCGGAAAGCGCGAAACAACAACAATTCATAAACGACATGAAAATAATACACCAAGACATGAAAAGAATTCAGCAACAGGTAGAAGAAGATGTCAGGAAACTGATAGAACTGAAAGATGGAAACGAACAACTACTGAAAAGAATAGAGGCAGAAAGAATGACCATTGAAGAAATTACATCAAACACAAAAGACACCCCGAATGGACAAGAGCAAAGAGGTATCCTGACAGGCAGCTAGTGGTCCTTTTGGCAAGAATCCGCCCAAGTTCAAGGCCTTTTATAACGCCGTGCTCGACCAATCGAAACACAGTCAAAACTGGCGTTAAGAATTTTCCCTCTGCTCGTTTTTCAGCCCTACCGTATAATGTGCCTAAGTTTAAATATTTATTATTTTGCTTATTTTTGGGCAGATTTAAATTATTAAAAGCTCTAATAAAACTAGGAATTGATCTCTATCGTTCTAGCTAATAATATTTTAGTTAGCCCTTTGCATTTAGATCTGTGCATACTTTAACTAACTAAATTGGGGATTACCCTGAAGTAAAATTATCATTAAAACTGATTTTTCTCGTACAATAAAATATTATTATGAGGAAGTCTTTACACTAACCTCTTAAGTAATATCCCCGCTATAATTTGAGCTATTCCTTTCTGTTTTCCTATCTTTAGTTTTTACGAAATAAAATATCTTCGTTCTGTCAAATACACAAAATAGGCCCTATTATCAAGCATAAAAAGGTTTCCTATACTCAACAGAAAAAGGAGCGATTCTATTGGTTGTTATAATTGTACTGTTTATCTTCGATATTTTCGAGCGGTTAATTTGACGTGTTGTAATACAGACCAAAATACGACACTGCTTTCTGTGCGTCCCTTGTTAGCGGTTCAGTGCTTGTAATGATGGGTTCAGGCTTTTTCTTTCTTTTAATTCCTGAGAGATTTGATATGAGGCACCATGCTTTCTTTCCGTCTTTCCGCAAGTTTAACTCTCCACATTTCTTAGCCCATATTTCTCTTTTTGCTTGTTTGCTCAGACGTTTAACTTTTGTAGTTAGACGGTTATAATTTGCTTTGTTGGCGGGGGTTGGCTGTTTCTCAGCTTGCCGTCTTGCTTTTTTCCTCTCGTTTACAGCGGCCTCCAGTTCTGTACTCCAGTAAGGTTTAAACTTTCTCCTACATCCTCGCGGAATGGCTTCTTTTGCAGACTGCAGTAGTGCTGTGGTGATTTTACTGAGGAAGACTTGCACCTTTGTCAGAGAGGCAATGGGCTGTCAAGAGCTACCTGCTCACAGCTAAAGGGATTATATCATCATCATCATCATAATTTAAAATTTTTTATTTTATTTTTGTTATGAAATAATCAGTCCCTCCTCCCCCACAAGAATGGTTTCTAACACGACCACGGCTGTGAAATCGGAGTCGGGAGTCTGAGTCGTGGAGTCGCTCGTTTTTTTTTGTTTTTTTTTGGTGGAGTAAGATATATCCGAACTCCGACTACGAAATTGATGCCATATGACTAGTAAAAAACTGAGGTCGGAGTCGCACTTCTAACATTTCAGGAGTCGAAACATTTTTTTGGTCGACTCCGCAATCCTGAACACAACCTCACTGGTTAGCAATATTTGTCATCAGCGAATAATTTAGCTAGGACAGTGCTGTATCTTTATATAATGTAACTTTTGCTTGAGGTCGTCTGCAATTGCGCAGTTAAAAGTATTATCCCTTTTTGATGTGACCACTGATCGTTTGGTCATCTCTCATGTCAGCTGTCATAGAAGATTTTGTCAACAAATTATTGTTGGTCCCTACAACCGCATGTACAATGGGGTTACATTACCTTTGCTATAAGTTATGTGAATTTTATAAATTAATTAGTTCGCGAGAGTAACTGTTCGCTGACCACTTAAGTAGAGTATTATTATACCGGTTATTGCCCTTAGTTTACTGCATTCTTTTACGACGCCAGAACACAGCTGTAACGTTTCTCAGACAATAACTTATAAGTGTACTCTGATCAAAATGCAGGACAAAATATAAACATTTAAGAAGAGATCAAAGCTAAAACATTCATGTTACTATGTGTACACAAATATACAGATGAATGTGGCACGTTTTATGGAAACAGAAATGAGGAAAGTCGTCCTGAAAAACTAGGACTGCGACCTGGAAATAACAAGAAATGCTATATACATTTTAATTATTCAAAGATATTCTTATTGTTGATCAGAATCGACGTCATTGCACTCCGGGCAAACCCATAGGTGCTCAGTCTCCCTCAACAAATGTCGACGGGTATGAATACTTATTGTTCCTGTTGCGCGCTATTTGTTTACACGTCGGATGCATCCTCTCGTACGTCAATCCTTGCTGGTCTTACCGTTTGATGCCCAATTCCAGCAGTCTTAGCCTTGATGGCTCATCAATTGAGTGTCATTCTCTAATATGCGATCATTAATTGCCCTCAGTATCTCTCACTTATCCATATCCAATGCACCTTCTGTAGGTGCTCATGAAGCTAGTCTGCCAGCTCTTTCATTGCCGCGTACTTCTTCATGATCCAAACCAGTTCCCGAAGATTCGAGGCTTATATGGAGGTTTTCCATTCATGCCGGAGACATCCACTTTGAACCTTTAGAAGCATGGATTGTGAGTGATACAATAACCGCCTTTCTTAATGAAGTTTCAGACAGCCACCTTAAGGCTGCAGTAGCTGCCTCTACCCCCATTCTCATGCTGAAGGCTCTTGTCATATAAGCCCCGCTATGTTCAGCGACGATTCTGCTCTTTACTCTAGCAGAGAAGCCCCATCCAGATTTCTCACCACAGATTACAGACCCATCAGTGTACACAATGGTATCTTAATCCCCCGCATGATCATTTATCAGCTGATCAATTTCCAGCTCTGCCCGTCCGTTGGCCCAACTTACTAACTCTCTGTTAAGGCTGATGATGACTAGCTGGTAGTTCATCCAGCTCTGCTCTCCCATTGGCCCAAGTTCTGCATTCTCTACCAAGGCTGATGATGACTTGCTGGTAGTTCATCCAGCTCTCACCTGACTTACTCCACTCTTCTCCCTTGAATATATTTTCAACTGTGGTCACCTGTCTAATAGTCTCCTCTGCCTGCTACATCAATGACAGCCCCCTCTGCCTGCGACATCCATGACAGCCCCCTATTTATTCTTGCTCCTTTGATGTCAGCTATGTTCTCATGCAGGGGATGCCTTTTGTATGTGGTCAAAAATATAAAAAGGCTAAGATGACAATCACAACTGAGGGAAATTCTGGAGGCACACGAGCCCGAGGAGGACAATGCTATTTACAAGAAAGAAGGCTACATCAAAAGGTAAACAGTAAAATAGACTATCAGAGTACACCTTTACGACAATGATCACAATCTCTGTGCACAGCGTTACAACCGGAGGCTAACTGATCTCAGAAATATTTAGTCCATTTGCCAGACAACTGTTTGGGCCCCTTATAAATGGAGATAACTCCTTTACACTCAACACATCAAGCCTTTCAGAAGTTTCGCCAAGCCTTTTAATCGCCCTTGTTCTTAACTGTTCCTTCAGCCCTAGCTGTTTTAGCAGCCTCATACACTGAGGCGGCCACTAGACGTGCTGCCCCTACTGCTATAACTATCACGTTTACTGTGAGCCTCTCATGTCTCAACTCCACGAGCAGATCATTACTTTTGGCCATTCTGAATGCGTGCTGTTCATGTTATCTTAATGACAAGAGAAGACTAGAGACATTCATTGTTGGAAGTTTAAATCAGCTCTACGGAGATTCAGATAGCCTCAAACTGACTACTGCTTTCTTTGAAAACATTCAAGTGGACGTCTGAGAGTGGACGTCTGAGAGTGGACGTCGGAGAGTGGACGTCTGAGAGTGGACGTCTGAGAGTGTACGAAGAAGAAGAAGAAGAAATCACCAAACTTCGTTTCCGACACGGTATTTGATGTGAAGTGTAAACATAGGAAGAGATGCCGGAAAGCTCAGATGAGGCCCGGGCCATTTCTCATTGTAAGGCCCCCTTATTTGGGAAGAGGGTAAAAACTATTTTAATGTAAAGAAAGACATGGAGGATCATGCATCCTCGGCTGAGGTGAGGCCTGTTAAGTCGTTTTTCGCATAGGAGTTAAGTGTGCGAGACTTAACATAGCTAGATGCAAGTCTAACTGTGTTAGATGCACCATGTGTGCGCATCTGCGTAAGTAGTATAAGTTTTAATTAATTACGTACCAATTTTTGCACTAAAGAGTGCAACTTGGTGCGATTGGTTTTGATTGTTGCCAAACAGCGCTGACGCTGTGGAGATGCCTAAAAGCCGGTTGATGAAGACAGACGTCTTCCAACAAAGTTCGTGGAAAGTCTTTACCCCCATGTCGTGGGAAGACTTTATGATTTATTTGATATGCTACCTTCCAGGGTGAAGTGTTAGCCTTAGCCAATTCTGGCTCGTTCGTTTCCAGTATCTCAATTTGATACTATTTGTAAATTCTCAGCAAGATCTTGGTAGGGCTTCGGCACGTCTCTTCATGGCCTGCCGCTAGTGTGTCCAGATCCACTACTGGGCTAGTTTTGAATCATTACGCTGTTGAATCTCCAGTGAAGATATCCGGCATTTTAATTACTTGTTAAATTGGAATCTGTAATGTACAAGAAATATTTACGGCAATACTCCCGCCGTCCAAGAGACGTCGGCGGCCAGTGAGGTCGGTCAAATTGGACATTGATGTTATGAATATATATGCTACCTGATTGATTTAATATTGTCGTAGATTTTATCAGATAGGTAATAGATGTTTATAGTCCTGTCTGAGCAGAGGTGATAGTGATGACAATGTGAAAGTAAGGGGTAAGAAATAGTTTTATCACGAGGTGATCGTGTAAGAGAAAGGACAGTCTCTGGATAGAATAATTTATCTAATCCAGCCTATCTGGACGACGATATTTAAATCGGACGCAGTTTCTCTCCTTGTACGAAATACAAGTTACACTACACTCAAATGCACACAGTTCTGTGACAAATACGCACGAACGTGAAAACAAACTATGAATAACATATAATGGATAGGGGGTTGACCGACACGATAACTAAAGGTTTAATAAAGTTTATTATCAATAGAAGATAGCAACAATAAGCATATACATTACTAGATCATGGTTTACAGACAAAATTGCAAAAAAGAAGAAATTAATCAAATAGGTTCTCCCCCTCTGGTAAAGGAAAAGAAAAGACGATCCCAACAGAGGTTAATTAACCCAAAAGATCAAAAATTACCAATAAGTTATGGAATAGTCAGTATGGGAAAAGAATAGGTTCCTAATGTAATCTATCCCGTGACTACTCAGATTAGTGAGATAAAAAAAGAAAGAAGAAACAACCTAAGTATATGATGTTAACAAAAGACATAAGTTACTTTCTCCGTTCATTCAATTCACACCCATTCAGTGGCCACTTTCAGACTTTTGCTTACCCCAGTAGTTGTCGCAGGCATTCCAATGAAATACACTAATAAGTAATAAGACTATTTAGTGTCAAATTTAAGTTTTGCCAAATCCAGCCCCAGACTCGCCGTAGTTGCTGACTGCAAATTTCACGGGAGTCGCTAGAGTCGGTGATTTAATTTGTCCTGGATACAATAAGTTCTATCGCTCTTTAATGCGAAAGTCACACCTACTGTATTGCTTGGTAGTTAACTGTTTTTGTTAATCATTATCTTAATTACCAGCTGGGGGTCTCATGAGCCATATCAGTACCTCAGGAGAAGTGTGGCTGAAGACCTAACCTACTCTCGGGATCCGTGATGGGATTTGCTTCTTGACTTAACTGAGAAGAGTTTAAATTTCATTCTCCTGAAACATTTCTTCCTACAAGTGTCGGACCATCACCTACAGCGAGCCTGTAGCGAGATTTGGTACCACTTGCTTCGTTTGTGGAAAACTGTGTAATGCGACACACACACACGCAACACGCACACACACACACAGCGTAAGGACAACGCGGCGGTCTTGCTTTGAAGTTTGAAGGAGGCGGAAAAATGTACATTACGTTTAGCCGGGAGGCTAGCGTATATATGGAATGGCGGACTTTAAAAGTTTGCATTTACAGGAAATTAAATTTAAAACTACAAAAAAAAAAAACGCCTGGTTGGAATACAATTTAATAAATATAATTCACCAAAGGAGATAGACTATAAATGATATCCAAAGGATGTTATTCTTCTTCTTCTTCGTTCGCCCTGAAAAGGACGGTGGTTGCGTTGTGTCTGTTTACAACGTAGCTGCGATATCTGCACCTTTCGGTCGACACATCCGACTTCTGCACGGCATTTTTTAGGACCGGGTTTGCCTTCCCATTTCGATCCACACTCGCTCAGCCAGCCTGCACAGCCGCAGACTGCTTCCAGGACCACCACGTGGAGGTGGAGTGCGGTCTTGACCAGCTCTGGTTCGCTGGTCCTGACGCAGGCAGTCAAGCTATGAGTCGCTGACTGCGGTCTCTATTGCTGGATGTTATTCAAATATAAATAGTTTTAAAAATAATTAACATTTTTCATCGTCATCACATCTGCTAAAGGTTAGCTAATAATCTTTAAAAGACAAAGCACAGATCGCCTCAAATCGCCTCAAACCGAGAGATTAAACGAAAATCTTTTGGGACTTTAGGAGGTTCTTTCTCGTACGTCAGATATACCCATATATAAGGACAGAGCGGCGCGTTGAAAATCACACACACCAAATCCAGAAGCCAGAGTGAGAAACTGGAAGACAGCATCTGCAAGAAAAGTTCTTTTTTCACGCTGCATGCAGGGCAGATTAAATTCAGCCAATACAGTCTCACCGTGAGCTTATTAATCCTAAGAGGGTTTTTATGATCGAGTTTTATGATCATTCTTGATCAAGCTCATGTTCGAGTAACTAAAGACTTGAGGACCGTTGATCCTGCTAACTGAAGCCTAGAGGTCAACCAATCTTCAACACCTTAGTCCCCCGTAGTTATAGGGCGGGCTGAAGGAAATTCTTCCTGATCATCAGTGTGTCTCAGGAACCACGAACAAATACCAGATGAGTTTATGTGTATTCAATCCAACAAATCCTGTGAGCAGTTTCTAAAGCGATGGTCGATGATGATATCATCTAGAAACTAGATATACTGTGACAGACTGTTCTAACTGCATTGGAAGTTTCGTCAAAGCTTTTTTTCTATTATTTATTTTAATTTGTAAGTATAAATAATCATACATTTTACCATCTTCCAACACCCATTTCTCATTACAAGAATATATAGATGTACATAATAAATTATGAAATTGTACTCAATTGACTTGGTAAATTTTTAACTGTTAAATTTTGAGTTACTTTTTCTAATTGAATTATATCACTTAGGGTTACTATAGCGAAAGTAGCACCGTATACTTCTGAAGCCTAAATCTATTGTCCAGCTCAGAGTATTCACAGCTGTAATTCACTTGTGATACCAGTGTACTTCTCGGGCACTGGAACTTCATACTTTCTGGAGAGAGATTCTACTTCTGCTCTACCACTATTATCATACTAGGAAAACCTTTCGCTACATTGGGGGCTCTTTTGCGGGATATTATTTTTCTATCCTGAGCCACTATCTATGTATTCTTCTATCTTGAGCCACAAATAGTTTGTAAAAATAAATTTTTGTGAAAAAATTCTAAAACATAAATTTTTTCGTAATAATAGTACCATTGAGTACCAAGTAAATAGGAGACGCTCACAAGGTTTTAAGGATTTGTCTTGTTCAAAGTAATTAATTGATTTTAATTAAGTTAGTTGGTTAGTGAAGATAAAATTATATACCCTCTGGTAAGTAAGCATCATGGCTGATTTGGTGAAGTTTCGATCTGCAATCATGCAGGAGGGAAAGGACGTAGGATTGACAGGTGATGCTCTTAACCAGTATGTCGCAACTGAAGTGGACAAATATTTGAATAGAGAGGACAAAAGATTGGAAGCTGAAAGAGAAGTCAAAAGACTGGAAGCAGAAAGAAGACTAGTAATGGAAGCAGAGAAAGAAGCCAAAAGGTTTGAAGCTGAGGCTGAAGAAAGAAGGTTACAAAGAGCTCATGAGTTAAGTTTAAAGGAACTTGAACTCCAGGGAGCAGCTAGCAATCATGGTGCTAGCTCATCTCACTCTGAGAGTAGCTCCAACCATAGCGCGGCAAATGGAGCCATGAGTTTCCACCTGGATTCATTTATTGAGAAGGAGGACGCCATTGAGTCGTACCTGGATAGATATGAGAGACTGGCCTCTACCCATGGATTGGAAAAGGAAAAATGGAGCCTTAAGCTATCTCAGGGGTTGAGGGGAGTTTCATACGATGTTTATTTAAAACTCTCAAAAGAAGACCAGGAAGATTATGAAATTGTCACAGAGGTTTTATGATCATTGAATTACCTATATCCTCTTCTTTTTCTTTCACCCCGTATCCTCTATTTATTATCACTCTTTATTTTTTTCCTGTATTTTTCGCATTCGTTCGTATGCGAAAAATATTTTTTCCCATTCTCACTTCGCCAGTTTCGTTTCTCATTTAGAAACGCATTTCATTGCTGATTAAACGAGTAACTAGATGACATAACGTGTCAGTCTCTACAGAGACAGGAGAGCGTTAAAATGCATTCTATGGCATTAGATGTCAGTGGACGAAACTGTGACTTTCGCTTATCTCAGACATACGAGCAGACTATGTCTGCACTTTCAGCTGACAGGCGCGTTTTCTTCGGCTGAGCGCTCAGGAAAGGCGCGATAACTGACATCTCTACGGCGCAGTACGTAGAACAGGTGTCTGGGAATTCCACCTGACACGACACTCATTGTGGGCCATGGTCAGCGCGAGGTGCGAAAACTGCCTGGGCATTGGAGACAAGCCGTCTGAGAGTCGCAACTGACACGCGCCCTCTCGGTCAGTAGGTGGCAGTTACGGCATGCGTTTGAGTGTTAAACGTAAGTGTTAAAGACGGAAAGGGGAGAGTACTTCGTTTTGCGAAATTAAACGTTTACCTCTTTGTCTGGTAATAGATATAACCAGAATGTTAAACTAGATTTTCATTCTGACTCCTAAAATGTCGCAGTAGACAGATCGCTGTGATAGATCAAAATATCTGTGTTTTGGTAAGTCTGAGTTCTTGGCCATTTTGCCGAGCTCTAGACTACCATTAGATTGCAGTATTCTAGTTCATGGTTTAGTCTGTAGTTCTGTATGGAGGTAAATATATTATATTAAATATCTAGTATTTTGTGAAGTGTTTAAAGTGTTAAATCGCTTATTTTATTTCACTAGTTAGATTTGGTGCAGAGCGCTTAATTTATATAGTCTGTATTATTTTATAGTGACGGGTTTCAGTGGGAAGCAGAATAAATTATAATTTCTAGCTTAAACAACAATGTAGCTATAATGAATTTAATTTAACTGCTAAATAATCAGACGAGAACAATTTTTCTAAACTAACTTATAAATGCTAGATGCTTCATGAGTGGTGACGGAACACGTAGGTATTCCTAATTCATGATGATTGATTTTATGTATATAACGTATTTCACAGGAAAGTTTTAAAATGTAAGTTATAATCCGAGTACGTAGCATGTATAAGTATTTTATTTGTGGTTTTTCTTCCCTATGCAGTGAAAATTGGGGTTAACCCAAATTTTGCCGGCGTTTAGTACAGAGACATACCTGTGAGAAACATAAACATTTTTATCTTTTAACCACGTGGGTTTACAAGTTAACACCTGTCTGACAGTGCGTGTGTCTTCATAAATAGACAGAGTACAACTCTCACTAACGGGTTTTATTAAAGACTAAATGTTTTATACTGGGCCTTTGAGCCAGATCAGTTTTTCTGCACAAACTCTATGTACAAATTTAGCCGTTGTGGCAAGTAACATATTAACGTCAGTAACATTCCGACGGAGTTTCGACTAGTGGTGTGGTGACCAAATATAGTCCTTTCCTGAAAGTAGACACCGATCTGACATTCCTCAATTCTAGAAACCTAAGCTATTGACTCTGTGCTCGTTGTTAATGTTTCGTGCCTGGACAATTTTAATGTGACCTAAACAGACATCCGAAAAATAAGAACACCCAAGGAGTCGTTCCCGGAAGCAGAGAATTCATCCTGTCTTTTTTGGAACTGGGGATTTCTTGGTCAAAGACTGCCCTTGACGAGTCTGTAGGTGAATGTCCAAAAATTGTATTACCAGAAGTGGCTATCTAAGCTGTGAGTATGAACATGTGCACGTGTGCTCGGCTGAATGAATAAAGTGAATGCAGGACGGAGTGATCTTTTTATTGTTGTAATTGGGCACCCATTTTGCTATCTTAACTTTCTGTATTCAAGTATTGCTAATCATATTTCCCTTAAAATAGAACAGAGATATCAAGTCTGTCCATACCTTAAGAAGGGGAAATATTAGACCTAATCCTATGTATCCTTGTTTCCTTGGGGGCTATCACTTTCTTCCAACAGGACTGTGGGCATACCTAGAGGGATAAGATCTAACGGTGGGTCTATCATTTCTTGTAGCAATTCCATGTTTTTTTATGACTATGTGTATATGCTTTGATGTAATTTCTATGTGTTGTGAAGAAATTTTAGATGATAATTACAATTTCTCTTGAAATTAATCAGCGTGTTGGTCAGCTCGTTCTAGAATATTTATATAATCATTTGTTATAGTTTTCCCACGTCTGAACGTCTAACTGTCATCATATATGTGCGTGCACGTGAGTGGTTAGATATATATATATATATATATATATATATATATATATATATATATATATATATATATATATATATATATATATATATATAGATATGTGTGTTTAGACTGTCTGACTCCTCGAAAGCTGTCGTAGAAGATAGGTGAGAGAGAGAAGATTTCTCGATCTCAGAGACAGCCTCTTAATCACATTCTACCATCTCACTCGTGGAAATCTATTGCTATTACTACTTCTCACTGTGACTATCACTTATTCTAATCTATTCAGAAGGGACCAACCCAAGTCTTAATTCCCCTATCAAAAATCTACGACAGAAATCTTAAAACAAGCTTTACTGGTCAGGTACGAAAATAATTCTGAATCTTATAGAAAGAGATTCCGAACTGCTAAGCTACTTCCAGGAGAAAACTATCACCAGTTTTCTGCCAGATTGGAAACTTATCTGACAAAATGGATTAGCTTAGGAAAATGTCAAGATATAAAAGAAATGGTCATGATGGAACAACTGAGAGAATCCATGCCTCAAGAAATGAGAAAATTTCTCATGGAGCAAGGAGCAGAGAGATTGGAAGATATTTTAACCATGGCTGAGAGATATCAAGCAGCTCAGTCAGAAGTATCAGGAAATAAGAAGAAGCAGGGTGAGAACTTCAAACCTTCACAAAACTTTACCAAATATTAACACAGGGACAATTCCAACAAGAACAAACACAGAACTGATTATAAAGACAAAAAACCTCTAGGATCAGATAAGAAATATTCAAGAAAGGAAGGAAAGTGATGTAAAACTTGTCTAATGAGTAACCACAATACTGCAGACTGCAGAAGGAACAACCCTCCTTATCTCGCTGCGTGTCTTACAACAGGGAACAAGAGAAGGAAGGAACTGGCAGTTAGTCAGAATGACATCCATCATCCCCCTGTCTGTGAGGAAGTGACATGTAATGGCACTAAAATTCAGTGCTTATATGATTCCGGATTGGAATTCGACTCAGTCGTGAGTGCAACCCTAGTGCACCCTGATCAACTTACCACAGAAACAGTGAGCATACAAGGGGCAATGCAGGGAACCGGCACCATGACACTTCCCATAGCAAGGATCAACGTGAGAACTCGCTATGTGAAAGGAGTGATCCGAGCAGCAGTGAGTGATGATCCTATATACCCGCTGGTAATAGGATGTAAATATGTCTTTTTGTGTGACCCAATAAAACCTGCTGTCATGGCAGCAAACCATACCAGGTCGAGCACCAAAAAGGAGGAGGGAGATCCAATAAACATTCATCGTATAAAGATGAAAAAGGCTCAAACAGCAGACAGCACATTGAAGCCTTGTTTTGGCAAATTTCCAAAGGCCCATAACCCTCCAGAGAAAGGACACTACTATATGGAAAATGGCCTACTCTACAGACAAGCTGGAAAAGGACCTAAAGGGCATGGACAGCTGGTAGTGCCAAAATTCTACAGGGAGGAAATTATGGAGCAAGAGCATGCTACATCAGGCAGTGGTCACAGAGGAAAAGGGGCCACTGGTCAAAATATAGCATTGCGATATTACTGGCCAGGGATAATTGAAGACATGAGTTGGTATATGAAATCCTGTTCAGAATGTAACCAGGTAACCTCATTCCGAAGCGTAGACCAGTTACAGGACCTAGGGAAGCATTGTTGCGAACGTAAGCCCACCAAGAAAACACACAAGAGAAAACAACGGGTAGATGCAGTGATAAAGAGAAAACAAAATCACAAGTCTACTGTTACACCAGTAACCATGGCAACTCTCCGTATTGTACAGAGAGGGGACGAGAGACATCCCACCCCGATTAGATATTTGTCGGAACACCATGGCCGGATCATTTGGAAAATTTGGTTAGTCAGCAACCAGAATTTAAAAAGCTGCAGAAACAAACCCGAACCATAGGAGGTAGGAACCAGGGCTGTACCAAACAATTGATGGAGACAGGCCCCACTTCGGTATACTGCCCCTTACAATAGAAATAGGTGGGGTTCCGGCAACGTTGTTGTTTGGCCGTCCCCATACACGGTCCACTGGAAGCATTGTTGCGGACATGGACTGAACAATTGCAAGCATAAGCACTCAATGATGAGATTGACTATCTCTTAAAAGAGAAAATTATTTCAAAGTCTGAATCTCCCTACAGCTCAAGTGTGGTGCTATTAAGGAAGCCTAGTGGTGAACACAGGTTATGCATTGACTATAGGAAACTAAATGCTATCACTGAATCTCAGGTAGACCCATTACCTGACACCAATCAGTTGTTTGCTACATTGAGTAAGGCTCGGTATTTTTCAAAAGCAAGGGATACTACCAAATACCAGTGAAACTAGAAGTTAGGAAACTGTTAGCCTTTAGTACAGCGGATGGACATTACGAGTTCAATGTACTCCCATTTGGTTTAAAGAATGCTCCAAGTATCTTCTCCAGAATGATGAGGAAATTGTTGGAACCATTATAAAATCCTCATATCACCAACTTCATGGATGATATTCGGATTGCTACCACTACATTCGAGGAACACATAGTAGCACTCTCCATGTTGTTAGATAGACTGAGAGAAACGGGATTGACAGCACGTCCAACTAAGTGTCATATTGGATGTGAGAAATTGGAATTTTTAGGTCACACTATCTCTACAGGGCAAACGTCTCCTGACCCAAAGAATGTAGAGAAAATGAGAAAAGCACCAAGACCGCAAACTAAGAAGGATGTAAGATCCTTTGTGTCACTGTCCGGGTTTTATCAGAAATATATACCCCATTTTAACTCTTTATGCGCGCCATTAACCGACTTAACCAAAAAAGGTCAGCCGGATGCAATACAATGGACTGCGGAGTGTGAACAGGCTTATACAGAGTTGAAAAATAAGCTGACAAATAAACCTATCCTTGCCCTTCCCGATCTCACACAAGAATTCGTACTAAGAACGGATGCTAGCAATGTAGGCATCGGAGCAACATTACTACAGCTGGCTGACACACCGCCACATATGCTATTACCAGTAGCTTTTGCCAGTAGAAAGTTAAATGCAGCTGAAAGAAATTATTCTACCGTTGAACGTGAATGCCTCGCTTTGGTCTGGTCGATCAATAAATTCGCCCCTTTTCTTTACGGGAAACACTTCATTGTGGAAAGCGATCACCAGCCTTTGATGTTTTTAGCAGTGTCTAAAAAATTAAATTCACGACTTTTAAGGTGGAGTTTACTGTTATCTCCATATTCGTTCAATGTGAGATACATTTCAGGACGGGACAATCTTGGACCCGATTTTTTAAGTCGTCATCCTATCAAAGGAGATATAGAGAGACAGGAAAGTAAGGAGAAACTGCAGCATGTGTTACCAACAAGTTAACCGTGCATGCACTGTTTTAAAGAAGAGGGCTCTGTAGCGAGATTTGGTACCACTTGCTTCGTTTGTGGAAAACTGTGTAACGCGACACACACACACGCGACACGCACACACACACACAGCGCAAGGACAACGCGGCGGTCTTGCTTTGAAGTTTGAAGGAGGCGGAAAAATGTACATTACGTTTAGCCGGGAGGCCTAGCGTATATAGGGAATGGCGGACTTTAAAAGTTTGCATTTACAGGAAATTAAATTTAAAACTACAAAAAAACGCCTGGTTGGAATACAATTAAATAAAAATAATTCACCAAAGGAGATAGACTATAAATATAAGGACAGAGCGGCGCGTTGAAAATCACACACACCAAATCCAGAAGCCAGAGTGAGAAACTGGAAGACAGCATCTGCAAGAAAAGTTCTTTTTCACGCTGCATGCAGGGCAGATTAAATTCAGCCAATACAGTCTCACCGTGAGCTTATTAATCCTAAGAGGGTTTTTATGATCGAGTTTTATGATCATTCTTGATCAAGCTCATGTTCGAGTAACTAAAGACTTGAGGACCGTTGATCCTGCTAACTGAAGCCTAGAGGTCAACCAATCTTCAACACCTTAATCCCCCGTAGTTATAGGGCGGGCTGAAGGAAATTCTTCCTGATCATCAGTGTGTCTCAGGAACCACGAACAAATACCAGATGAGTTTATGTGTATTCAATCCAACAAATCCTGTGAGCAGTTTCTAAAGCGATGGTCGATGATGATATCATCTAGAAACTAGATATACTGTGACAGACTGTTCTAACTGCATTGGAAGTTTCGTCAAAGATTTTTTTCTATTATTTATTTTAATTTGTAAGTATAAATAATCATACATTTTACCATCTTCCAACACCCATTTCTCATTACAAGAATATATAGATGTACATAATAAATTATGAAATTGTACTCAATTGACTTGGTAAATTTTTAACTGTTAAATTTTGAGTTACTTTTTCTAATTGAATTATATCACTTAGGGTTACTATAGCGAAAGTAGCACCGTATACTTCTGAAGCCTAAATCTATTGTCCAGCTCAGAGTATTCACAGCTGTAACTCACTTGTGATACCAGTGTACTTCTCGGGCACTGGAACTTCATACTTTCTGGAGAGAGATTCTACTTCTGCTCTACCACTATTATCATACTAGGAAAACCTTTCGCTACAGAGCCAAAAGACACTGTGGAAGAAATTGGTATTCTCTTTTATTTCTTCTATCTATCCTCTCTTCTACCCTGTCGCCACACTACCTATGATTTTTAGTTCTCATTAAGAAACTAGCAATACAGCAGTCACCAGCCCTTGCAGTGGTGATTCATGAAATCATCATTCTATATGCTGAGGTTGCCAGCCTCAAATGACTTGGACATCCACTAGCAATTTTCACATATTAATATTCGCATGGCAATATAAACATATTAGTTCACATGTTAGTAGTGAAAAATATAGAATGTAAAATGTACAACTTATACCAATCTTGGCTCTCAGACTGTTTGCTCAGATGAATAGAGGCACTTGCAGATGCCTCTTACACGTTTCTAGGGTGTTGTTATGTTAGCAATGAATTCCCACTATGACTCCGTATTTTCAGTTTCCTCAGATCCCGGTTTTCCTTGTTTAAAATGATAGATCCTTCCTGTCTAAAATTTCTCAAGATGCTCCAACAAAGTCAGGTCTGATAAATCGAATTCTGATTCTAACTTCTGGCAGTCTGGTTTCGTCTTGGCGCGAGGTGAAATTTTCACAGTGTCTTAAAACTGCCCAAGCGTCAGGTTATATTGCCCGTTTTCCCCCGCATTTGTTTGTTACGATGCTAAGCAGGGCTCCAATCGTTTCAAACATGCGTGTTTAGGTGGGGTAATTCAAAATTATTTCCGCCTGAAATTCTGTGCGTGATGCAAAAGGTCACCTCTCCCATATATGGGATGAAAACATCCGATCCTCTCTCGGCAATGTTTACAAATAACTTCTTACATCTGCCTGGACATTTACGACATTGCAGCTCAGGTGTGACCGGCTGATAAGTGCGTGTCTGTAATTTGTCCACAGACGGGTAATTTATCGCCTGGCACACCTTATCAATGCTTAGCCAAATTCGCTGGGGCAATTTTAGTGTTAATCTGTAGTCTGATGTTGGTTACACCCGAGATTAATCAACTTGATTGTCGACTTTCCCAGCAGGGAGGAACGGGTAACCAGGCAGACATGACGACTTAATACTGAGAGGAGTGTAAGAATGTTTGAAAATACAAAATATCTGATACATAGCAGAGAAAGAAAAGTAGCCAACCACTGAAAAGCACGCAATTAGTCAGTGCAACAACTGTCACAGAATACGGCCGTAGGGGACAAGAAAACGACCCAAAAAATTATGTGACAGGGCGCTAAGTATTAACACTTAAGTTTACTCTTTTTTAGTTTTTAACGGTACTCCTAGTTCTTTGACCTGTCTTCTAATGGAATCCTTAGTACTACTACTTATCCTGGCTGTCCGTGATCTCCTGATTTGACGAAGATGGAATACAGTGGGTAAATCTTTGAAACGCGCTAGGTTTAAAAACTGAATTTTTGCCTACGCACAGATGTCACCTTGTGAGGTTCGCTTGGGTGAAATTCAATCACAATTTTAGTTTAATTTCTCATTTCGAACCAAGCGCTAGTAAGGCGTCTGATTTTTACTAAATGTACCTCACCACTCATTCTAAAAATTACTACATGACCATATAAGGTATTGCACTACTTATTATATGATAGGCCGGAAATCATTATATCATTTTCCTTGCCTTAATTATTACATCTGATAAATATTCTTCAAGAGTACGTGGCCTGTGCAGTCAAGCCTAAACGTGTGAGAGTGACGGTGCCCTCCGAGAATCAGATAATATCGCTAGAGTAAGGTGTAAGCAAAAGATAATGAGATGGATGATGGGGTGATAGAGTGGATACTGACCGAGAGGAGTGAAGAAAAGAAAATTAAATGAACGAAATAGGACTTATTTCATCATAAGTGTCTACAGTTTGGACTGTTTGTTTGTTTGTTTGTTTGTTTGTTTTGATTTTGTTAGGTTAATTCTATTTCTATGACAGTAAGCAGTGCCCTGTTCGTAATCTGAAATTTCTGTTTGATGTTTACGTCCAAGATGATTTATATAATCTTTCTTGGATGGTGCAGGTAGATGCTTCAAGAGCTTTAGCCACTGCCCAGATGTTGAGCCAGTTATCTGTGTCGTGGTTGAGTTGGAGTGTAGAGTATTTGTCGAGTTGGACAACAGTAGTGAAATCGACAAGGGATAGTGGACTGGCAGAGTTATAGATTACACTTTAGATGAGGTGTAAATAGGAGATGGACTTGAGACAACCTGGAAGAAGATTTATTCAAAGGATCTCTCTCTCCAGGCCTCAACTCACTTTACTGTCTAAGCATCTCCGGCTCTCACTCTTTTCTCTTATCATACATAGAGATTCTAGTAAAGAGCTAAAAATACAAATATGGATGGAAAGGTCGTGAACAGCGTATTAATAAAGGTGTAAACTTTATTAAAGAAGAAAAAGCATGGAATTAATGCATATCATCACAACAACATAAAATTACATCAATAATCAAATAATCATCAATAGTCATCAATAATCATATACACCAACAACCACACACACAGATCACCATTTATAAAACCTGTAGAACACAGAGAGATGAAATAAATGAGTGTCAGCCCGTCCGTTTTCGGGACCATATGAAATAGCTCCAGTAAGTGGTTTTTTCGTATATATCCTCCATCGGTGATGGAATTAACCTGAATAAAATCACTGTATAGGCGCTATCATTGGTGATTCCTCCCTACTGGCGCGAGGTGGGCTGGAAGACTCTATTTACCTTCTGTTTACCAAAATGAATAAACTGCGTGGCAGTCCGTCCGTTTTCGGGGACCAGATGAAATAGTCCGGACAGTGTGTTACTTGTAGATCCTTCGTGAGGGACTATGCCTACAAAACTGTCCTTGTTGGTACTATCATTGGTGACTCCCCCCTACTGGCGCGAGGTGGGCTGGGGGACGTTGTTTATCTCCTGCAGACCAACAGAATGAACTTAGCGACAGCCTGTCCGCTTTCGGGGACCAAGGGAAAAGCTCCAGTAAGTGGTTTTTTCGTATATATCCTCCATCGGTGATGGAATTAACCTGAATAAAATCACTGTATAGGCGCTATCGTTGGTGACTCCCCCTACTGGCGCGAGTGGGGCTGGAACTCTGTCCATAGATGGCTGCTCATACGTGCGAAGTTCTACATAGACCCAGAAATAAACCAGACGAAGTTACTTGAGGACAAAGAGTCCCAGGCGCGCTTATCCGGCGCTAGGCTCTGCTTGGCTGTAAATCCTGTTTAAACTGGTTTGGCTGTGGTTTGCTGAGTGCCCCGTTTAGGCACAAAAAAGGCGGGTGATATGGAATTCTGCTATAGGCATGCTGAGCGGTTTTGATATTCTGGAAGCCGCAATGCTCTGGCTGGTAATCCAATAGGCGAGTAGAGAACTACTACTACATTTGGTGATTCCAGATTTAGCGTTGGCTCCGTTGCACTGCGTGAGCTTAACTTGGCGTTGACAAAAAGGGGTTTTGATTCAGGAACGGGGTTGACGATTCGTTGCTAGATGTATACAGAAACCCTCTAGATCGAAGAGTATATGACTTTCTTCGCCTGACTGAAGTCTGCTCTAGCGATTCGGTCTTCCTGAAACTGAGACCCAAAAAGAGACACCCTTTTACATCAAGCAAATAATAAATCACACTAACTTTATACAGAAAGTTTCGCTCCACTATGGGATTAAATTTATTGTAGTTATTGCTATGATAGTTTAGGGCTGTCTTTAACCATGTCTCCTGTTCCTTAAAAATATCAATTATCAACACGCGCCCGCATAGGCTTAATATCTTTTGCACCCCCCGGTACCTGTCAGTAAATGTTCTGACATCAAAAATCTACCCCTCTTCTCCCAATCTCAACATACAGGAAACCTAACCTGTAGTTACAGTTAAATGAATATGCTTATTCATCTTACAACATTAAATGAATTTACATAAACAGATTACAGCATTTGACATTACACAAATAAATCGTATGTCCCCTTTGGAAAATATATTAGCATTCCACAAAATGAGTACAAAGAAAATGCAATGTTCTTGCTATAATAATACAGTTGTGGCTAAATCATAAGATATAATTATATCTATGCCTGGTGACTGCTTTCAGTGAAAGTTATAGACTAGTGCCTAGCCACACAAGTAAGCATAAAATAATCCTCCCTTGCCACTAGAAATATCTATCAAAAGGAATAAGTGACTATCTCCTATAATCCAGAGTTATTACCTGCATCTCACTATTCAGTTTTAAAGTGAACAATCCACACCTGACATTATCTTACAGAAATGACAGTTAATCTTGCTGACTCTTAACCCAATGGTAAGCATTCGTGGACTGATTCTACGCCTAATATCTGTTATTGTAAGTTTAACATTTAACCCATGATAAACCGTAACAGTTTAAGCACCACTTAATAGGCCGTAGACAGCGCTACCTTATCACTGAATAAATTACTAGGAGAAGTCCTCAGAAATAAATTCACTTCCCTAACAGATATATATAAAAGCTAATATGAATACATCATATTATAATTATAAGATATGTCAACTCACCCCGAAAAATGACTAGAACATAGGCAAACACATTCTAGTACTGTGTTAAAGTTTGCCTTATCTCATGATGGTCATCTACGGGCCAGGAAAATTTACGAATGTCTTTGTCTATTAAAACCAGTCTACTCTTATAGATCACAAGGGACGCTCCCCCCCGGACCTGGCCTGCATATTTCTACAGAAGTTCGGCGAAAGACGTAATCTAGAGTAAGACAAAAGAAATCGTGCGAAAGTTCCCCAGGTAGAGAAATGCATAACATTATGCTCTATCTTGTCTAAGGGGCGAAAACCCAAAGACTGACCGCGATTGTTATCTTCCCCTGAAACAGATCACACTCGTTACCCAGGCCTCAAAGGGTACCAGCCGCTCGTCATCAAACGTTTTAAAGCGACCAGAGAAATTCCCCTGTTGGGACCACAGAGGGTACCCGCCGCTAACGAACCGTTTCTTTCACAGAAACCGTCTTTGGCTCGTTCTAACACTTAAAGCGGACCCGAGAAATGTTTCTCTGGTCGAACAGGTGCGTTTAGATAACATTACGTCTAGCGTTAGCTGACCGCAGCTGGCCAGCGTAAACAACCTCGGGTGGGGTTTAGAAGGTGAAAAAATGTAGGTAGAATATGAAAGAAACGAAAATACAAAATGTCTCGGAAAACAGAACATTTAAGGGAGTAATCAAATTATGGACAAGATGGTAAAATAAATTATCTTTCACGTGACAATCTGTACTGTTGTTTTTAATTATTTGTTTTGTTGTAGTGATGTTGACTGGCTGGTCAGTTTGTTGCAATGAGGCTCCTCTTTTCGCTAGTTTATCTGCCTCTTCATTTAAAGTGAATAGTAATATGAACGCAGCGAACTAACATTTGCTGACTACGGGTACGAATATTGTCCTACTATAAAGAAGTAATCCAAAGCTACATGCCCAAATAATGAATGTAGCACTTCTTCAAAACGACTTTTGCCTCGTTTTGGGACCGTCCTGTTCAACATAGACATCATGTTCATTTTTATATTAGGTCATGTGAGATATATAAATGATCAAATGACTTTTGTAAATGAGAAGTTTAATACTTAGGCACTGTCACTCCTGCGAATGCTCTAAGACCTTCTTCACTGCTGTGATAAAACAACTACCTCGCAATGAAAAATTGATTATTCTTCTTCTTCGTCGTTCACAATGAAATAAGCACATCCATCTCTCTTATAAAGCTAGCAGTCTGTCTCAGGCATATCTCGTCACTATACAGTTTCTCCCTCAGTTGAGCTGGAAAAGGTCACAATACTGCCCTGCTCTTTTCATGGAGCTGACAGTTCTGGAGTATAAGTTCTACTGTCTGTTTGTTCTCCTCACATGGACACACATCTGTCTATCCAATTTTGCAGTTTGTTGAACAGATGGTATCTGAAACTATTTAAAACCGTGTTGATCAAATATTACATAAATAAATCTCGTGTTATCTATGTAAATATAAATCCATAGTTGGAGTCTATATCAATTGATTGAGTGAATTTGATGTCTGCACCTGTATGACTCATAAAAAACAATATATATATATATATATATATATATATATATATATATATATATATATATATATATATATGTGTGTGTGTGTGTGTGTGTGTGTGTGTGTGTATACATATATACATATACAGAGCTATTAAATTAATATTTTTCTGAGCTGGGGGCTCATTTCATACGAGGCAAAACATACATCTCTCACAGAAATGGGCGGGGAATGCAAAATTTACAACAAACTTAGATGACTCAGTCGTTGTACTTGCCATTCTCAGAATCCCTTTGAGACTCCATGAAACTGGAGCACCATCCTCTTATTTATATCTCTGCCAAGAGTAATCTTGAGAGAAGGTTGCTACATTTGTAAAAACTCACTCCTGTTACTCGAATTTTGGCCATTTTCGGACAATAACTGCAGAGCAAAGGAGACAACCCGCTACATGCCCACATGTCAATGTCAGTAACTATGTTTTTATATTACAGTTCCAGCTCTGCACATTTCAATGCTACGTCTGCCAGTCTATTTACCGTCAGTCACGAGCGTCAGTCGCGAGTGATGTCTATGTGAGAGTGCATTTTTCCTTTTAATTAGACATTGTTTATTTCACTTTCGTGTTTATTAAATTTTCAAGTCTACACTGCAAACACCTTGTCAAATTATTTTATTACATTGTCAAATCAACACTGCAAACATCTTGTCAAGTTAATTAAATTTCAAAGTGCTACAACTCTTGTATACTGTTGTTTGTTTGTTATTTTTGTTGTTGTTTACGCGCGCGCGCGCGTGTGTGTGTGTGTGTGTGTGTGTGTGTGTGTGTGTGTGTTACATTTGAAAGTTATTGTCAAAACTCTTCACTTTTAGGGAAAACTAATTTAATTAAAGTGTTTTGAAAATGCCCTTGAGATGCCCTAGATATTTAAGGCGCGCTCAACAAATTATCGTAAATGAGTTTGTATTTTAATGGAAAGATAATTTCACTTCAGCCGTTCACAAATTGTTTTTTTTTTTTTTTGGAATGTGACATCATTCTTCCACAACATACTCTTAATATTCTTAAAGATATTGTTTTTATCTGGCTGGTATTGCGTTATTTCGCCTTGCATTGTTAGGTCTAATCTGTTTTTTGTTTTATTATTATTATTTATGTGCGTATTCTTGTTTTCTCAATTTTGTTTTCCATTTCTCTAAAGTATTCACTCATGATCTGTAACAGAAGAATTACTCAGACGTTTTGTCTAGTAACTATGCAAATACGTCAGCTCGTGTTCTAACGTCTGCATCACCAGCAATTTCCTGTCACACAAAATTTCCCATTACACGGGTGTGGTCTCGCTATATGACGTCAGAAAGACAAATCCTCTATAAGTCTATATCTCTTTTATTCCTGTTCTGGCGGTGGTGTTGCAGAGTAATTAGAGGCATTGCTTCTGGGGGCAAAGTTACTAGGTTCGAAGCCAGGTAGCGTTACACTTCGGTCTACCCAGCTGTGATTGGGTACTTGACTCTATTATGAAGTTTGGGAAGGCAAAAGCAGCGAGGAAGGGAACTGGTCACACCAGCTCATAAAGCTGAAACCAAGTGTGAAGTCTTTAACACTTCATATCCCAACGGCAGTATCTGTCAGTGGCTATCTATGCTGATGATCAACTGCTATAATCGATTCGAAGGTTCGCTTCAATGGATCTCTGTCTTCTGTCTCTCGTCTTGATGGTGCACTATGATAGACTGTCTTCTGTCTCTCGTCTTGATGGTGCACTTTGATAGACTCTGTCTTCTGTCTCTCGTCTTGATGGTGCACTATGATAGACCCTGTCTTCTGTCTCTCGTCTTGATGGTGCACTATGATAGACTCTGTCTTCTGTCTCTCGTCTTGATGGTGCACTATGATAGACTCTGTCTTATGTCTCTCGTCTTGATGGTGCACTATGATAGACTCTGTCTTCTGTCTCTCGCCTTGATGGTGCACTATGATAGACTTGTTTCTTGTCGATCTCTTGATGTTATCTTCCCACTTATAGCACTGTCTTCCTCTTGTACTTTTGCCTTCAACGTTTCCTTCCACTGTGGTTTTAATGAAAGTATTATGTCTAGTTATATGACAATGAAAGTGTTATGTCTAGTTATATGACAATGAAAGTGTTATGTCTAGTTATATGACAATGAAAGTGTTATGTCTAGTTATATAACAATGAAAGTGTTATGTCTAGTTATATGACAATGAAAGTGTTATGTCTAGTTATATAACAATGAAAGTGTTATGTCTAGTTATATGACAATGAAAGTGTTATGTCTAGTTATATAACAATGAAAGTGTTATGTCTAGTTATATGACAATGAAAGTGTTATGTCTAGTTATATGACAATGAAAGTGTTATGTCTAGTTATATAACAATGAAAGTGTTATGTCTAGTTATATGACAATGAAAGTGTTATGTCTAGTTATATAACAATGAAAGTGTTATGTCTAGTTATATAACAATGAAAGTGTTATGTCTAGTTATATAACAATGAAAGTGTTATGTCTAGTTATATAACAATGAAAATGTTATGTCTAGTTATATAACAATGAAAGTGTTATGTCTAGTTATATGACAATGAAAGTGTTATGTCTAGTTATATAACAATGAAAGTGTTATGTCTAGTTATATAACAATGAAAGTGTTATGTCTAGTTATATGACAATGAAAGTGTTATGTCTAGTTATATGACAATGAAAGTGTTATGTCTAGTTATATAACAATGAAAGTGTTATGTCTAGTTATATAACAATGATATTTTATCAGTCTAGCTTTTAACTCATTTATTGTTTCTCTTTTCATTGCCAGCTTTTCTAAGAATTCTTCGTTTTCATCTTTTTTCCATGAGATTCTGTTATATATCCACATATCAATGTCCTCTTTTTTTTTTTTAAGATTTAAAAACTTTACAGTATTCCTATTGCGAACAGTTGTTAAATGTTCGTGTAATGTATTTACTTTGCATACAGTGTTTCCGAAATTATTCGTTTGTTGTTTTTGCATTACATTCCACCATTTTGCCATGTTCGGGACATTTTATTTCTTCTTCTTCCTCGTTCGCCTTCAGACTTCCACATTTATGACTCTAATAAAGGCAGTAGTCAACTCAAGGTTCCCGACATCTCCAAACAGTTTTTCGTTGACAGAAGTGGGTTGTTGCCATATACTACTCCGTTCATTACTGTAGGTTGGGCAGTACTGCAGCAGGTGTTCGACTGTCATCGGGCTGGTACCGCAGGTCCAGAGATATGTTGCACCAATTTTGTATTTGTGTTATAGATGGTATCTCAATCTGTTGTGTCCAGTCCGTAGCCGAAAAATGTTGACCTGTTCTTTCCTGGATAGTTGATGATATGCATCATTTTTCAAATGGCCCGGGTGTTCTCTTTCTCATTTGGACTTGAATGTAGCCTTTATAGTAGTCTTTGCCATTGCGTAAGTTGTCTCTATATCATTTTGTTGTAAGGCATCTCCTTCCTTAGCAAGTTTGTCTGCCTCCTCATTTCCTGGTATGTTGCAATGGGCTGGTATCCACTGGACTGTGCACTTGTTGAAGCATTTGGCCAGTCTTTCAAGGGAGATTATCAGATCTTTCAATCCTTTACCATGGTGGTTCTTCAGCGCTGTTATTACTGAGAGGGCATCTGTAAAGATTACTATCTGTTTTTCCGCCTGTGCTTTGCATTCAATAAGAGTTTCCGCTGCCTGTTTCAGGGCTTCTGCTTCAGCACTGAAATTTTATTTCACATCTGCTTCAATTCTGTTC